>CM041548.1:24125273-24470273 GCA_023238725.1 Scortum barcoo
CAACGCACGTCGAAAAAATGTTGAGTATCAATTTAGAGAAAAAACAAAAACTTTTTTTTAAATTAAATTAATCACATTCGGATAAAAAAAATCTGCTTTGAAGACTTTTAGATTCAATTTAAACCCAACTACATCACTAATAATGATCCCTAGTGTCTAAAATATCTATTTACTCGTAGACTAAGTGCAAAATTATGCAGTAGAGTCAAATCACCCCAACTGCTGAAGAGTGGCTGTTTAGTTTTGTTTTACAGTGGAAAATTATTATTCATTTTTATTTTCTTACCTTGAGCTCAATACTGCAATATTTTGGAAATACACTTGACATTTTACCAGAAAGTCAGTATCAGTTTAGGGTGTGTTTGTTGTAGCCTCCAGACAATTCTAGCATCTCTCTATAAAAAGCTGCATTTTTCTGTAATTACCTTTATTCTCTGTTACCAGCGTTTGTCATTGATTTATATATAATAAGAGAAACCCACCATTTAATTATTGTTAACAGGAGGTATGACACGTTGCGTGAAGCAGAAACAGCTCAAATTTATTGCTAAATGATCCTAAAACTATGAGATCTACTTTTTTTCAAGCTTAGAATACACAGGGTGTGTGTTATTTAGATGACCTTTGGAGTTACTGGATAAAATCTATTCACTTTGGACAGAGCCAGGCTAGTAGTTTCCCTTTACATCCAGTCTTTGTGCTATGCTAAGCTAAACGTGTCTTCCAAATCTTCCAAACAGAAGTTTTCAAAGAAGATTTGATGAGTCTCCAGATATGAAAGTAGACATGGTTTCTGTGGGCTTTGCAATCTACAAAGTTTCAGAAATGCACTTTTCATTGACCTGACTCCACTTCAGTTACAGGCTGCTGTCGGTGGTTTTACTCACCGGCTGTCCTCCCCACCAGCGATGGTTCAGCTTCTCTCGTGTGCGCAGGCTGAAGGTGGCGTTGAACACAGCATCGTGCATGGTGTTCCCCACAATCCCATGGGACTCTGGGTACAGACCCTGCAGAGAGATCACCCCTCCCAAGTTAATATGTGAAAAAGCAGTCGTGCAGCAGCATCACAACACGAACAGGCCGTACGAGCTTTCAAACATAAACCGTTGGCAAACATGCGTGTTGACTTAGCCTACAAACAGAGTACATATTGACAGCCCTGCTCCACTGTCCCTCGTGGTTTTACATGATAAAGATGATGGTTCAGACAGGACCCCTTACCGTAGCCAGGGTGTATAAATTGGGGAAGGTCTTTGATGGGTAGACTGGTCGCATGTAGGGTGCTGACGTACCACATTTACCTACGAGGAAACAGATGTTCAAACACATCTGAAGCTGAAAAATCAAGATTAAATCCTGCATTTTTCAAATAAATGTGCAACATGGACTTACAGCTGCATTTAGGAAATGACATTTAAGAGGAAGTAAAGAAGAAAACATACTCAGTTTATGAATGTTGGGGGTGACGGATTTGCCCTTTTTCAGGTAGGAGGCTCTGAACCCGTCGACGGACAGCATGATGAGGGGAGGACGGATGAACCTGAGCAGAATAAAGATTAAATTTAACCGTGGTGATTGCTGCATTTAAAAGGATGAATGATGAAGAGACGTTTAATCAACAGGAGTTTATCGTCTAATTGCAGCCTTCTTAAACGCACTAAATGACAGATTTTTCTTTTACTGAGAAGTTCAAAGGTACTAAATCCCTTTGAATGTTGCAGGTATTGGTGATATATAAGAAAACCTTCATCCTTGCACTCTTAAACAAAATAAAAACAAAACCTTTGCATTGATTTTGACATCAGACTCACCCTGCAGGGCATTCGGCACTCTTGATCTCCTCACACTCTCCTTGCACCCACAGCGTCTCATCTCATAAGGAAACAGCAGAAAGTGGTCACCTTCTTTCATGCACGTTTATCTCTCATTTTCAATCTCGCATCTGATGTTTTCAGAAACCAAATATGTTAAAGTACCTTTGCAGAGCGCCTTGTAGTTGGAGCAGCAGTCTCCTCTCTCCAGGCAGTCCTCCGAGCAGTGGCAGGCGTGGTCGTCATTCCTCTTCTCCCCACAGCGATCCTGCGTGCACTCAAAACCTCCCGCTGAGACAGAGAGGAGGAGAAAAGGTCACGATACGTCACTTCACCACCTCGCTGCTTTAAAGACCTCACAGTGAGGCTGAAAAACATCACAAACAAACACACTGAAGTGTGACAGATCAGGCAAACTAACCAATTACAAGTGACACGGAGACGAGCCAGCAAGCGACTCACAAATCTGGTTGTATAATTCATTTGGAAAGATTTTTTTTTTTTTTGGAAAATGTCCCAGCTTAATGATTTCAAGATGAAACTGCGGTCGCGCTCTCTCTTCGCTCGGCCAAGCTAAATTAGCATCAGATGAAAATGAGCATTTTAGCTGCCCTTTGTCCGCGTTACATCAGCTACAGCAGAAAGCACTTATCAAGCTGTGTAAACTCGCTGAGCTTTCTGAGCACTGGAGCTACTGTAGTGCTGCTCTCTGCTACGCCAACCATAAAACAAAAATGTATCATTTATCATTATTAGGTGGCTATTTTCACTTTTATTTGTACAGATTTGCACACCGTTTCCTCCTGCTGGAAACTCAAATCAACAGAAAAAAAAACATTTCTCACACAGCGTTTGAAATATGGAGACTTACAGGATGAATAATCTATTTTTCTTATTATCAGCAGATCCCATGAGAATTAATAATAAATAAATATTGTATGTGTTTCACAGCACACACTGTAGCTTATGTCACTAAAGCACCAGATGTGGATTCATCCACCGCTGAAAATAGCAACAACAGCAGCAACAATTCCCAACATCCTCTTGTTTGTTTGATAAAAACAACAGTGAGCTGCTGTTTTAAGAAATTATGGATTTAAAAAGTCATTCTTGAAAAAAAAGCAAACATGTTTAATCAAAACATCAGATCTCTTTATATTCATAAATGTTAGGAAATCCTTTAATCCTGAAGAAAAACTTCACTGAAGGCACAACCTCCCACCAAAGCCGTTTTTGTGATAACCTGCAAAACACTCAAACAAACACAGCTCGTGTCAAAGAAGGTAAAAACCAGGAGACATCAGACTGACCTGTTTTCAGGCAGTGTTCATCGAAGTCGGAGCAGCAGCTGTAGTAGGTTTTGCACAGATTGTCACACCTGCATCCCGGAGGTTTGGCCTCCTCCAGCTCAAAGCACCTCCCCTTGCAGGAGCCCGCTGAGCTGACCCACTCTGAGTCGACTGGAGGGAGGAGAGAGGCACAGTCAGACACACTCTGCAGACACACGATTCAGTTACAAATCTGCTTGATTTGTTCTTTTTTAAGACATGTTAACACCTTTAAAGAACCACATTCATGCATGTTCAGTATTCAAAGTGTACTTGCATTTTCAGACCTGTTTTTACTTAAATGCATCTTACAACTAAATTTACATCCTTTTTTCCACATGCATGTTTGCTTTTTTAACTCTTAACTTAATGGTTTTCTGCAGCATTTATTAATTCTGAACATACAGGCTTACAAGTGACATGCAACATAATGAATTAATGATTAAATGATTAAATAAGATAATTAAAATTAATTTTGATTGCTTTGCGTCTTCTGGCATTATGAGCATCTGAACACATGCTGTCTAGTTTTGGATACAACTATTTGCACATTTTATGGTTAAAACATGTGAAGCACCAGTTTCGTCTTCATTCAGTCAACCTGAGGAATCGTTGTTCTCACCTTTAATCTGAGGAGGTGGGTTGTCTCCTCCCTCTGCAGGTCTGCTGGCTTGAAAAACATAAGCTCTGCTGACGTCAGTACTCCACAGACAGAACACAACCACTACCTGCAGAAAACCACAGAGCGCACATTATAAAAAACACAAACGAACTGATCATTTGTCGTCTCCAATGAGAGAAATCCAGGGCTGCCGTCCCCTCGTGAAGGTCAAAGGTCAGGCCCAGCAGCAGCTCTGGACCTTCACTTGAAGACACTCCACAAGGATGCTGACCAAAATAGAGTCTGCAGAGATAGAGCCCTAACTAAGAGTTGCTTTTCTTTCTTCTCTGAGGCGCAGTCACGTTCAGATCTCACCAAAGGGGCCGGAGGTCAACAGGCGGAATGGCACCGCTGGAAAAGCTGAGTGTTTTGTGAGTCCACTTCTTTCTATAGCTCGCAGAGAAGAGCCTGGCACTTAACCCACTACAGATAATGCTTCAGTTCCCACCGAAGCTGCACGCTGAGCTGCACAGAGCTGATTAAGACGTTCGCTGCAGCATCAGCGGGCTTAAATATACTCAAATATCAGAGGACAGCATCACCTGACAAGGTGTCAGAGTATATTCAGAAAGCTCATAATTATGTCTTTTTATCTGGTATCAAATAAAAAGTGACAGAAAAGTAAGTCCGCAAACTTCAGCTTTACAGAGTGCAGTAATATCTTCCTGTTTAAGCACAAACACTGACTTTTTCTGACAGAAATCTAGATTTTTTTTTATCAAATTTAAGGATGCAAAGACCAACAGCCTGTCTGGTTTGGGTTTGTCGGGATAACTTGTGCAAATAAGGTGAAGATTTTTTGGTTTCTTGCAACCTGCTGCAACTTGGCGGTTAAGCATCTGATCAACAGCAAATCAATTCAATCCTAAACCGACGGCATTCTGTGACGTCACTTCCTTGAGTAAAAGCAGATTAAGCAACCAACACGATTATGTTTGTGGTGTAATTCAGCCCAAAGATCCACGCAGTCTCTCGTGTCAGAGCCTCGAGCGGCGGCTCACATTTCGGCTGAATCGACACAGATGTTTGCTGCTGTTCACTTTCTTTAAGCTAATCTTCTTTATAAAGCTCCTGGAAACCTGTCAAGGACCCTGGGAGTTCCCTGGAACGTGTCAGGGAATCAGAAGCACTGGATTCAACAGCCAACGCATCTGCTTTCATGCGCTACGGCAAGCCAGAGACCGCCAACCGGTCACCAGAGGAATCCGAGGGGATTCACATCACGATGAATAACTGGATGGGAGCGAATTAAAACCATCTTTCTCCGCACAGCACTCCACTTCTTTTCATGGCTCTTTGATTTTCTTGTGAAATACTGAAGAGTTTGAACTTTTCAGGCCTCCAAACGAAACCATATGACTCCGGGTCGCACACAGAGGCGGGCCTTTTGTTTCAGAGGTTGGGAAACAGAGAGCTGAACATCGTACGAGGATCTCCCAGCTGGAGTTTTTACCACCAAACCTGACGTTCACTGCAACCGTGCATCCCTTCAGGCTGTAAATACAACAGGGAAATGATGGCGGAGCTGCAGAATTACAGCCGGAGATGTAAAGATACTGCAAAGAGAGGCGCTGACACCTTTTATCAAACAAAGAAGCACTACAGATTCTTATTAAAGGGAGAATATTCAGCAATAATTCAACGATTATTAATGATGATGATGATGATGATGTTGCCCTGACTGACCAGGACAGCACTGTCTTACAGTGTAACCATTAACCTTCAACTTTTCCTTACCTTCACCTCCCCCAGGTAAGCAAATGTGTGTGTCACTGTTGACAGTGAGCTGTTCCTGGTAAACCATCATCATCATCAAAGATCTGGCCTCAGTGTGCCTCCATAACTCACACTCCTGCTCACACTTTTATTATTATTTCCTCTCTCTTTCTTTCTCTCTCTTTCTTCTGAGAGGTAAAAGCTTCCAAATTTCAAGGCTTACATCGATGTGAGGCAAAGTGCAGCAGCAGGTCGATACGTCCAATTCTGCAAGAGCGCACGACACAAATGACTTCAGCCGTCCAAATGAAGGCTAAAAAAACACCAAACTGCACCAGTCTTACCAAATTGCCCAGTAGCATGTTCCAAACAGTGATTCCGCCTCTGGCATTCCCTCCGACAAAAGAAAAAGCTCAGAAACGGCGGCCAACGTCGGTGAAGCTCCTCTGTGCGCCTCCGCAGATCGATGGAGAGAGCGCAGGGGTCCAACTCTCCCTCTCTCTCTGTTTCTCTCTCTCTGTGTTTCTCTCTCTCTCTCTCTCTGTTTCTCTGTCTCTCTCTCTCTCTCTCTCTCTCTGTTTGCCTTTTGGCTTTTGCCTCTGCCTCTCTCGGTCCCGGGTCAATACGCATGAAGTAACGGTGACAGCTGCGCTCTGGTACAAGAGGACGTCAGGTCGGGGTGACGCTCCACCACAGAGAGGGAGAGGGAGGCACTGAGGGGGAGAGAGAGGTTGTATAATGTTCACTGTCTGTCTTAAAGGAAAATGGAGCTTTTGGTGACACCCTAAATCATCCAATGTGGCCAAAGTTAAACTCCTGTAAAAACGTTTAATATTCAACAAAGATGTCACAATTTTTGAGGAATCTCCAGATAACAAAGCAGTTTTTCTGGTGATAACTGGATAATTGTGTTGAACTCCAAAATGAGTGTGTGGTTGATTTGAGCACAGCTGATTTCAACCTTCAAGTATCACTGTGATGACTGTCAGGGAGGATCCATAACTGATCAATAATTAAGGCCTAAATGTGGAGTTTGCTTTGCTGCAGTTTCTTCATTGGAGCAGACAATCTGGTTTTATAGTCTCCAAAGATGAGAGGTTGACCCATCTCTCTGCTTCAGCCAGCAGCTGCTCAAATAAAGCCGTTATATATATTATATAGAAATAATGAAGACATTATTAAGCTCATCCACTGTACATAATGACCCCCACAGCATCTCCACAGAGCCTACAGACACCTGCTGATGGAAACTAACTGGAAATAAACACACAAACTTCACAAGGAACAAGAGGAAACACATTCTGATTCCATCTCGCTTTCTCGAGAAAGCAGAATTTAATAAAAAAAAATGCAAGCACAGCTGTTCTCAGATTTCGTAGAAGTTGTCACATAAAAACTTTTGAAATTGTTTTGCAGAGAAAAGCTGCAGCTTTAGTGTGAATCAAAGTGCTGATACATCAAGTTGAGACTAAAGAACTTCACGCTGACTGACTAGATGATCGTCTTACTGTAAAAACTGCAGCAACACACACACATTTTCTAACCTCAGTGTATAAAAGTCAGCACAGTGTCATCGGAAAACAAATTTAAGTGACCATTAAAGACCAGAATAAGAGTTTACAGCAACACTTTGAACCATACAATGAGTTTGAAGATGGCACTAAATGAAAAATCTGTTTTGAGCTCTTCAAACAAAGTTTTTATTCACTCCTTCCACCTGTAGGGAGTGTCCCCAGCATGCAGATTTAACTCATTGTCATCATAGCTTTCAAATAAAAAGCTAATAAACTTAATGCATCATCACGCAGATAAATTCAGTGCTGCAGAAAGAATCATCAGCTATTTTTCCACGAGGCTACGTGATCCTTGTATATGTGAACCTTTTTGAGAACTTCACAAGCTGAGTCGTGTCTTCGTGTGTTTCCTGAATCCCTCAACAGCCACAGGAAGCGCAGAGAGACTAAAGGAAGCGGAACAAACGAAGAAACGGGCCTCCAGGTGAGCGCAAGGCCTCAAACCCCTTCGCTTCTAAGAGACGATGTAAAACCTGAGAAACACCTGAGCTGAGCTGAGGTGGAGAGAGAGACGTGTCAACATCTCGCCGTTTTGGTGTGTAAACAATGAAACAAAGGCTGCACGCCGCGATGAGAGAGGCCTCCTGTCGAAAGTCGTCTCCCACTCTCTGCAGCAGACAAACACCTCGGTTGGAGATCTCTGCGAGGGACGTATCAGCCTTTCGTAAGACGTTTGCCCGTGCTGTGATTTCGGATGAATGCCACAGAAAGCCGCGGCGTTAAAGCTCCTTTTCAAGGCGCTCCTATCAAAACACATCAGGGGCTTCTGAAAGGCTCTGCTGTCACCGGCAGGCTGAGCTCTGCTGGGAACATTTTGTTCTTGAAGAGAGGAAAAGGGGGGGGCATCCTCATCTTACAAAGACCACACACATTCATAAACAGCCACACATGCAGAGCGCACACACACGAAGATATTCACACACATGAAGAGAAAACATCAGTGTGAGAGATTTGCTTTGCCCACACACACACACACACACACACACTCTGCCCCTGGCACAGATTACACCCCCCCCATCACCTGAGGCCACGCTTAGCTGGGCTGATCCCAGCAGGAAGTTTGAGAGCACCTGGGCGACCATGTGGGTCAAACCGTCAGCAGGATGTGGACAGGTACAGTCCAACGAGCGTCCAACAACAAACATCTACAACATTTCTTTTATAATCATGTTTTTAAGTTTTAAATGTCTGTCTGTATTAAGTCTTTTCCTCTGGTTTGTGTTTTACTGTTTTAATTCTTTCAAAAGTTTCTATTATTTTAAGATTTTTAAGAATATTGTGCAGGTAATTTGTGTGTATTTGCAGGTATGAATCATATGCATTGATTTTTTTTATTGTCATCATCATTAAAAAACTGCATTAAAAAAGCTTTTAAACATTTTGCATGACGATTTTAATTTTTTTATCATTTGTAATAAAGATTAATAATGGTCCATGCACAGCTTCTTGCAGGTGCAGGAGGTCACGTTTGTTGCTTTATTCGCAGCTTGTCCATCATGATAATCTACTGTCACTGAGGGGATCCGGGCTTCAGTGGCCTGAGGACGAGCTTACGCAGACTTTAAGCTGCTGACGGCTTCAGTCACCTCCAGACCTGAGAAACAACTGAGAAAAAAGATATTTAAAAAGTCCTGAAGCTGACGTATGATTGGCTGGAAAGAACGTCTGTACTTTCTGTGTGTTTCTTTACAAATGTAGTTTTATTGGTTCAAAATTAAACCAATTTTTTTTCTCCAAACCTCCAAATCTCAAAGTCTGAATCATCGAAATAAACATCCCAACTGTTTTAATTTCTGCCTCGGCAGCTCGTCACAGAGAGCTCAATGTTTCCTGGTGAAACGCCAAAAAAACGGTGAAAAGCAGAAACAGCTGTGATGCAATGTGACAGGCGGACGCTGAGCTCTCGACTTTGTGCTTACATCTGCACAGATTTGTACTGAATCAGCTGAAGTTGTGGACGGTTACTGTAATATTACTGCGTTTTCATAATGTCATCGCTCAGACTACGAAGTCTGAATGCAGATCTTTGCACAAAATTTTCACTTCTCATAACAGAAGTAAGATTCATTTTTCTGTGGACAACTTTTTGAAAGCGGTGCTCAAAACTTGGATTATTTGTAGGAAACACAAAGACGTGCTGAAATGAAGTTTTGACTCTGATAAAACGTAAATGGTATATAAAAAAAAAACAGTGCAAATAAAAAAAGTAATTTGTGAGTCCGAAAGAGCAGAAAAAAAGAGACAGGAATCAACCAAATGTCTCCCAAAAAAGGTGCTTTTTTTTTTACTCCACAAAAAGCTTTAAACACATAACTAACACAGCATTATCTTATTATAGGAAATGTGTTTGCAGGAAGTTGTCTTTTTTACACAAAAAGCAACCCATCATCTCGTTTAGCTTCGTGTTCCTGATGACGGTTCGTTCGTTATTCACTCTCCTTTCAGCTCCTGTTCCGACTCCAACAGCTCAGCATCAGTTGTCGTCACCAGTTTCCATCAGAAACTCTCACACACGACCCGATAAATGACACAACCTGTTGAGCCGGAAGGGATTCTCCATATATGCTGCTGCAGCGTGAGTTTGAAGTTCAGATACATTAACTCTGCTGACTCTGTACTTTGTACAAAGTTAATATTTGCCTCACTATGCTCAAACACACACCCACTCTCTCTCTCTCACACACACACACACACACACACACCACACCCCACACACAACAGCCTGTTCCAGTGTTCATTAATCACACACACACACACTCCACGTTTGTGCAACACAACGAGCATTTCTTTGCTGTTTTCCAATTTTAGACGTCAAGGTTTTTGAGTTTTTTGGGCACATTTCGACACATCTGGATGATACACACACACTTTAGATTCATGATTTATATCACAAGAGTTTTACTGTGCACTTTGTTTCACGACTGACAAATGTACATCACATTTATCTTTTTATATACCGACAGATTATGGACCTGGCCAATATACACGTCAGTATTTTAATACTTCTGTATTAATATAGTTTTGTTATGGGTTTCTGTTTTGTAGAAAACCACATATATATATATATATATATATATATATATATATATATATATATATATATATATATATATATATATATATATATATATATATATATATAGGATAAAAATTAACAACCTGAATTTATTCTCGGCATAGCGAGCTGTCAGAACATTTTTCGGACTGTGTGTGTCAAACTAATGGGCCTTTGCTGCACTTAACCCAGGTGATAGTTTTGGAGGGAGACTCTTTGTTAAAGCTTCACTTTAGCTTGGAGATGATTCATAAAGACATGTTGACAACACTTGTTGGGGATTATTGTCAGTAAAATCGGTGATAGAAACAGAAGCAGTGTACTTGTTGGTGTGTTTGTGCTCGCTCTCTGTATGGACACTTATCTTGCATGTATCTCGTGCAAACTCGAAAGCATTTAGACCCCCAAATATAGCAAAATGTGGCCTTGAAATATGTTTTTCTCTCTATATGGCCACTCTAGGGCTCTGTAAAGTTTTCTTGGTTCTTGTTAGAAGTTGTCCAGTAGTCTGTTTGGGAAGAGCTGACAACAGACTGTACAAATAGTGAACCTGCTGGACGTGAAGAAATCTTACTCGGATATGAGAAGCTAATTCCTGTTATTTGTGTGAGATAATAAAACACTGATTTAGTCGTTGCCTTCATGTGGCCGCTGAATCTTTGAACTGCATCTATTGAAACACCAAGATTTCTGGCCTTTTGTCTTCATCGCTCTAAAATCTAACTTGAACAATAACTTTTTTTCCCCTGCTTGTTACCAAAGATGGCATCAGTAATTTTCACAGTCAAAAATGGGCGAGCAAATCAAAAGTCCGATGTTAAGCTCATTGTTGTGGATGTAGCTTCCATAAAGATAAAACTAGTGTGCTAGTTTATAGATATTTTTGTTGCAGAGGCTGATCTGGTTTGGATATCAGGAGATACAGACATCAGGATCATCAGTTTAAATGTTAAAATCACCAGTTTAAACAGTAAAAACTCTGTTTAAACAGCAGAGTGAACGTTTGTAGAAAACCTCAGAGGTTTGAGATAAATGCTTCTTCAGTAATCTCACCTTCATATGTCAAATGTTTGTTCCTTTTATCAGGAAAGGTTTTCACATCCTTGTTATGAGGTGAAAAGAGCAGCTGGTTTATTATCACATCACTGGTGCTCCCTGTTGGTAATGACGGGTAGTAAAGCTTGACAAAGGGCAAAAATACAGTCATATTTAACATACACACCACTTGTTCAGTGATATTATGACTTTATTATCATATATTGTGTTTTTATGACTTTTCTCATTTTCTTTTATCAGTCTTTTAATCTTCTTTTATCTACCGCTCCACATTTCCTCCTTATAGTCCTGAATAACACTGTGCTTTCAATAAAAACACCATTTTTCTTCTTTCACCTGCGTGGTGTTTCTATAAGGTGGTAGCATCCCTGACACGCCACAGAAATAAGTGGATAAAGGAAAGAAATAAAACTTTTATTGTTATATTTTTTAATTTGGACAGAAGCTCTTTCACTCAGCAGCTGTGAGGCAAAGAGAAGAAGAGAAGAAGCTTGAAGAAATATTGAAGACCAAGAAGAAAGACGAAGGAAAGAAATCGAGGTGAGGTGATAAAACACAGCTTTCAACCTTGGATGTGTCAGAAGCTTTTCTCCGGCAGAGGGCAGCATTTTCTCTGTTAAGTAGACACAAGGAGAGAGTCAGGCACAAAACACACATATTCATTTAAAAGACTCAGAAACAGCACTGAAAATACACTAATAAGAGTCTTACACTAGCTCATGGTCACCAGCTGCAGTTTCAAATCTGTTTGTGCATCCAGATGTTCACACAGGTTTTAATTTGTGTGTAAAATATGTGTGTGATCACTCTTTTCATGAATCATTGACCTCTGGAAACCTCCAGGTGTAATATATCTAAAAATACACACTCAATCAATGGTGATAAACACGGACGTTGTGTTAAAGGTTCGGTTAAACACTCTGTATATTGACCGAGCAGCCTGTGAGCTTATTGATCCGTGAAATCAATCAGGCCACAACAGAATTACATCATCAGCGACGGAGGTGAAATCATCAATCATCGGGTCTTTACCTTCACACAGCCATGTTGAGCTCTGAGGATTAGACGTTTAGTTTTTAGGCTTCTGTTTGTTCTACTTTTTCTTTTGAATGAAACAAACGTTTAATTTTGTTGTTCTTTATTTCCACCATGTTTGTGTCACTAACAGACGTCACTGATCCTCCTTATAAAACTGCATCATGAGCACTGTTTCCTGTAAATGCAAAATGTAGAGCAAATCATGTCCAACCACTTACATTCTTCATTTAAATAGTTTTAATTTGGTCTGCTTCTTGATGATTGAACTGCACTTTTTATACACAATTTTTACTGTTTACTTTGTTGTTCTTGACTTTTTTTTTTATTTCTGATGTTTTCACTTTGTGCTCTCAGCTTGAAAAGTGCTCTACAGATAAACTTAATATTATTCAAGGACCACCAAAATACATTCAGGATTGTGTTTTTTAAATATATATGATATATCTGAGAAATCTGTGAAATGTTCATTGACATTGTTTTAACATAACTATTCAGTTTCTGTGTGTACACTTCACATGTAGTGAAGTGTACTTTTATTTTATCAGGACATCAACCAACATAAAAAAGTTCAAGCTGAGCAGCTATGTTTGATTCACGGTCGTATTTCTTGTTTGATCAAACTTATAAACAAGGAGCAGTTGTGAAAGAGTGAAAGATTGTCTCTTTAGATTCATTCATTCATCATTTTCCAGCCCAAACACCTTTACTGTCCACTCCAGTGGTTTCTTATCATCGCAGCATTTCCTCCACTGGCACTGAGTTTTGAGTTTGTGTAATGAAGGAAGAGCAAAGGAAAACAGCCAATCAGAGCAACACGTGAAGGAAACAAAATCAAATTACGGAGGTGTTTGAACAGGAAATATGACGTGAACGACCGGCAGTGACACACTTTATGGATCGAAATGATCTCAGGTTGTGGGTCCTTCACAACTGTGAAGTCTTCGTAAAGTTTAGAGTGCAGCTCTTGATTGAGTTGAATTGCTTCTCAGGAAACAAATAAATGAAGTGATGCCGGCGTGTTATCACGAGATCTTTGGAGCTCCGGGGTCACTGTGTCGAAGGTCGGGAGGCAGAGTTTGTTTTTGGATGAAGAGCCGAACTGTCCCAATGTTCCCTGGACATCAGTGAATGTGTGCAAAAAGGTTTTTCTCTTTAGTACAAACAAACGTGACAAAAACAGATAATAAATTATTTGATATGAAAAGAATTTACCTACGATAAAGCTGACTCATTGACATTTAGCAAAACTTCAAGAGCTTCAAGGAATACTAAAACAAACAATTCAATGGAAATGATTGATTCTTATAACGGGAAGCAGGGAAGTTAGCTCACCTAAAACTGAGAAGACAAAATCATATCTTGACAGTGGGGTTGGATTCATGTTAAAATTAAATTAAATCCACGCTGGGCAAACTGTTGTGCAACATTTCATTTTCTTATGGTAGAAAAAGTCAAAGTTGTGTCGTGTGTTTGTGGACATTTGTATTTATTTCGATGTAGCAGATACAATAAAAAATGAAAAATATGGATAAAAAGTGTGTGAACCATTTTAACTTTACACTTTTATCTGATGGATTATTGTTGTATTTTTGCCTCTGCAGCTGAATGGAGGCTGCAAATTTAGGATTTTAAACCATCAGGCGTCACATTGACTAACTTTTAATCATAAATCTGTAATAATTTTATGATAATTGTTCAAATGTTCCAGCCTTGCATCATCTTCAGGCTCGCGATCGGGAACTAAAAACATTGATCACTGATCGAGCCTGGTCTAAAGAGACAGGAATGTCCCTTCTGCAAACACAACAGAATGTGGATTGATCAGAAGTGTGTTTGCTCTGTCTGTTGTTGTTGTTGTTGATGGCAGCAGCATATTTCTGCATTGTTGTCGTTCTCAGCCACGTTGTCTGTATGACTCAGCAGATCAGACATGCTCAGTTTGAGAGCAAGTGCTTGAGAAAACCATTCAGATGTAATTATCCTGCATAAAAAACACTGAATCTCTATTTAAATACATCCATTTAAAAGTTAAAATTGAATGCATTGTTAGACCTCGGGGTGCATTTATAGATAATTCTCATTTCTCAATAATATCCCTTTTTTTATGAGCTAGAAATTTGTGATCTCACAGTATATGAGATAAAGTCTGCACTGCATTGATTCATGGAAATCTGCTCTACTTTTTCCTTTGTCCTGATTCTCCTTTGTCGATTTCCTCTCCATCTGCAGCCTCCCACAGTCTGCACGTCTCCGGTGCATTTATGAGCGACGATTATCCTTGAGACTTTATTTGTCTACCTGAGTTTTGAACAATCTGTTTGCCAGACTCTCTTTGTATAAAAGCTTTTTTTTCCTTTTCTAAAGTTGCTCAGTGCAATATCTTTATTGAGAAATCCCTCCTTTTATCAGTAATAATCAGCGAGCCTGCAGCAACCGATGGAGCAAAAGGTTAAACACATATATAGATGTAGATATCATTCACCGTCCTCAGGAACAGTCTGTTCTGGTTCACATATTAAAAAATAAAAACCTCAGACACACACTTGTTGCTCACAGCTCAAACTGAGAAAATGATTTTGCAAGTGAGTGTGTGGAGATGAACACACCAGAATACGCCGTTAAATAGACGTAATTAACTTCTTTGAAATTAAATCTTCCAGATTTCTGCAGACCTAATTTTTATTCTTAATGATCCATTATTTTGTACAGGTTAGATGTTTTGCTTTATATCTTCCCGAACGTGCTTCCACTTTGTCCCTAATCTGTATTTTTTATTTTATCCAGGATATTAAATCATGTTTAAATATTGTTTTTGCTATAATGCAAAGAATTTGAGATCCTCTTTATTCAGTTCAGACGTTATAAATGTTCATCTTTGCACAATAAAGGTTTTTCAATGGGTTGTGGGAGAAATCACTGTTAAAAAGCTCAAATTAGTCAAATCATTAAGATAAAGATAAGATAAAACTTTATTAATCCCACATACCACGCAGGGAAATTTACACTTGTTAAAGCAGCTCAAGATAAACAGGCAAATATGAGAATAAGTACAAAAAATCAATATAAGATATAAAATATGAACTATAGAAGGTAAAAATGACATAAATACACTATAAACATAAATACATTACATAATGAGGCATTTCTTTTAATACTACAAATGATCCTGTCTATGAGATAAAGAAAACGTCAGGTTCAAGCATGGAGGCAAAAGCAGGATTTTTTTTTATTTCATGTCTAAAAAAGACTAAAGTGATTTATGTGCACAGGACCTGAGCATTTTATTTTGAAAAGTGGACACAGATTGTGGCTAAAGTTCACTCTTCACTCTTTCAAAAAGGGAGAAATTGTATGTGTAATGTGTCTCCTCCTCCTCCTCCCTGCTGAGGGTCACTTTGTTTGTTCAGGAGTTTAATATTTAGCTCACACACACTTCTTTTTTTTTCTGAGCGGATGACTACCCTCGCTTTCAGATCTGTAAACACACACACACAGATTTAACCGAGCAGCTGATTGAGGGAAACTTTGGAGGGAGACTCATTTAAAGCCAATGTCTCTCTGACTGTCCGTCAGTCCGTCTGTTTATGTGAGCAGCTGAAGATCAGTGTGGATAAAAGCTGAGCAGAGAGAGATGGGACCTCGTACAGCAGGTAAGACCCGCTTCAGTTTGACTCCACAGATCATCAACATCTCAAGAAACGAATCATGGAGTGAAGAGGTCAAAGGTCAAAGCCTCTGTGTCCTCGTAAAAATGAACATATGTGATTTGAATTTATTCACAAAAGTTTTTCAGTGTTGTTTTTAAAAGAGAACTTTCTTCAGTTGTTAATTTGGAAAATCAAAGCTGATAAGTCATCACCAGTTTTCCAATTATTGTAATTAGTCATTATAAAATCTAATTACTCATTTCAAATGAGAAATTAGGCCCTTTTATTTAATTTAAATGAGCTTTTATTGGATAAGTGATGGGAGAGAGAGACAGGAAACACGGGGAGAGAGCAAAGTTGACGACAAGCTGCGAACATCTTCATGCTTTTATAGTTTATAGTTGGTTCAAACTTTTCACAATGACATATTCATTAAAAGTTTCTGTTTCTAATGAAGTAAAATTCATAATGTAAACACCAGCCTCTTAAAAATCACTTTTAAAATGAGATTATACAGGTTGTATTTATAATATGAGAGCAGATTAGATCACAGATGAATGAAAACACACACCACATTCACTTCACACACTTTACAGCGAGCGTGTTGCTGTGAACAGAACAGACATTTATTATAACTTCCACATTTCACACACATTGATTATTATTACTCTGATGATGAGAGCTGATTTTGTCCAGGTTTACGCAGGTACGGTAACCATGGCTACAGGAGGAAGCAGTGGATTAATGATTATCCCGAGCAGAGCGTGTTGTTGTTGTGATGAGACAAAGACTGCGACAGGTTTCATCAAATGAACTTTATCATTTTATTATCAGGCTGGATGAGTCACTGTGTCATAAAATGACCTACTTTAAAATGTGTGTGTGGCAAAACACACACTACGTGTACAAAATAAATGGGTCATCATGTGATGTTATCAAATCCGTATATTTTTGCCTGATATAACGTTAGATTTACTGTAAACCGATGAGACAGACGTGGAAAAATGAAAGATTTTCTCTGTCTAAATTATTAAATTTATTGAAATTACTGAGACTTTAAAGGAGGTGATGGTCTGCATCCTGTGTCAAATCAATATTTACCCATAACCACCCTCTTTCTGTGACCTTAATGAAGTGAAAAAAATAGAAACTCAAACACAACCTTTTGAAGAAATGCAAAAAAGGCTCCAGAAAGGTTTGAAAGAAACATTCAGGTTAAATGCTGCACATCTTTTGAAGAGGCCAGAATGAAAAAGGGACACATTTTCAACCAAAAACTCAAATTTAATAAAGAAAATATATAATTTCAGATCACAGATTTACAAAAACACAGTAAAGTGTCTTAAAAAGGAGTAAAGAGTTCATTTTTTGTCGATGAGCTCTTCTTAAGCTCACTAGAGGAGCTTTTAAACTGATCAGTTTGGGGGCATTTGGGCGACAAATTTGCCCGTCTTCAAGCAGAAAGGGGCATTTTCCACCCTCCGAGCTTACACTGTGACCTGTTTGTCTTTCTTATCTCTGCTATTTAAGGAAGCTGTTAGCGAGGGATGTTTGAGCAGAAACAGAATTTGAATTGAGAAAGTTAAATATTTTTTTTAAATTTCCAATTATTGAAAGTCATAAATGATCAGGCGCCTCACCCGATCACTTCACAGATAATAATTAATGATGATAATATAACGAACGATTTCCCTCCGTCCGTCAGTGGCTCCATCGAAGGAGGTGAAGGCGGTCGCGGGGGGAGGATGTGGAGGCCGAGGAGCCCGGCTGAGGAGCAGCAGTGACGGCAGCAGATACAGCAGGAGAGGAGTCGACCTACCAAACTCCTCCTCATCCTCCTCTTCATCCTCTCTGGTGCTGTCCAACCCCAAATCAGGTAATAAAAAATAAAAAAATACGAAGAACCTGACTCAGATGTGATTTTTGACTAAATAAACCTTTGGATTTCTGTGGATTCTGTGGAGTTTCAGGTAGATTTAAAACAAAAAAAACTCACTTTGCACAGTTTGGGAGACGATGTTGAGGTGTTTACAGTGTTTTATAAGTTTGAAAGTCACATATAAAGGTGTGGGGAAGGTTCAAGTTGTTGTGAAGACGACAATCGTAGAGCCCATCTGTAATAAAATCATCTTTATTGGGTCCTGACAAACCACAATGAGCAAAAAGAAAAAGTCCAGCTGATGCTGCAACAATGAATAATTTTTCATTTTGTGTTGTATGTATAAACAGCTGATATATGTGAAACATACAGATTTAACTCTTGTTTTAAGTGGTAGCTTTATTTGTCTGGTTTGCTGTTGTTGGAAAAAGAAAATGTATCTTGACTTTTTGCTTCATGTTTAGTTTTAAAGAGACCGGTGAGCACAGAAGAGCTGCAAAGACCCGGAGGACCCTACATCAAGAAAACTTTTACAGTACGTTAACAATTTTATCTCTTTTAACCGTTTACACAAAAAAAGCCTTTTCATCAGGCTGAGAAGGAAAGGAGGCAGTAAACACTTTTCAAAAGGATAAAGGAGCTGTATTATCTCCACTGGGCACATAAAACTTTAACAGCAGGTCCAAATCCACTAAACATCTCTTATTTAACAACAGCAGTGGAGGAAGAACTATTCAGGTCCCTCACTTCAGTAAAAGCACAAATACACACAGAGAAAGTACTCTACTGCAAGAAACAGTCATGCATTAAAAATGTGCATGATATAAATGAACATATGTAAATAAAATGTACTTCAAATGAAAAGTTAAAGTCCTCACAGTGCAGTAAAGCTTGATCCTGTTCCCATTTTTCAAAGGCAAAATCAAAAATATTCACAAACTGCTGAAATAGTCAGAGACTCGTAATTATTAAAGGTGCTAAATGTGTTTGCAACATAAACAATTTGTTTGCTCAAGTTGCATATTTACTATTATAATTTATTTACCGGCGTTTTTGGTGGGTTTAATTTAGTTTCTGTCGATTTTAAATGAAGCGTGTCCATCTGTTCCCATTCATTTTGGTGCTCTAGTGTGACACCTACTGGTCCTGAATGTTGTGTATATTACCTTCAATCTGCAGCAAAGCATCATGGTCTATAAGATCATCATATGTTTTGTCCTGTGAGAACCACGTATCTGTAAAAAGTCAGAAAAACAGCCTGTTTTCAGCTTTGTGACGATGCAGCTGATCCAAGGAGGCTTTAAATAGTTTATTTATCTGAAGAAGGAGAAGAATTTTTCCTCCAGATATGAAGGGTGTGAAAAGTATTAATCTGAAAAGTAACTTTACTATAGTTACCTTCAACCACAGGTGATTTCTTCTTTATTTCACAACTGCTGCAAATGATCTTCTTGCTTGAATCGAATGTTTTATTGTCTGACTGATGTTTGTTTTCGTCTTCAGATCGTGGGCGACGCCGTGGGTTGGGGTTTCGTGGTGAGAGGAAACAGGCCGTGTCACATTCAGGCTGTGGAGCCCAGCGGCCCGGCTGCTGCTGCCGGGATGAAGGTAGGCATCATGGGAAACGTAGTCAATGAAGCCGGTTATTTCCCTGAGTGGTTTGTGTGGACATGAAATTTAGTGGCCAGAAGAGGAACTGCAACTTAATATGTGTCTTATTCATTTATGTATTTATTTAGCAGAGTTTTGAGAATAATCTGTGAAATTCAGTGGACCTTGAACACTGCAGACGTCTCTTTAAACTTTACTCTAACTCACAGTCCAAAGTGAATTTATCTTCGACTTTCACCTTTCATTTTACCTGCAGGTCTGTCAGTTTGTGGTTTCGGTCAACGGCCTCAACGTTCTCCACCTGGACTATCGGACCGTCAGCCACCTGATCCTCACGGGACCCCGAACTGTGGTGATGGAGGTGATGGAGGAGACTGACCAATGAGCGACGGAGATAGAAAAAGACGATGGATGAACAGTATGGTCGAAACTGAGGATGTCATTCTGGATTTTATTAGCTTTTCTCCCACTGTGAGAACACAGTAATGAAACAGCAGATAACTTTATCAGGAATTACATTCTGCTGTTAAATTATTGTTGAAGTGATGATGGAGGGTGTTTACATTCAGATCAGTTGTCTGAAGATGCAACTTTAAGATCAGCACTTGTTGTGTTGAAATGCAGCCTCATTTTGTGAGCTCGTTAGATTTTAAATATCAAACAAAAAAAGTTAAAAAAAAAAGATTAAAGTGATGGATGTTTGACGGTGTGTCAGACTGTCACAGCTCAATATGGCGGTCGTCTCCTGCTCCACAAAGGCAGCAGGATTTTTGTATTTTTTCATTTTTCAGACTCATTTTCTGTGAATGAAGTTTGAGCTTCTGCAGGAGCGACAGTTTTCTTATTTATTCCAAACAGACTTTTCTCCTAATGAAAAACCTTTTTGTCAGAGAGCTAACCAGGAGAAAAATGTACATGTATTTATAGGACAGTGATTATTTGAAGGTGTTTTGGAAAACACCTGCACTCTGTTGTTCCACAAACTGACCCTGGAAGTCTTCTTTGCTGTTGAAGTCGCTTCAACAGTTTCCACCATCGGGGTGATTTGGACTTTTAAACCTGCGAGCCACCTCACTGCCTCCCTGCAGACATAAACGCATTTACCTGCAGGTATCACAGCAGCACTCACATACACACACGCACGCACGGCTGTTTACTTTTCCATCCACTCCCGGCAACGTCAGATTCTCAGAAAGAAAGTGAGGAGTGTGAAGAGTGTGTGAGGTGGATCAACAGCTTTGAGGAAGAGGCCGACTTCAAGTGAAGTGTTTTGTTTTGGAGTCTCTCTCAAGTTTCTCTCGTTCATTTTATCTTTTTATACCTCTGTACTGTATCTGTTTTTACTCTGTGTGTGTGTGTGTGTACTCTGTACAGTCGATCACACAGAAACGTCTCTCAGCAGGCAGCGTTTTGCCTTCTGTGTGGTGATTCGCTGAGTCTCTCGGCTCCTCTTGCATCTTTTATGGCGTTCAGAGAATCACTGTTAGATATTATTTTTTAAAAAGACCAGATATTATTAAGAAATACACTTATTAAAAGTAGCTCCCACTTGTGCAATACACACATTTAGAGCACCACTTTAATTTTTTAAACCCTTTTGTATATTATGCTTTTAATTGCTTGCTTGACATTATCTTTTTCTTTTATTTCCTCACCTGTGATTGTTTGAATTATGTTACGCTGCATCTCTTATGTACAAATACAAATAAAACATTTAACAAAAAGGACTGATTGATTGATTGATTGATTGATTGATTGATTGATTGATTGATTGATTGATTGATTGATTGATTGATTGATTGATTGATTGATTGATTGATTGATGGATGGGCAGACATTCTTCTAGACGATTAACACATCTTCAGATTTAGAGGTTGTGTCTTCAAAAACATAAAAAGCTTTAATTATGTTTAAAGTAAACCTGTGAGAGATGAAATATTCACTCATGAGGCAGTTAGCAGTTTTTACCAGGTGGTGGCAGCACTTGCATGTTCAGGTCTCTGCTTTGTGTCATTGATTGATGATTTTTTAAACCACATAAAATAACTGCCTCAGCTTTTGTTTTCTGTCTTTTTTTTCTGCACAGACAGACAGTCAGGAGTTCAGGTCCTCCTTTCAAGAGCACAGTTTGAAACAGAATAAATAAACTGAAGAAAACAAGCAGACAACAACAGAACAGTTGATGTAAGATGCATTCAAGAGCAGAGTTGTTAGTTTTTGGGTTTTAAATTGACCTGTAGGTGGAATTATATCTAATTTTTATTCATTCATATGGCTGATATGTAAGCATGGTATTTGATTTTAACACTTTTTAAATCATTCTAATGAGTAGAAGTTTTATTTTGGAGAAAAACAGACAGTCCTGGTGAAACCTGCAGTTTATTTGTTGCTTCAGACTCTTTATTGTCACTGTCCAACATGAAGAAACTTGAGTGCAGCAGAAACAAGCTGTGAACACAACACGGACATAACGTAAAAGCTGTTAAAAGAGCAGTGAAGGTGGACCAAAGTGAGTTAAAATACGGATGAAAGCAGTGTTGAATGTTCATTCACAGAAAGCTGCAGAGAAAATGCATTTTCAGTTCAGTTCATGTTTTTCCTTCCAAACATCTTGTTGTGAAATGAGTATAAATCTGTTTCGGTCATGCACAGTTCAAGTTTCTCCTGCAACTTTTTTTTTTGTAAAATACCTCACCAAAAATGACAGAAAAGAAAGAAAAACAGTCTTCACTGACATTCCCTTTTGTCAGTGTGAGGAATCCTCCCTTTGATTGACAGTTATTACCAAGTTCATAAAAAAGGTCAAAGTTCACAGAGTCAAGATGTCACTGGTTCAAGGAGCCGGAGGATGAGGGGTTCCTGCGGGTCGAGTGAAGAACGGTACAGTATGTGCTTCCACTCAGGTTTGACTTGTTCCTACGGCAGGTTCGATCCCTTTCATCACCTTCGCGGCAGCAGCTGGAGGATTCGCTCTTCACCAATCCCACATCCTCCTCCTCCTCGTGTTCCGGTGATAAGTAGGACACGATGGCATTCCTAAAAAATTCCTGAGGATTTCAGAGAATTCCAGATGAGTGGCTTTTTTAACTCCGAGCTTGTAGAGACACATTTGGTGAAAGCAGAGAGGACGGAGCAACCGTGGAGAAGCTCGGCGGCACGCTTCAGGACGATGCACTGAGAATACAAAGATCTCCATTCAACATCGTGGTCTGTAAAGAAAGGCTGATTTTAGCCATAATTACATGAAATAAAGTCCACATTCAGCCCTCATTTACCAAGGGCCCTCATTTCATTAACAAGAATCAAAATACGCAAGAGAAGCTGGAAACTATTTGAAACCACTACACATAAAACCGTTATAAACCACGAGAAACTGCAGTGGTAAGCATCAGATGCCATCTTAAAGCATTAGAAACCTTATAAAATGAAAAAGAGACCACCAGAAACTTTACAAAATATCACAAACTTTAACTGAAACTATTAACTTCTATCAAAACTGTAATGGGGGAATAATAGAAGAGATAAAAAAAAATCATGCCACTGGACAATTTTATTATTAAAATCATGCAAAAGTAGTTTTTTTTTTGCAGCACATGCTTCCTTTGTTTAGATAATACCTGTTGTATTTTAGCTATGTGATGTGCGATCATTTTACTATTTTCATGTTCCGTTTGTGCTCCATATGATTTAATCATGGTCTGAGTCACGTGAAATAAACAAAGAAACCAGCGTGTTTTATAATTGAAACCATTAGAAAACCAATAAGAGCTGATAAATGCAGCTTGGAATAGAAACCACTAAAAGCTGTTGAAAACCAGCAGAAATGAAAATGATGTGTTGGTATATATTGATGATAAAATTCAATCACTACAGACCATTTTGTGACGGGTCAAACAGCTTATTATCATTTCTGATGTTTTTTAATCTGGTGGAAAGTATCAGTGTTCTTCTGGTGCTTTCTGTGAAGGTCAAAGCTTTGATCTATTATTGATTTAACTTATATTTATTAAATTCACCATCATAACGAAGAGAAAAATGCAAATGAGAGGAACGGCTGAAGGTTAAAGGAAGATTTTTAAACCTTGACACGGCTGAGACATGAATCATCATGCAAATCAACCAAAGACTGTGATGACTCTTCAGTGAAAAAGCTTTGAGGTTCCTGTTTTCAGTGGTTAGATGGGTAATGATGTGTTGGGTCAGAAAGGATGATTAAACTGTCATTTCATCAAAATCTTTAGTTCAAGACCAATTAGATTAATCAAAAGATCAATGATGTTAAAAGAATAAGGCGTCTACAGTAGATTTATCCTGAAAAAAAGACATTTTTTCAGGATGTTTCTTCTTCAGCCGCACCCTGTTTAAATGACGACAGCTTGTGATGACAAATGAAATGAAGCATGGCACAGCTGTAGATTTAAAAAAAACTGTGTTTCATTAATGATTTCGGTGGTTCCAACATCAACGTTATCGTGGTGGACGGCTCGATAAGTGGGACGTAAACAAGTGGCCGCTGAGCGAGCGAGCTGAATCCCAAAAACAACCACACACCAGAAAGGGGAAAATCTGATGTGGAGCAACAAGAGCTAACAAAAAAATGGCCTTGAGATGCCATTGAGCAAGACTGTGGTTGTACTGGGCAGCTTCCAGTGAGAAAATGAGAGTGAACGTGAAGGTCAAATATGACAGTTAACCCTTCACTCTCTACTCTAAAGAGGTGCATTTTTAAGAAATTTGACAGAGTTTAACATGCTTTGTGCTCAGCTCAACTGACTTTACTGAGATGAAAACTGATATTTATGTGTAAGATTCAATAAGTTAATATGCACTAAAAGTGTCTAAAACAGCACTAAGAATCATGTTTCAGCTTAAGAAATGATAAAAACATGAACTTAGGAGTCACATAAAAGCAAAGACTTTGCTGCATTTCCACTTTTTTACTTTTCACTTGAAGAAAAACATGTTTCATGTAAAAGATCATGTTGTTCCTCCACTATAAGAGCACAGGGATAAAAGACACAGCTGACACTTGTTGACTCTTTGTGGAGTCTGAGCACTTTACTCGTATCGCCTCCTACTGGTGAAACCAGAGAACAGCTGCCTGTTTGTAGGTAAATATTGGCACAGAAAGTCTGTGTGAAAAGGCTGCATGGGCTCTGATTGGACACATATGTTGTTTTGAGCATCATAAATTTAGCTGAAATTAGAGTTGCATCTCTTTTTGGCAGGATGCCTTCAATAGTTTGGAAAATTGACATCATTTTACAGGTTTTATGTAATCAAGTAGAAATTAAGGACAGATTCTTTAGGTTCGATCATGTAAGAACACTTAAAAAAGATCAAGTGATCCTTTAAAATATACTTTTGGGTGTAATCTGTGCAGTAGTATTAGCAGTATGAAATGTTTTAAAGGATTTAGCATCACATTTGAGATATGCAGTCCTCATATTAAAAGGCAGATAAATGCACGCTGTGATCTCCATCCTCTGTGTGGGCGCACATTGCACACACACACACACACACTCTCATTATTTTCCACTGAGTCACAATCGAAGCTCTTTGTGTGAGCGTACCTGAGATCCTCTGCAGATGAGCGGGGTCGTGTTTTGGTTTCAGCGGGAAGAGAAATGGAGTTTGTTTGAATCATCGAGGCGAGTCACTTCAAGCCTCATTTTTTCCGGTTTATTAACGCAGGAGTCTTTACAAATGAAAGGTTTCAATGCCAAACACAGTATGTCCACTCTGTATAGAAAGAGTTATCACCATAATCATCTTATTTTCATTCAAGTCAACTCAGAAAAAAGTCAATTTATAGTTTTTCTTTTGCAGACTTGAGTTCGGTCGACTGCAGTTTTGGAGCCATGAACTCAAAATCTGAAGGGAACACGCAAAGTTATTTACCATTAAATATTCATGATTATGATAATACACAAGACTTCAGAGACCTCCAGCTCTTCTGTTGGATAAAAGCTACACTGTCGGCAAACAAACCCGAGTGCTGAGAAAAAGCGAGCATCACCTTCAGAGGCCCATTATTCATTCAAGGCTCTGCGCTGTCTCTCCGATAAGGACACCTGCATGTCCAACGATGTTACAGAACATCTGCTCTTTTCTTGCAAACATAAGAGGATAGAAACACAAGAAATTGTTTGGGCACATTCACATGTTGAAATACGTCAAACAGGGAGTTGATTTGTGCCTATTTGATTTTTCATCTTTCTTCTCTTGTGCAACACGTTGATGAACTTGTGTGAAACTTGTCAACAACAATTACATATCGAGGGTGTGTTCATTCCTCTTCCATGACCCTCACTTTTAGTGGTTTTTTACAGCGAGCACCTGCCCTGCACAGAGAGACATGTTAAAAAAAATGGGGGGCCCCTGGGGAGTCATACAGGGCGCAGCCAGTGGCCACAAAAATACACATTTCGTCCCCTGCAGCCGCTCGGCCCGCCTGCCGCTCCAACACATTTTTCTGCTGCCTCGCCTTGCATTAAAGCAGGTAGAAGGTATGAATAGCTGCAGGGGTGGATGGTGAATGAGGAAACACCCATCAGCCTGCTGCAAGTCTCAACTGAGAGGAGACCCAGCAGCCGGCAGGAGACAGGAAGTGAGGCTGTTTGGGCTTCAAATTAAAAGGAAAAGTGATCTTTGAAAATTAAGATACTCTACATTTTAACCCATTTGTGCAAAGACAGATTTTGATGAGTGTTACTGCATGACTGAATGATCTAAAGTGGTTTAATCAAAAGCACTTCTTGCATGCAAGGTTGTTTAAAAAGCTGACTGCTCTGTGCTTTATGGTTTTTCAGTAAATGATTATTTCATTTTAACAGATGACGACTTTTCCTAGAACTACAAATGCAAATGAGGAAAAGTCCATGTTGGATAAATAACTTAGAAAGTACCAGAAATAAAAGAAACTATTTCAAAGAACAACATGAAGACAGATGGTTCTTTTATAAAACATGCTGACTTTTACCACAGCGTCAAAACCATTTAAAAAATTTGCAATTTCAGAGGACCTGGAAGCATCACTCCTTCAAAAAGAATCATAAACCCTACAATAGAGAAGAAATGATGAAAAGGTGCATAAAATCATGTCGGCGATCAACGATTTATCACGATATAACAAATCATTAATCTATTAAAAACATTTTAAAAACACATGGTGGAGTAGAGAGATATTTAAAGAGTTTTTAAAACCTTCTTTCCATGTCTGTCGATTTACATTTGCAATATGAACTGAATGCAAACAACTACGCACCCTCAAGCGCTAGTCAGTCAACGCCACTAGGGGGCGATGACGTTAATGCTCTATGGAGACAGGAAGAATCTGATTGGTTGATTGAAACCGGAGGGGGAGGAGCTAAACGGTTTATTCGAAATAATTCATAAATTTTAGTTAAACTGTTGTTGAAGGAGTTTAAAAATAGTCCATTTCTGGCAGATTAAACTTGAAAATCTGAATTTATCCAAAAGCAAACAGCCACAGATCTGAAGACGTGATGATGTTTGAAGGTCAGGAAGCTTTTTACATCATTTACTCTATTTTAAAAGGCTCGTAATCTTAAAACCAGCCAGTTAATTGAGTTTGTTTAAGCTAATGTTAGCAGCAAAACACGACCTCTGCTAACCTAAGAAATGTGTGTTTTAAATGGGCATGATAGCTTTGTAAAGTGAAACTTTTTTTTATGTCATAAATTGTCAGACATGGAAATATTACATTAGAAAAGCTTATTTGTGTCAACAGGACAGGTACAAATAGAGACAATATTTCAACATTTAACTTAGAGAGAAGCTCCAGTCTCTGTAAAAATGGCATTTCAGGGTTATAACACGCTTCAACTGAGTCTTTTAATAATGATAATTATATTAAAATAATTATAAAAGGATGATAGCAAGGAGAGGAAATGCATCAGATTGGGTTGAAATATCTTGAATATGAATAAAAGAAGGGAATATCTTTTTTATTGTTTGTCAAAAAAGGTTTCATTAACTTAGATTTTGGGGTTTGATGAGGATTCAGAAAGCTGTGGCAGTGAGCGGGGCTTTTATTTTGAAACGCCGCACCGGTAGCGTCCTGTGTGTGTGTCTCTAACTTGGCCGCGGTCTGCAGGCAGCGCACAGTCAGCCGACTGGAGCGGATCAGAGCTGCTTTGGGGACCGGAGAGCTTCCTGCACGGCCGGAGAGGAGAGTTTCTGACCCGAGAAGGTAAAGCTGCTCCTCACACACACACACACACACACCATCATCATCATCATCATCACATACACACAACATCTGCACACAGCTGTCCTGCAGCTGATGGCGCACCGTGCAGATCTCACCTGAGCTCCATTCAGTTAAACTAGAAGTGATTTTGAGATGATGCGAGCTGTTGAATGTTTGTTTCTCTGCACTGTGCATGAGCCAATCTTCACTCCAGCACCTGAAGAAGACATAAATGAACGCAAGTAAGATGGATGCAACAGTACAGACAGATACTTTTATAATAGGAGTTCATTGTAAAACATCCAGGTGTGCTGTAGGTCCTCCTGAGGGAACGTTTAAGGGATAATATAGTGATTTTTTGTGTTTTTCCACACACTTATAATCCTAATGCTGCTTTTATTACCACAGCTTGTCTTAACCTGGTGGAAATGCCGAGCTATAACAGTCAGTCATATCGATAAATGGCCTGAAAATGGCCTCAAATTAAAAGTTGGCTGCAGCAGAAAGGTGGTTGGAAACAAAAGAGAGGATAAATGTCTAAATCCTGACAGAGGCATAGACTTTACTGAGACACATTAGATGCAAGTTCTTCAATGATCACACAGTTTTCTGCAGACATCTTCAGTTTTTTATCAGCATCTTTGTTTCATGGTTGAGGTTAAAAAAGAGTTTCTGTGTCACTGAAGCACCTGCAGGGACTCGTGTGCTTTATTTTTTAGTCACAAACAGCTAAATATGGCAAGAAATGAATGATGTGTCACTGATAATGATACACACTTAGACGTAGCAAAAGAGACGTTCATCTTGCAGCTTTATCCGAGAAAGGGGGTGTTTAAAACTGTGAACCAAAGAGGAGGAAGAGATGTGATGGGAGGGGCCGTCCAAAAAAATGTGTGATGTACCTGAACTTGATAGCTCAAGGAGTGGCTTTAGGGATGAATATATATTTACATTTCCACTCTTTAACATCTTTACCTGCACATTTTTCCGGAAATATTTTAGATTTATCTGAAGCTGCACGGAGATGAAGAGACGTGATTCACGTTGAGTCAAATCTATTCTAGAAAACCTGCTTATAAAGAGCCAAATGGACTCTTCTTCCTCTTCCTCCCTCACCTGATGCACCTTTTCCTTCTTCATCCCTCCTCCTCCTCTCCATCAGGTGTGTCGTGTCCTCCACCGTCAGGATGCAGTTCTCAGTCGGACTGAGTTTCTGCCTGCTGGGCTTCGCTCTCGTCTCTCTGTTCCCTCAGCCGGCACGAGGCCAAGGTAAGTACCTCCACTGGCCCGCTCTCCAAATCAAAGGGCCGACGGGGGTTCACGAGGCCGAGAGGGAGTACACCACATGGGGTCAGACATGTTGAGAAAAGGGGGCCGCAGTCATAGTGTTTCCTAATTGAACCCATCAGAGCTTTCAAACAGGGACAGCGCTGGTGACGTCCCCAAACACAATGTCAGGAGTCCCACAGGGCCGACAGGATCCTCGCTGATGTTTTAGCGGCTGTTTCTGTGATGACTGTTATCTTCAGCAGCTCCAACTTTAAGGCTCTTTAAGCCAAACAGAGGGGCGTCCTGCAGCTTCCCATCGTGGTGCATAGCAGGGCCTCCATGTTGGTATCAAACATGGCTTCCCATCAGGATCAGACAAAGCTATGAAGAGATTTAGTTTCCTAATTTACCTGAAAAATTAACTATTGAAAGCTCGTTGCTGGCTCGCTGACCCTCCGTGTGGCCTTGATGTGGAAATGCAGGTGTCGACTGTTTGATGTTTAACTTTGTATTTCGTGATTTTTGATGTGCAGCTGTGCTCCAAAGAAATTTTTCATTTTTATGTCATGTGTCTCCTTCGTGTGCATTTACCTCCATGTGTATGTCTCAAAGGGAAAAGCCTTGAAAATCATGTTGAGAAAAATGTGTTCGCTCATTCAGATTTCTGTTTAAAGGACTTTTTTTTTGCTCTTTCCACATCTATCAACCTCACAGCGTTCGTGTGTTTTACCAAAGTGCCTCAACGTCGTCTCTCAGTCTGTTTAACTCATTTAACTTACTCAGAAATTAACGCACAACCTCACTCGTGACCTCATTAAGAGAGAGATGAGTCTCCTTAACACCGTCATCATCATTAACCATCGTACTTAACAAGTAGATCTTCTCTCTAGGAATACCATGGATTGATATTCATGATGTGGGTTTTATATAATAATAAGACCGATGATCTCAGATATTTTCTACTTGTGTGTTTATCTGAATGTGTTTTGGGTGCAGCACACTTAAAGATTGATGTTTTTTTTTGGTATTTGTGCTGCACCCAAACACATTTAAACATACGCCAACTTTCAGAGGTTGTTGGCAGGGTCGAAGCTGAAACAGGACTGAACCTGCTCGGCGAAGAACCAAAGCCTGCTGACACGGTGCCATAAAGTCAGAGGTCGGGCTGATACTCCGCCATATCATAAGATCAGATTGGGGGTGTAAAAGGTCAGCGTGAAGGTCCAATAGCCTGGTGAGGTTGGTGTCTGGTGGTCTGGTTGATCGCCATCCACACTCTTATCTCATTATATCAGATTTTAAAGCTCAACAGAGAGGGAATGCTTGTCAGTATCATTCAAATACTCTCATTATTCTTTCATTATTCTTTGTGGGGTTTTTGGGTCATCCAACTGCTTGTTGGATGTTTTCCTCACTGTGGTTATAACACGAAAAGCTGTGAAATGTTCAACAGTCATCAACTTGTGCAAAAGTTGCCGTTCGACTTCCGTCCACCTCAGTAACCTCCAGGAGAGCCTCTTCTTTCTCTCTTAACACGAAATCTTAACAAGATTTCAAACTCGTCCAGTGAGTTTACAGCTGCAAATAACAATTTTCTCTATTGATAAATTTGCAAATAATTTCTTTAGAGATTCACAATTTTGTCCATACTGTAATTGTGAAAAATGCACACCGCTGCTTTCTACAGTCACATCCTTAAAGTGCTTTTTGTACAAACTCTAAAGATATTTTCTTACTTAAGACAAAGAAAATAACGAAAACTCACAAATGAGAAGCTAGAACCAGATGACCCAGTAGACTCTGAAATAGAATCAATTCACTGTCAGATGATCTCAATTCTAAATAAGAATAAGTTTACAGCTGAGAACTGTTTTCATAGTCGGTCTGCGACTATAATGGTCCCAGTAAAGGTGCAGCCTGACCCTCGTACAGCAGAAGAAGTCCGTCACAATGAGGACTCTCGCTCGGTTTTGGCCGCAGCGCGAGTAAGCTAAAAAGAAACCGCAGCATTCCTCAGCGAGGAGGCCATAGTCTGCTGCCCTCGGCTGCTCCAGTGACCCGCGAGGAGCCGACGAGTTACGATCGGCTTGGAGAGCTTCCACTGAGAAACTGTGTGTTAGCTTCAGAGGAGTCAGGAAAGGTGAAAGGCTGCTCAGAAAAACAAATAAAAATCTGACAGATGAATATGCTTTATGCTGATTCACGAGAACAAACAACAACCAGAGATGTGAAACAACAACAACTTTCTTTTCCACTTCAGGTTTTGATCTTTTTGTCCACAAAGAGAAAAGTGAGTCAGGGCTGTTATTAAGTAATTACTTAGTCATGCCCTGAATTACTCGCTAACTCGACACCCGGCACCAAATTCCCATTTAAAAGGTGAAATGTCAGAGAGTGCTATCCACGGCTGAGCTCAGGCTTTGTTGAAGCTTCTCGTGTTTTCTTTGCCTGCGAGAACAATGGAAGGAGTATCTGCAGGTTTCTGTACCTGAAGGGGAAACAAGTGAAGGGAATGTGGTCAAATGTCAGTTCTTCAATGGCGCTTTTTTTTTGTCAAGTTTCATTCAGAAACACCACTGTTCTAGTGAAAATGTCAGCGTGTGAAATAAAATGATAATTGGAGCTCATAAAAATTACAAAAAAATGAATAGGATCCACGTTTTAACAGCTTAAACTCTTAAGCCTTACCTGTGTCTGAGGAGAAATACAGTGTGCAGTGTCCATATACTGTCTGTGAAACTGAATGTGCTAAAGTTTCATTCATGTTTTAATGCTCTGCGAAGCATCTTTAAGAACATCTCCTCCTCCCAATAACATCATGGTCTTGCAGTTTTTTGTAAAAGAAGACATGTTTGCAAACTAAAAGCTTCCCACTCGCAGGTGAGAGTTTAGATTCACTCAGCTCAGCCTAATAACGTCCTCTGGATCCTCCCACTCTCAACAATCATTTAAAAAATCACTCACAGCTTTGCGTGCTTGACTCGCCGCTCAGCTCCCGGCGAGTGTGACGGACACCTCTCCGACCCACTTGCAGCGAGCAGGCGGCTCGGCTGTTTGCGCAAGAGCCTCCATGAAAAATAGAGGAGAATTAAGTTCTCATCTCCATGGGGCGAGGCCTTTTGTCTTCAAGCAAGCTGTTTGCTCAGCATCCAGTACTTGTCTCTGCGTGAGAATACAATCTCACAGAGAAGATCCATGGCTCTCTTTGAGTGTGTGTGTTATGAGTGTGTGTGTGTTTATATATGTGTGCTGCAAAGGAACCGGTGGGTTTTCTTAGGAAGCATGAGAAAAAAAGCACCTCCAAAGCTCCACCAAATCAGACCTGCTCAGATTTTTTCATGTGCAAACACAAGAACACACTCACGGACGGACATGCATTATTCATACATGTCGACTCACTCACAGCACGTGCAAACACACAGTAAACACATTTCAACTTCCAACCACAAACGGCGAGGTGCGAAACTCTGCTTCTCGAATCTTTTGGGATTTGAGCAGCTCTCTCCAGACGAGAGAGTGTCCTTTGTTTCCGAGACAGAGAGCAAAACCCCCGAGCCGAAAATCCTGTGCAGCCCTCGTTCTCATTCCCAGGTTGGTGAGATGATCGGTACAGTATTCCTTATATATGTGTTTGTGTATAAATATATTTGCCTGCTGTTGAATGTGCCGGCTTCTCTCCATTGAAATCAGGATTATCCTTTCTGTGCTGAACTCAAGTTTCTTTGCATACCTACACGAGTAGACTTTTTGCACAGATAATAACACGCATAAAGAGGCGGTTCAGCCGAAATGCTGCAGAGGTGTTTGGTGATAGGTCTTATCAGCATGACTAAATCCTGTATTGTGGAGAAAGCTGCAGGGGGGGTGGATAAATCAGTTCAGAAAAGCCACTTTCTCTTCAAATTTGTGTCATTTTCAACAAAGATGTCACTGTTATTGTGTAATATGGAGACACAAAATGCATGCATTTTGTCCCAAACAGACAGAAATAAAAAAAACTCATTCTAAAAGGTGCAATTTTCCATAGTCAATATGTTTTTCTTGATCTCTGTTTTGGGTGAACCGTCCCTTTTTTAAAGCCTCTTGTTTATTGCGCTTCGAAGCATCAGAGCTCTACCAGGCGTCAATCACAGTGGAGGTATTTAAAGAAGTCGGCGGCAGCAGATGGCTCACCTCATAATGAGTACACAAACACGGGAACGCGTTTGTGGCTTCATATTTTATTTTCCACCCCCTGGCTTTTCTTTTTTTTGTTGTTGGTTTTTTTTTTTCAAAGTTTTACCAAATTAGACCGGGGAATGTGTTTCTTCTAGATACATATTTATTATCTGGGATTTGGCTCCGCCGGTGTGAAAATGACGGGGGTGTTGTGGTTGTTGACCCTGGAAATGTGGTTTTTGGCATCGCAGCGCTTTACAGTGGCCTCGTTCCAGCGTTTTAACCCTGCGTCTTCATGAGAAAACACAGCAACATTTGGTGGGAGCTTTCTGAAATACGATCACACTGTCACAGTGTCTAAGGACAGAAGCTCCCCCGACCGAGTGTTGCTGACTTTTCAGGGGGTTTCCTTGCAGGTCGAGGCCTCTGTGAAACGTCTTTTGGAGACCGTGAGGCTCAGTGGATCTCTGTGTTGTACATCTAAACACAGGAATAGTAAACAGATGCTATTCCAGCGCCTTTTCCCTTTGGTGCCCTTTGTTCTTTTTCTCCTTTGCAGTTAAAAGCAAGTCACATTCGCACCTTCTCTGTTTTTTTCCTCATCCTCTTCTTCCTACCCCTGACGACAAATTTCAAAGACGCAGAAAGAGAATAGAAGGGGGAGAAAATGAGATCGGGATCAGATAGGAAAGAAGAGGGCAGATGAGTAGATGTAGAAAATGAGGGAAGGATGCAGAGAGAAAAGTGCCGGATGGGGGGGGGGGGGGGTGTTGTGTAGGCTTCCAGGCGGCTGACAGGGCCAACAACTAATCAGGATGAGAGGCAGGGGCGTCGCTTTGATGCCGCCGGTAAGTGGAGCACAGAAGAAGAAGACCTGTCGTACCACAATGCCGGCTCGTCAATACATGAGGAAGAGGAGGATGAGGAAGAGGAGGAGAATGGGACTCTTTTAATGTGACATCTGTGCAAGCTAATCTCTCTGATGTGTATCCGCCCGCTTGGATGAGATACAGTTTATCCTCCTTTTATTTTATTTTATTTTATTTTTCCCCCCGTCTCCTGACTGTTTTAAAAAAAAAACACAGATGGAGCGACTGCCTGTACGCCGCCGTAACTCTGGAGGGAGTTCAATTTGACTTAACTCAGTCACAGTTGTGTGTTTTTTTGTGCTCGGGGGGGATGAACGGCCACGCTAAATAAAAAAAACAGACGGAGAGCAGATTCTGGGAAAACGGTGACGCCGCTCATGAAAAAAAAAAACTTGTCATTTTTCAGCACATTTGTTAACAGCACAACATATGGTGTTATTAATACACTTTACACATCCTTCGATCATCAAGTAGTTTCTTTAAAATTAGCCACCCACTGCTGACTGAACAAATTGAACTCCAGCCTTTGTCATGGATGTAATCCACTAATACACACTGAGGTTTTCTAATATTGAGATTTTATTGGTGCATGATTCATTCATTCATCATTCAAATACATTATATTTCAAAGTGACGAGTGTCCTGTAAAACTTTATCGTGTTGTTTCTCCGCTTAGTTTCATCACCGCGGAGATTTCGTGCCAAAATCCTGAGCCCCAACAAGCTGCTCGTGTCTTGGAAAGAGCCGAAAGGAGAGTTTGACAGCTACAAGGTCACCTACATCACACAGCCAGGTAAGATCAGGCACCCACCTGAAGAGGTCTTAGTGTCTTAGTATTACTTTTATCATGCTGTCTTTTTGTTATCATTAATGCCTTTAAGACGGAGAAAGAACAGGTTCCGTTTTCTCTTCAGACCTTTTATTTTGTTGTGATACTTCTCAAAACGCCTCCAACACGAGGATTCATTCAGATGTTGATCAGATGTCTTTGTATTCTGCAAAAGAAAACACATTTATCAAAAAAAATCAATTCAACAGAAGATGAGGTTTGCCTTAAAACATTTTAAACTTGACTGTTGCTTCTTCACTTAATTAATATTTGGCGAGTGAGCATGACGTGTTTGCGCGGCGAAGAGTCAAACATCACGTTTCCTGCTTCATCGTTTATTCATTCGTAATAAACAAGCTGCGAAAAGATCAGAAGGGCAGAAAATTAAACCCAAAACGATAAAACGGTTTGGTTTGAGGCTCCAAGCTTTTACTCTCCGCAGAAACCTCAGTGTTTAAACTTGATTTATCCGGGGAAATCTGACGAGGAATTCACAGTCCTCTCCATCATGGCTGATGTTCACAGTCACACCTCAGGATGAGCAGTGATGGATTGATCAGCCTCCATCTGTAGTTTCACCAACACGGTGCCCAGGCGAAATGAAGGGATCTGTTGTAAAATGACAAAAAGATAGAAAAGAGGTTAATACAGTCACTTCCCATTCACAAATCATTTTAACTATCAGGCGTTTGTCTTTTTCTCTGGTGGGACAAAAATTTGAGTTATGCACGAAGGAGCTGGATCTCTTTTTCCCCCCCGAGGGAGAACAAATCAACTTTTTTCAGGAGGGTTTCACCTGCTCGCTCCTTCATAATTCACTCTCAGAGAAAGAAGCATGCAGCCTCAAATGCAGCAGCTGATGTGGCTGATACGGGGGCCGAAAGACAAACACTGAACTATGAAGGAAGGATTTATTTATGTGAGTACATAATAGACTCAACAACAGCATGATTCAATCACGAATGAGAGGGTCACGATTCAATTATTAATCGATTCTCGATCGTCTCAGTTTCAGATTTCTCTCCATGGTTTATTTTTCTCCATCAGTACAATCAAATGTGTCCAAACATCGTCTTTTTGTTTGATTTCTTCTGTCTCGCAGTTATATTAATGCAGTTTTAAAATGAAAAACATGGCAACACGTTCTACGTAGCAGCAGCACCAAACTCCAGAAATGACAGTCTGAGTCAATCTGATAGTCGATTATAGACAGACTTTACTGATCAATGAGGAATCATTCAACAAAGCATCGAGATGCATCGTAGGATTGATTATTTCGCCTACCTCGGCTGCACAGAAACAGGATTTTATGTGTTTTTTTATGTTGTTCTGTTTGTCTGTATTCACTAAACATACATCGTTTTGTTTTATTGTTCTCACACTGAAGATCTTAATTCTATCATACAGATTAACTCTAATCACAGTCATAAAGTCGGGACACAGTATTCATCTATTCACAGTTCGTAAGCTGCCCTGTCATTATATCGCTCAGTTTGAAATCTGTGGCCAAGTTTTTTATTGCAGTGAGTGAAAACAGACGCTTTTTTTACAGTTTATGGGCGTCATGAAAACCTACAAGCCTTCATTTTGTGCTGTATTGAATCACAGTGTGTTAATTTATCAGGTGCATTGTATGACATCAGCTGTTTTGTTGGGCAGGCCGATGTGTTGGAGGTTACGATAACATCGAGAATTACATCGACAGCCTCTTCATAAAATCTTTCAAAATATCATTGAATTGAAAACTCATTTGGGTAATACATTAAAAATTTAGTGTTGGTGCAGATTTTTCTACTAACAACTGTTGAACATCTTCACCAGACACCTTTTATTTGGTTTGGTTTTATTTTTATTCATGTGTGAAATCACTAGATTTAAAAGTTTGTTTTAATTTAACAGATTTCATCTCACAGTACTGACGGCTTTCTCATCATTTAGGTTAATTTGAGGTGTTTTTCTTTGATTCGAGAAGTAAAATGTGTTATTATAGTCCTCGTATGCTCAGTTTTTTATTGCTGTCAGAGAAACTAGCATGAATCACTGTAATAATCTGACCTCACTTGTTCTTCACTATTTTATTGTTAATGATGAAATATTTTAAATGTGCTGCCTCACAGGTAGACTGTAGATTTCTTTCATTTCTTTATTTTCTCCTCTGTTCTGGGTATTTTCCCCACTGAAGGAGACATCAGAGTGCACAGAGATGTTTTATTGCAGTGGGAAAATGTGCAGCTGCATGCAGTGTTGTAAAAAATCATCCTCCTGTTGCTGCGATGACGAAAAGCTTCAAGAATTCATCCTGTTAAGGACTCGTAATTATAGCTCAGTTAAAAGGACTCCCAGAGTCAGTTTCGAGGCCCAGTAGGAGTCCCTCAGTGGGTTTGTGGAGACAGTAAAATTTCACTTTTATGTCACTCTGTATACTCTGATACTCTGTAGAAGATTATACTGTATAAGAAAGATGCGTTAGGACTGCTGTGATGGGTTCATATATAGTTTTACTCATTCAGAAACTCCTCACTGAGACAGGAAGGAGGAAGTGAAGGGATGATTTGTCACCACTTTTCTTTCCCCGTCTGCAGCTGAGGTCTTTTTCAATCTCCAAACTAAATCAACTAACCACCAATGATGATGTGATGATTGGACACTTGTCGTCACTGTCACCAAAAATGAAAGCCAACATTCGCTGCCGGCTTCTCCAAAGAGATCCATTCAAACAACCCATTCAATAAAATGCAGAGTTATTGATCGTTTTTACACTTTAGGTCACAATAACTACACACTAACTACATGTTACTGTGTACTGTGACATTTATTTTGGAAGTGAACATGTAAATGAACTCTTAAATCACTTCTCAAAACTTAAAAAAAAAAAAAACTTCATTAATGCTCTCTATTTTATTTCCAACAAGTCTTATCTGTGTTGTTTTTATCGGCAGTGTTCTTATCTTTATTGTTGGGTATTTTATTCCTTTGTATTTTTGTGTCTGATTAATTAATTTTCCTCAGATCTTTAATGTTTTAATCCTGTCTCAACCACATAAAGCTTTTTGTGACTCTGTTTTGAAAAGTGCTTTCCAAATGAGGTTTATTATTATTATGTTTCTGGTTACACGTCTTTCTAAAATACATCCTGAAGGCCTACAATGATGTTAAATTGAATTTCTATTTCATTTTATTTCATTCAGATCACTGTAAATGGCACATTACTTCCACCATATGTCACCTACTAAATCGCATTAGTAGTGGACAAAAACTACACAAGAACACCTTTTTAAAGAAGTACTTTGTTCAGGCCTTAATAAAGGTGTATTTGGGTCATGTTTTTTTGATTGACAGGTGTCTCAGCCAGGTGTTTTCATCACTACGAGTCTGATTCTGCACTGAGATACAGGAATGAGTTAAAAGTGGTGTTTGTTGTCCTTCGCTGTCAGCTTTACAAAACCGATGCTTTGCTGAACTCGAGACTTTTTTGACTTCGAGGTATGAACAACACAACATGAAGTCACAAGAGAAAAAATCAATTAATACCAATGCACTGAATAGAAGCTCCCAAAAAGATGATTGATTAGGTTCAATATTGATAATTTGACATCTGGTGATCGGGTACAAAATATTCAACATGCGACCAAGAACGTCCACAAGAAGACTTCACCTGATTCAACCCAGGCGTGAAGCCAAAGAAGAGCCCTTCATTGTGCACATAAAAATTATTTCCAGTATTTATGAGCCAAATATTGACTCTCTGGAGTAACATGTCAAATCTTATTTTACGTACTAAATCGTCTTTTTGGGAGCGTTTTTTCAGTGTGCTGCCTCCTTCTTCTCTTGAGATCAAAGATGCAGCCTTGTCAGGTTTTACCCTCCTTTTTTATTTGTTGTTGTTGTTTACCTGAGCACACCAATCCACTGTGGCCTGAAGTTTGAAGGTGAAGCCAACCTCTGCCGCCATCAGCCCCGAGGCAAAAGAGACCCGTCGGTGTTGGTGTGGCTCGGCCGCCTGTTTGATCACAGTAATGGAGAAAATGTCAGATAAGATGCAGCAAAGCGCAGGCAGCCATCTCCTGACGCCGCGAACGGACGGAGGGAACAACGCAGGAATACGAAAGGAGAGAGATACCAGAGAGGAGGCATGAAGGGAGAGTAAAGAGAGAGAGGGGGGGTGTTTGATATCGATAAATAAAAGGTAAAGCATCGATCAGGAGTTCCTTTCAAACGTCGGTATTGAACGCCGCGGTCGTTCTTGCGCAGCTTGTGCCAGTTTTTGTGTGACAGCCTGATTTCTGAGACGTGTCTGCACAGCTCAGCTCTGCAACATGTCGCCTTTGGGTTGGTTGTGCTCAGTTTTTTATAAGAAAAGGAGCAAAGAATAGATTTTAAAGAGTAAGTGTAAATTAATGGGATGCCTCCTGGGCCGAGTGAGGGAGGTGAATGACGGGGATGATCATCTTCTTGCTGCAGGCCGCTGGTACCAGCGTGAGCATAATGATGGTGGAGGAGCGGTGACGGAGCGGTGCTTCATTTTCTTTAACAGCGGGGAGGTTTTGGAGAGCTGTGCTGGATGGTTTCAATGAGCCTTTCTGCTTTTTTTTTTGTCCTGGTTGAAGTCGAGCCATGACTCACTGTTTGAACAGACGGATACAGATCACGTTTATTGGAGGGTTTTTTTTATCTGCAAGCTGATTCTTATTTTATTTCACTTTTATTTGAGGAGCTAATTCCTGTTTTAGAAAGTGTGTCGGCTTATGTGCTGACAGTCATTTTGTACGAGCAGATGGTGCAAAGTAGATTTTCTGAATCAGTCATATTTACATAAAGAAATTGGCTTTGATAACTGACACATTAAGATTTATTGATCCGACTGAAACATTTGTTCTGTAGCTGCAGCAAAAAGGACAAAATAAAAAGGACTGAGCAGGAGGCGAAGTGACAAATTGAACTGAATCACACAAAGAGACAGAGGAGGAACAGCACTTTTCTTTCATTACAGACTCTTAAACTAATTTGCATGCAATGATCTTGGATCTGTTGACATGATAGACTCTCACTCAGAGCCAGGAAACAGAAACCTACGCTTCCCAATCTGTAATCTGCTGACTTGCCAAACCTTCTGCTGCGACGACAGCAAAGCACATTTTGCAAGATTAGATGCTGAGAACATAAATAAAATAATAATAAATAATAAATCTTTTATTTGATTGATTCTTTGATTTTTATTTACGCTCTTTATTACATTTTTTGCTCACATTCTCAAGTTCACGCCTCTTTAAAGTTTGCTCTTATTTGTTTTCCCTCTGATCTTCGCCGCTTCGATGAGCCGTCGCCACCTCGGGCGTTAATAAAGTCGACACAGTCTGTGAAGCTTCGAAATTTTCCTTTTCTTTCCTGGGCACTTTAAGCGATTGTGTCACTTCCAAATACAACTGAAGACATTTTCACATATTTGGAAATAGTCTGAGGCTGTTTGAGAACGCAGAAAGGCATGTAGTAGGTTCAAAACGTTCCCATGAATAAAGTTGGATCGTGTTTTCATCGGCAGACATTTGCAAGTGTCCTTGAGCAAGAAATGGAGCCGCAACTTAAATGAACACACCTGAATTAATTAAAATATTAATCAAGGACTCACATATATTATCCTCAAGAAGCTAATGTAATTTAAAGTCAAATAATAGATGTACTTTTAAGTGGTGCACTTTCTCTTGTGGGTTGGCGGTCTGGTCCTTCGCTCTCCTTTCTTTAAGTGTCCTTGACTAAGACACACTTCAGGTGTGAATAGTTGAACGAAGAGGCGAACTGTAAAGCGCTTTAGATAAACGTGCTACAGTAGATAAATACTCTTTTCTGTTTCATAATAAAGCTCAGTGATAAAAGTAGTTTTAGCCACTGACTTGCTATAAAAATCAACTCTTAGCTTCTTAACCCTTTATTGCCAACAGAATCTATTTTTCAATGCCAGTAGAATTGCAACCAAATAAGATTTTTGCATACAAAACCCGAAGAGTTACACGTTCATATCACGCACTCAACGTGTCCCAGAGCGCTATTTCCTTCCACTAATGTGTTTGCAGAAATCCAGTATAAAGCGCATGCAACAAAAACACTTCTTACGTTGGAATACACGTCATCACGTTGTGAGCATGAGCTATCACGTGGTTTTCTTCCCGCAACGCTACCTGTGACAAAGTTGAATGATTTTCTATTTTTATGGTTTATTGCACTTTTTAGCAATTTATTTAGTCAGTCTGGATACATAGTAAGTACTATACATATCTATTAAAATTTGGGATATAAGGGTTGTATTGATGTATAACAAATTAAAATGCTCCAAAAAAGTATCATGGTAGGTAATAAAAGTTTAAAGAGCAGATTATAGACCTGAGCAGAGAAAATCTTTTAGTCAGTTCATTTACAGATGAAGTTAAAGCAGGTGATGATTCAGGATCTGCAGATGAACACGATGTCGCCTTCAGTGTAAATCAGAAGCACCTGAATGTGTCTGAATATGCAGAGACGGTTGATTCGGCACCTTTTAGAGACTGTAAAGTTTGGAAGGTTTTCGGTAAGTCCCAGTTTTGAGTCATCCTGGGATGATGATGTGTTTCTGTTTACCTGTTTAAAGATCATGTTGAAGATTTAAAGTTTTCTGTATTCGCTTCCTGTCTTTCTTTTCCTAAATTTCTTCCAAGATGTCTCCTTCCTGTCTTCCCTTTCACTTCTTTTCTTGTCTTTCTTTTCCGTTTTTGCAGCTCTTATCAGTTTTCCGTCGTCTGTCTGTCTCCCTTGGGGTCTTTTCTTTTTATTGATCCTCGTGTTGTTGTTCTGCTGCAGGTCAGAGGTTAAAAACAAAAGTCTAAAACTCACACTGTGGATGTCTCTCAGATTTATCTCATCATTCCTACATCTACATCGGGATAAAAACTTTTCCTTTTTGAGTTTGAAGCTCTTTGCTTACAGTCTGTGGATGTTTATGCTGCCCATACAGCATTGCTGAGCGTTTGCATTGAATTTATGTGAACATAATAACATGGATATTACTGGCGTTGAGTGTGATCCCTGCAAAGTCATTTTAAAATGGCGCTGAGAAATGTCATTTATCCTGAAGCAGCTGTTTTAATTGCAGTGAGAAAAGTACAATGGAAGCAGAATGAATGGAAATTTTCCTGCAGAGACTAAAAAGCCCAAATGAAGTCAACCCTGCTAACATCCTTCAATCTACAGCTCCACTGTTGTACAGAAAAACACATGAAAGAGCCGAAGTATTGCACAGGTTGAGCTTTTCCTTCGTTTCGGTCAGTTCATCTTTGGATTTGGTCGACTTCAGGTCAGCAAACAAGACCTTCAGCAGGTGTTTGGTTCCTCTTTAAGAGGTGGATTTTTACGACCATGTGGCGCCGTGCTTCCTTATTGATTTAGTCATGTTTTATCCCTCCTTTAAATTCAAATGGTCCAACGCTGGCTTTACAGAGAGGACCTGCTGCATCACCTCCATCACTGCTCGCTCGCTCGCTCATCGCGGAGGGTCGCGAGTTTGCTCGTAAGCAAACACTGTAAATAAGCAGACTGAATTTTCCTCCACAATTCGTGACGCTGTGCCAAGAAGATCTTCCTGTTTTTGGGTCTGTCATCCTGCAGGTCAGGTGCATGAAAAAGAAGATCCCAGAAAGAAAAATAAGAATATTTTCCTTGTTGTCGGTCTACCTACAGCATTTATGAAATCAGAAATAAACATGCTGCCGTAAAGTCGTGGATTTGTCTCACTGTCCTCTCTGTGTTTGCGTTTTCTCCTCATTAAATTGTGACTGAAATGAATCCCGGTGTGGGCTCAAACCAGCAGCTTCAGAGTGCGTCTCTTCTTCTCTGACAGGTGGCGAGCGGAGGGAGGTGGAGCTGTCGAAGCAGGAGGCGAAGCTGCTCATCGACGACTTCAACCCCTCCAAAGAGTACAGCTTTAAGATAACGGCCGTCAGCGGAGGACAGCAGAGCAAACCCCTGCAGGCCAAACACGAAGGTAAAGACACGTTTTCACCTTTTGGCGTCTCGATTTCAAAGGCTGATACGAGCGAGGCATCGAGCTGCACCTCCGGCTTCGATCTGTGATGTCACAGCAGGTGTTTTTCATCAGAAAGCCCCTTTGACTCAGCGTATCATGCTGCTGTTAAAATATAAAGAAAAATGTTGTAAAATGTCTTCAAAGAGATTCAAAACGCAGTGTAGCAGGAATCTCAGTCTAAATGTGGGTGATGCTGTTTGACATTTAAACATCTATGATCATCGCTGCAGTTTATTTTCTGTGGCAGCGTTGGAAGCGAACTGAGCAGCAGATTTTAAAGGTGGCCTGGCGTCATCGTCTTTTTAAATCACAATTTTAACCATCTGATATCACTTTTTTTTAAAAATCATCAGTTTTGGCGCTCAGCTGCGTGACCAACTGATTAAAACAAATAAAATGTTAAAGTGTTGACAGTTTGCCCAAAATAACGTAACGTGGAGCCAACTGTTAAAAACGCTGTCAGTGTTTTAATGCACCGAGATAAATTTGAATCACGCTGAGCCTAATTAGTGAAGGTTTGATGTTTTTTTTTTTTTTCTTTCCTGTTGCTGCCACTTGGCTTGTTTCTGACATCGAAGCTTAAATAGAGCCAAACGCTCTCATTAGTTTTTATAATTGATGCTGTCTGATTTGGTCATGTCTGCTTTGGGATTTTAGCAACACTCAGTTTTTCTCCTCTCTTAAAGACTTTTTTAATTCAATGCCATTCTTAGTTCTGTTCTTGTTCAGTTTTATTGATTAATCGGTTGTTATCGATACGCTGTGTTCCTCCTCACCTCTCCCACATTCGTTAAAAGTTGTTTCCTGCATTATATGTCGTTTCCAGCAGCTCAGCGGTCGGATATGGTTGAGTCCCAGAGGACGAGAGAGAGTGGCGGCGGCGGCACCGAAGAGAACAACGAGATCTCAGAAGGTAAGATCCATGGCGGGAAACAGGAGGCGAACCAGGTGAACTCAAACACCCAAAAACGGAAAAGACTGACGTCTGCTGCGAACATCTGGTCGTTGGGAGGATTTTTTACATTTTTTTTTTAAAGGAACTGCCATGTCAGGAAGTCAACCTGCCATTCTTCAAGAACAACTTTGAAAGGGAAAGAAAAATGTGTCCTGTAACCAAGAAGGACTTTTTTTTTTACAAATTGAAGATGATGACGGCATCGCAGACTGCAGGAAGCTTCTGTTTTTGGGAAGAAAAAGTTTTAAAAGGATTGACTGACACATGAAGCTATCATTTTTAATACCCTAAGTTTTTTTTTTTACTGCAATTGCACAACAAAAACAGGTAAGTAGAAGCTGAAGAGGACTTTCATCACAAATGGCTGCATCCTCGATTCTGTGAATCAAAGACATTTTCTCTTCTTCTGTCTATTTTTTTTTTCACAATATTTTAAGATTGCTGTTCTCGCATATATGAAGAAGGAAGAAAGCCCAGCGAAAGTAATATTCCCACCTTTGACGCAACAACGATCATCGAGCCTCGTTCTCGAGAAAAAAAGGAGGGAAAAGGAAATGAAATGGTACGAGAAAAAAGGAATTCAAGTGAGAGAAAAGCTGCAACAATCAGGAAATTAATCGAGGGATGAGAGTGTGGTAAACAAGCCGATTATCATTTTGAAGGTGATTGTGAGCGCAGCATGCTGAGGTGCACAATCAGACGTGCTGTCTGGAAAAAAAACTAGAAACCAAGCAGGTAAGTGGAAATGTGTCTCTTTAATATGACAGATCTCAGCAGAAGTGTTAAAATGAATGTATATTTCAACATTTGGTCTTTATGAATGTTTTTTTGGGCTTTTTTAGTATGTTGTTGATGTTCCTCTGCAGCTGTGATGATGTTTTTTTCATTTGAGTTCAATAAACATTCGCTTAAAAATCCTGCAGGATGCTTTTCCTCGCCGTGTTTTGTCGAAATTGCGCCGCGTTCCTTTGCAGTGTTTTAAGAGTGTGTCCCCTTTTGTGTGAGTGACGTTATGTTTTGAAGCCCTGAGATGGAGGAATGGTGTTAATGATGGTGCAGACGGGACTTCTGGCAGACATTTTGCCGCCGTCTCAAACCCAAATTACAGCCTCTCCTCTGAAAATCATATCACAAAGGGATAAATACTTTGCAGTTTAAAGTTTTTTTTCTTTGTTTTGTTTTTTTTCTGGTACCTAAATCTGCTTATTAGTGCATTTCAATCAGCCTCAGCCAATTAAGTTTGTCTTTACCTGCCTGTTGTCGTCTTTCCTTTATTAAGGCAATTGCGCACTTTGGTTTGTGTTTAAAATACTCAACATTTGTAATAGAAACTGAGCTTTCTGAAAATCTCATTTCACTTCATCACCTCATCACTTCCCATGTAATTACAGCCTCAATCCTCTAAATGGGGATTTTATTCCTCTCTGAGACCTTTTTTGCCAGAAGAGGTTTGATGATTGGCCTTTTTTTCCCTCCAGACAGCAGAAACTTTATAAAAACCTGTGAGGAATTTCTTCTGCTCCGAACTAAAATGACGTCCCGGGGCCGTTTTAATCCCGTCCGAGGTTTTCGTGCAGATTTCTCACCTGTTATCGGAGGCGTGTTGGAGCGCGGCGGCATCAGACGTGACGTGAGATGAAGCATTTATCGCTCTCACGGGGAAGTTAAAGCGAACGTAAGAGGATTAAAGATGCGTTTCAGTCATCACAAGGTAGAAGAGTGACCCCGGAGAGCCTGAAAAAAAGAGGAGATGCCAATTTATTCAGGTTTCATGATTTTTTTATGTAGCTCAGCATCAGAGGACTCTTCTTTGGGATGTTATACGAAGATTAATAAGTAAGTTAAACAACTTAAACCTGATGACTGGATGGATGTCAGCCCTGGTTCATATTTTAAGATCGAATTAAACCACTCCAAACTATCTGATTACAAAATTAAACATCCTTTCTTTATCCCTCTATGATATGTGCAGAGATATTTAGATATTGGACCTTTCGAAGCGTTGTGAATGTACAGACTGGCAGACAGCTGCTTCTGCACGTCGACACTTTGCAGGTCTTCGAGTGACACTTTTTGCAAATGTGACAGATCTGATGTCAGCCATTTCTCTCCGACTTTCTCTAGACTTTCACCGGCTGCACGAGACGAGTCAAAGCAGAGAGCAGCCAATCAAAAAAGGGGATCTGATCCAAAACGCGGAGATAATTACAGCCGAGACTTCTCTATAAAAGTCCTTTTTTTGTGACTCATTACGGCTTCTTGGGTGTCGCAAGATTTGCTGCTCTGCATCCTCTGTTTCTTTGTCTCTCACGTCACAGTCAAATAACTCTATTTTTCAGCAAATTACACTTTTAACTTTTGAAATAAACTAAACTCTCACATCAGAAAAATGGCAGTAACTTTCTAAATTGAAGCAAAACTCCCCTGTTTGCATGTTTGTTGGTTCATCTGTTTATTGCCTGCCTCCCTCTCTCTCGCCTCTACACTCTCTTTTCTCTCGTTTACCGGAGTTACAGATAAATATAAAGTGGTCGAGCAGCAGAAGCTGTCACCGGAGGAGGCAAGGCCATTAGTGGAAGAGCGAGAGCCGGTCTGACGGCGACCAATGTGACGGTAACAGTTGGCGGTGTTTGTCAGAGATCCCGCGGCGCTTCACATGACCTTGGCCTCGACTCTGCCAGGAAGAGTCGCTGTTTGGCCAAATGTGAGAAATTGTTCATGGTGTTCAGGAGGAAGAAGGAAAGAGAAGGAGAAGTTCAGTTTAACCAAATTAGTTTGCAAATGCAATGAGTAGCTAAGAGATTAGACAGACTTTATTGATCCTTTGAGGGAAATTGTTTCATCACAGCAGCACAATCAACAGCACAATAAAGATAATAGATTAAATGCACAATTGCAGATCAGCAGAATATCAATGAAAGGAGTGAAAATATAAAATATAGAATATATTTCATATATATGCATTTTACAAGTCAAAGGTTTTCAAACATTATTTTTCTGACTTCCAGTCAAAAGTGTGTTCAGTTTACATGCAAATTGCATGCGTTTAATTTTTTACTGCTGAGACCGTTAACATCTCCTCATCTTTTCCATCCATCATCTCTTTGACGTCTTTTTCTGTCGCGAGCTGCGGCGTAAATTAGCAAAGCAAACAGATCTGTCGCCGCCTGTTTCATAAATCAGGAGATTCTTATCGAGGTTTGATCTGCTGTCGGGAACCTTCTCCTCTGTGATGTTAAAAAGTCGTTTTGTCGGTTTTTAGCTGCTCGTGGACGCCGTGATATAACCTGCTGACTGCGACAGGTTTCTTCCTGCTGGCTGTCATTTGAGCTTTCGTTGGACTCTCGCTGCTGCAGGACGGCTGTTTGACGGTTTTTCCTTTCAGGTTTGACACCATCATAGAGGTGCTAAAATGTTGAGCCAGTGAACGCAACATCACATTTTGCACTAAATAAATAAAGCGTGTGTGTGTGTGTGTGTGTGTATGAGAGAGTGTGTGTGTGTTTTTGTGAGTGAGTCACATAATTAATCCTGAATTAGTGTGCATGAGGAAAATGTACTTCCTGCTCATGCATTTTGCAGAATTGTCACAGGGTGTTTGTGTCTGAAGCATTTGTATAGTGTGTGTGTGTGTGTGTGTGTGTGTGTGAGTCACCTGCTATTTCCTCAAACTGCTCAAACTGGCTGCAGGCTAAAGGGGACAGATGGAGGAGAGGAGCTACTTGGTGATAAAACGCCTTCCTTTTTTTTATATAACTCCACTACCACCATATTTGCTTGTCTTATGACCACCCCTCCACACACACACACACACACACACACACACTACTTCAACACGACCTCATCATCATCCCCTCCAGCTCTCCTTTCTTTCTCATCAGCTCTCTGCTTCTCTCTTCTGACTCCTCCTGTTACTTTCTTCGATCTTCTCTTTATTTTTCATTCTCCTCTTTCTTTTCTTCCTTATTAAAACATTTATATGAACACACACAGCGCATACAGCAGATTCAGATATTAAAAAGAAATATTTCAGCTACATAGGATAAATTTCAATATAGTTCCTTTAAAAAAACTTCTGTATGTGGTTGCCACGATACCTGAATGATATTTAATATTTTATAAGTTTAATATTGAAATTCCCTCGTAAACATTGATACTTATCGGTTTATTTATGTGCTCGATGCTCCTCGAAGCTTTCTCCTGAAGAAACGTCTTCTTTCTTCTTCCACCTCCTCTGATCGATGCTTCTGTGAGATGATGGGATTATACCCTGCAGATCACATGTGATGAAAGCTTTGAATGTTTTTTAGTTAAATGATTAAATTCAAGTTTACGCGCTCTCCTCAAAGGTGCTTTAAAATGTTTGTGCGACCATCTGCTGCCCTCTTTTTCCTCTTCGTTTCTCTCTCACTTCTCATCCTTGTCTCAACACCATTTTTCCCTCCTTCCACCTTCCAGCTTCGCCTGCGTTTCCATCCTCATAGCTGACGGTCCGCTCTTTGCCCACACTTGCTGAATACCACAGCTGCAGCCTCACAGGTCTGTTCTTAGGCCGATCAGACCTTCAACAGCTGCCTGCTCGGCTGTCAGGCTGCAGACGAGGCTGTCTGTTTGTCCGCCGCTGTCGTCGCTCTGCTGTCCTGCTTTTCTGCAGCTCCAGCTGAGGGTCCCAGGTTTCATGTCGTAAAAGAAATACTCGAAGTTTGAAGCATGCAGCTGTGATTAGTTTGGATCGACAGTGGTTTCAGTGGTGACCCAGTTTGGTGGTTGGTTATCAAACTCCATTGTTCATCCATCTACTCCAAACACATGCATTTGCTATCAAAATATGGCGAAATACGCAGATTTAAGTAGATTGTTTAGCTGCTCATTGTTATGTATGTTTGCATGCAACAAAGAGTCATACCTCGACCAACACACCAAGATTTCTGATCACAAGACATTACATAGATTTTCTTTTCACAGCATAAATAGATGATCCCCTTGAATTTGTTTTAACAATTGCAACAAAGACATATTCAGCTGTAGGTATCTCCAGTCTTTGGGCATGTCTGTAGTTTTTTCTGGCATATACGACAGTACCGATATATCTGCAGTGAGCTAATATGTGGAGTGGACGATCAGCTGCAGAGATAAAGATTTTAAAAAAGCAGATTGTAAACAAGTGTCAATAATATTTCCCATTTGAATGGTCACGTTACATTTCAGAGTTATGAAATTCGGTGAAATGTAATAAAGTTTCTCTCGCAGCTGCTCCATGGCATCTGCAGCTCGCCGTCGTCTCTGCTCATCAAACGATTCGTCCTCTTGCCGTCTGTCCTCCGTCGGGTGATGGAATGTAGAGTGTAATCTGATGTGAGAGCGTTATAACTCATCTAATCTGTCGCTTTGCTCTCAGAGCGCCCAGGTGCGCCTCGCCTAGGTGTCCCCGCAGGTCAGCACATACACCTGTCTGTCCTGACCACACATTTCGTTACCCATCTTTAGTTTTTCTGACATTTATTCATTAGACGTTGGTGAGTTTTGCTGCAAGTGACTCTGTTTTGTATTAACAGAACACATCACAGCTCATTAAGAATAAATGCAGCTTAATTCGAGTATCTGTATTTATTTTTTATGAAGTAAAAGAATTGAATTCATCCACTTTTGCAGCAGCAAAGCAGAAATATTCTGTATAATACCTGCATCCAACATGGTTCAGGAGTTCACAAAGCGAGACTTAACAACTTCAGTGTAAGTGATTTTGTGTCGCTGTGTTTATTCTATGAAGCCAGGTCATAATTTTATTGATTTTATTGATATATGACGTAGATCCAATCAACTTCACTAAACTCAGCTATACTTTGTGTTCCTTAAATATCACAGGTTTATCATTTTGTTCAGTTAGAAAAACACTGCTGATTAATTGAACTCCAAAAAATCATCAAAATGTTTTCAGGTTTCTTTTCCCACAGATGCAGTTTTTTTTTCTCATTTCCACTTCGCCTGTAAAGAACAATGTTTGTGTCCATGAAAGCACTTTGTAGTTGCATTCAGATTGACTGACTGCATTTAAGATGAAAGAAACTTTGAGCGGTTTGACAGCGAAGTCAGAGCTGTTTGTGTTTTCCGAACAGCCGGAGGATGAACTCGTCCGACACTCAGAACCTCCCGTCGACCCTTCAGGACAAACTTTAGCTGTGAAGCATCTGTAATGGGATGATCCCTGTCACTCTCTCACTCTAACAGCCAGCCCTCCTCTTAGTGTTGAGGCTCGTCTTCTTTGAAAATGACAGGAAGGAAAGTTCCACAGATCAGATCCAGTGTGATCGTGAATATCGGGACTAGGACAAACAGATGTTTCTGCACACTGAGTCCATCCAAAGCACTGTTTGAAAAAAAACACAAGACCAAAAGACTGAAGTATGTGTATGTGTTATATCAGTAGTATTTAGTTTAATTGAATTTTCTCTGGTGCTGCACACATTTGAAGGAGTGAAATCTGCTTCTAATAGTCGTTAAATGCACAGTTTGACACATCACTAAACTATCACATCTATAATTTTCTTTGATACTGTGAAGGCATGTGAGACTTTTACTGTACAGATGTGAGGTTTGACAGATGATGCTCTTCTTAAAGGCGACCTAAAGAAAAACCAAACATACTTTTCTTCACCTGAACATCCAGAAAGATTCACTGATGTCAGAGGTGGATGATGAGTTTTCTTCTTTATTTTCTTCTCTCCCAGGCTGCCTTTATATTCTCTTATCAGACAAACAGTGGAGACACACACACACACACACACAGATAATTTTTATTAAAGGATGGATAAACAGCGTGATCGTGCTCGTTGCCATGGCAGTGTTTATTTTGTTGGTTTGTGCACACTTTTTTTACTAAAATATGACTGATGCATCACTCTTTGAATCTTGCGCTTTAATTTCAAGAAGACGTATTTTTATTAACATCATAAACCCTCAGTTCATCAGTAGGTGAATGTAAAAATAGTTCCAGTCCTTAAATCATCGCTCCGACAGCAGCGTACCCTTTTCAGATTTCGCTCACGTCCTTTGGCGTGACATTGCAGCGCGGCTCTAACAAGGATTTGAAAAGCTGCTCTCTGCATTGATCTTTTTCTGGAGTCTTGCTGTTTCGCTCCGTGTTGCATTTTCAGGGCATCGTTTCTGGCAGCAGCAGAGCGGCGGGCGGGCAGGTGTGGGCTCGCTCCTGTTACAGTGAAATAAAAAAAAAAGGTACCGAGCTTTGTCTTTATTATAACGCTCGCACATCCTGATACACTATCTTACCTGAAAGGAATCCAGATGATTTGAGGGCACGGCTCAGCGAGCCCTCTGAATTAAGCGCTCGCTGTTTGGCTGTCGGGTTACATCACCGTCTTCAGTCTACTCACCTGTGCGCGGGATTGACTTTGGAAAGTATGCGTGTGTTCTTGCATTCCTGAACCGACTGAAAGTGGAGCAAGCGTCCTCACAGGGATCGTTCAGCTGAAGGGGAGAGTCAAATACACGTTTAACAGAAGTCTCAGTCACTTCACATTTCTGATGAACTTCTTTAAAAGCAAAAAAAAATCACTTACATGGATTTTTTTCCATTTTAGTTCATCTGATTTCGCTGCACTGTAAAAATCAACTTTTAATAAACTTCATGCAGCTCTTTAATCATTTTGTCTCCTTCTGTACAAAGCTGTGCAGTTTTAAATGAGCTCACATTTGTAGAGAAATAAAGACATTAACATCATCTTCTCCATGACATCAGTGTTTATCTGTTGTCTGTTTGACTTTCTGACCGTGCAGAGTCGGTGAACCTGTGCAGTCTTTCAGTCATTGAGCAACAAGTGAAGGAAAAATGTGGCTTTTATTTTCTTCCATTAATAAAACAGATCATTTCCAGTTAAACCGATCCACACAGTTGCTCTGACAGCTCGCTCTGCCTGCCGCAACACACTCGTTTCAGACGTGTCCTGACTGGAATCGCTGCGACTTTCAACCTCGACAACAACCTGCAGAGTAAAGAAAAAATCCAAAAAAGTGGTTGAAAGTTCAAGTTGTAAAAATCACAGTTTTCCCTTCAGGCTTGACATTCAGTGTCTTTGGCTGAGAGCTTGGACTTGTGACCTTTCAATTACAGAAATGCTCACTCTGTGTGTGTGTGTGTGTGTAGAAGGGCATTAACGACATGACCCATTCATCATCGAGGTCTAATTCCTGGTCCATTTGTTCAGGCCACCATAATTAGACCGTGTCAGCAGAGGACAGGCAGAAATAATGAAACCACAGCTTGGACCTCATGTTCCACTCGTGTGTGTGTGTGTGTGTGAATACAGCACATGTCACATAAAACTGAGTAACACAGTTCATTAAAGGCTTTTTCACGAGTTATTTGGAGACTGAAGAATTGTGTACTTTTCTAACCTGTATTTATCCACAGGTAGCTTCCCGAGCTGTAGTTTTTTTTTTCCTCTTCAGAGTGTGATCACTTGCTGTGTGGTCTGAATCTGCAGAAAAATGTACAAATATAAAAGCTTTTCCTGAAAAAAAAGGGTTTGCCTGAATGAGGTGGATTAGGATAGTTTCCTTTTTTCAGCTGTTTTTGTGGCTGAATTGCACCTTTAATACTAAGAACCAGAAATGTGCGACAGTGTGAAATAATAGAAAAAAAGCACCTGCACACTCCAGATTAAGTTTGAAATTATTGATGCAAGAGTCAGGCGGCTTCCTCAGTATCAATAAATGCCTCAATGCGTTAAAAATGGAAACCAGCAGCAGCTAAACATCTCAAATATTCAAACAGCTTTAAATTAAGAATGCATGTCAGTAGTTGAGACATCAAGCTTCAAAAATAGTGAGAAAAACTTTGGAATCAGTTTTTGTCAGAATTTCGTCAAATATCTTGAAGCAGCTGGGAAATTTCTTCTTCTTCTTCTTCTTCTTCTTCTTTTTTTTTCAGAGACGGTGAGAATTAAGAAACACCGAGTTGTGGAAAGTTTTCAGACGCCTCCTCTTTTCACTTGTTGGACAGCTTGTTTCTCTGCAGCGAGGATGAATCCGCGGCGAGGCCGTCGGTTTGATGAAGGAAAGTCAGGCTTGGGTAGACTCGTCAGTGTGTCGACCGCGGCGACGTGAACGAGGACAGTCGAGACGTGGATTTGCACTGCTGCATATGTCAGTAGCTGGACATGTCGAGGTGGATTTGTTCATGTGTTTTTTTTCTCGTGTACACATGGTGGGAGGATAGTGGATTTTTATTTTATTTATTTTTCTCCTTATTCATTCAAATGTTGGCGTGTGGGCAGGGACATTTGTGTATTGTGAGTTTCTGTCACGTGAGGATAGATAACTAGATTTTTCAAGGTTTAGTAAGGCTGTGCAGAGCTGGATGTCATTTGTGTTTGAGAAATATAAAGGTGCTTTTCTTTTCATTTTTTAACAAAATATAAGAAAATATCTCTTTGCTTTGACCTTTAATGTTGCTTCAACACAATCAGAAACATCAGGGAATGAACATTAATCTTAAAACACACAGAGTGAAAAACAAAGTGAGTCTTTCATCGCTCCGTTTTAAAGTTAATGGTCAGAATTTAGTGTGTTTTGAATGTGAAAACTGGAGACTGATGGAAGGGGTCAGACTGAGTTATGAAGGGTCCTCTGTGACAACGAGGGCGGGTCTCCTTTCTATTCAGGTGCTGATATCAGATCATTTGGACTGGGAGTCGCCTGTTATTTCACTCGCATGGTGGATGAACTTTGCCTAAATAAGAAAATGTCACAAATTTAACATTTCCTGTCAAGATAAGAAAAAGGTCAAAGAAAATAACAAATAAAGAGGAGAGATAAACCAGTCAGTCATGTGGAGGCCAGGGGAAGAGATGAGATGTTGATTTAGTGAAATTGAAAGAGAGAGAGGTTTGAGGAAGACAGGGTGAGGGCGATCAGTGTGGCTGAAACTCTGTCACTTCCTGTTTGGCGATGTGACGGCCTCGTTTAGATCTGAGAAATGGAAGCATGTAGGGGGCAGATAGAGGAGGGGTTACAGTATGAAGCCAGCTGCATGCAAACACTCAGAGATGTTTGTCCTCTGCTGGAAAATTCACTGAATGTGCTGAAGGAGGTCGAATCTGTGCTGAATTACTGTTATTAAGATCAGCAAGAAAGCTCGTGTCTGTGGACTTTAATTTGAGGCTGTAATCCCCAAAATAAAATCATGTGGTGTTAAAAACAAAACTTTCTGTTTCAGGCAGAAGCAACAAGTGAAGCTGACAGCAGCCTCAGAGAGATGTAGAAACATTATTATTGTCAAATTCTGTAATAAAAATATAAGCAGCCTCAACTCTGAAAAAAACTGAAGCATCTACCTGAAGATTTTAATCAAACGGAGCAACAAGCTTTCATTTTTTCCTCCTTTTCTATTTGCAGGCTCAGCAGTTTAGTTTGACGGCTCCATTTTTTTTGTTTCGTTCACTATTGGTCATTAAGTGAAAAATATTTTTAACAGTATAAATAAAAATATATATACATATATCCTGCAAATAAATGTAAATGGGCAACAGAAAATACATGCATTTGGAAAATTTAAACATGAAGCATTTCATATTCCTAATGATTTACAGTATTATTAAAATTTACAGTCCTTTTAAGTCATCATGAACTCCACTATGTTTGTGACCAAGACTAAACTGTTATGAACTTCCTTTTCCTCTTTCGCTTCTACTCGACAAACACTGTCACAAATGGACTTGTAATAAATAAAATAGATCTTCAGCAGGTTAACAGTCTCTCAGATTATTTAAGCTCAGAGTCTTACCGGCCGCCTCTCCTCCCTTTTGACGCCGCGTGGTGCTTTCAGACGCTCAAAGCAGCAGTCGGGCAGATTGGTTCTTCCTCCTGTCTGAATGTTTCATCCAATTTCCAAAGTTTGTTTCCTGCTAATGTCCCGTTTGATTTCACAATAATATGATTTGTTTGTCATAAAATATTTGCAGTTAATAAAACTGTATAGAGGCTCAAATATTCTTTACTTGTACCTGAAGTTTTCTGAACAAAACATTTCTGCAGGTGTGCTCAAGTGTTTTCCAGTTCTAGTTTGAAATATGCAGCTGCTGAGTCGAGTTTGTGGAAAAAGTCATTTACAGTTTTCTGTGTGAAATCGTCTGTCTGCCGTCCAGCGTGTCCGATAACAGCTGCTGTTATTTTCCTCTTTGCTCATTTGTTTGTTCCAGATTTAGTTTTTGTAGTGTAAATATCCGATCGAGGTGTGATTTCCTCCATTTTTCCACATCTGACCTGAGAAAAAACACTCTCATTCTTTCTGGTTTACTCTTGTTTTTACTTTCACTTTCACTTTTACTTTTTATTGAAAACTTTAATATGCTTTTATCTCTTTTGTCATTTCCTTTCACTTTCTTGTTTCTTTTTCTCTCCCTTGTTTTGTCTGTCTTTATCTATGTCATTATCTTATCCAGCTTTTCTCCCTCCTGCTCTTGTTCTCTTTCCTTTTTTCTCTCCTATCTGTCTTTGTCAAACACTGTCTCACAGTATCTGTCTCTTTCTTTAACTTACTTTTTCTCTCTCTTGTTGTTTTTCTTTCCCTCCTGTTTGACTGGCAGATGACTTATATTTGTCCTTGAATGTTTCCTCCTGGACATCAATCCGTCTTTTCTGTTTCCTGTCATCTCCTTCTCCCATCGTCCTCCATCTGACAACCAATTCATCTAATTTCCTTTCCTGCTGGAGTTGTTTGTGCAGACTGTGATGACGGCGGTCCTGTTATTCGCTTGTTTATTGTAAAAACTCTCAACCAATTAAAGGTTTTTATTGTAGATTGAAACATTTTCAAACCTTCCTGTTGTTTGGCACTCGTGCTGTCGCTGCATCAGGCTGATCGTGGTTTGTTGAGGGCAAATGAAGTGAGTCTGATTCTCACACACTTTTACAATTACCCTAAAATTGATCAAATAAATCACAAGAGTTAATGATGTCGTTATCTCTCAATATCAAATCTGTTTTTCTGCTGATAACTGGATAATTGTGTTGAACTCCAAAATGAGGGAGGATCCATAACTGATCAATAATTAAGGCCTAAATGTGGAGTTTGCTTTGCTGCAGTTTCTTCATTGGAGCAGACAATCTGGTTTTATAGTCTCCAAAGATGAGAGGTTGACCCATCTCTCTCTGCTTCAGCCAGCAGCTGCTCAAATAAAGCCGTTATATATATTATATAGAAACAATAAAATAATGAAGACATTATTAAGCTCATCCACTGTACATAATGACCCCCACAGCATCTCCACAGAGCCTACAGACACCTGCTGATGGAAACTAACTGGAAATAAACACACAAACATCACAAGGAACAAAAGGAAAGGAAAACACTTCCTGTTTTCTTCTGATAACGAGATAATAAACGTGACCTTGAGAAAAATAATGACGGCATTAAAAAAATAATTGCAATATACGTGTGTGTTTCTGTGTGTGTGTGTGTGTGTGTGTGTATATAGGCACACACACTCAGCATCATTCTCTTGATGGCGAGTGTGTGTGTGTGTGTGCAGCCTTGTGGGACTTCCTGTGGTTTTAGTTCCCTTTTTCTCAGTCTGGTGAGAGTTCTCATTAAAGAACATCAAAATCTTATTTCTCTCTCTCTTCTCTCCCTCTGTGTGTGTTTGTTTCTGTTTTCTTTCTCACACACACACACACACACACACACACACACACTCAGAGTGCTTCTTCACAGCTCCGAGTAGAAAACAGTGTGAAGTCATTCCCCCGAGGTGGCGACGTGTACCTGTGAAAGTAATGTCAACAAGAAGTAGCGGCGGCACGTCGGTGGTGACAGGTGTGCCGTCGCTTGTTCGACCTGCGCCTCACAGCAGGGCGAATTTAACATCACCTCATGACAAAATTACATCACCTTCGCCGTTTTTAACACCAGCGCGTCTCATCCTCAGAAAACGTCCAAGATTAGCTCGTCTGATCGAGCTGAGAAAGGCTCTCTAAGCAAAACAAAACTAAAGAAATGCAGAATACTCGGTTTTCTCTGCATGCATGTACAGAATAAAGTACAGATTTCCTGTTTAAATATACAAGTGATCGACTATAATAGAAGAATTTCTTGCTTAGATTACTTCAAATTTGCAAAATTATGCAGCTTTAGTTGATTTTTTTTTACCTCAGAAATATAAGTTAGCATCACTGATAGTGGGAGTAGTAATAAAATGAGTAATATAATTTGAAGCAGTAGCAATCATAGTCATCACTTCTTATTTCTTAGAGTCGTAAAAGCAGTAAATTTAATTTATTCAGTATTCAGGCTGCATAACAACAAAGATGTGGGCAGTACAGAAAGACACTCGGACCAACTTCACCTACGCAGAAGGTCAAAATGAGTCGCTTTAACTGGAAGTTTTTGCTCATTATCGCTGGGCGGGTGGATTCATGGATTCGCTTTGATTGACATGCTGTCTGCAGAGTGTGTGGTGCTAAGTGGTGTTCACGGTTTGAAAATGTTAGTGTGGCAGGTGGCGATTCATCTTCCAAGTTCTTCAGTATTTATGCAGTTTATATTTAGTCCGCTCGGTAACGTGAGGAGTCATCTCTTAATAACAACAGGTTTCAACAGTGCACATTAGTAGAGGATATTTTAGACAAGCGAAACAAATGTTTGCTGGTCTGAGATGTTTTTTTAAAAACACAGTTTGTCTTCATGCCTGCTGACAACACACAGTTTTTAAATCACTAATTATCACGTCACAGTGAGCGATCGTCGCTCTGAAGGCAGCAGTGCGTCTGTTTGTAAGTTTGTAAGTTTGAAGCTTAACATGCTGTAAACTGTTGCATGTAAAAATCACTTAATAAAAGTAAAACTGCACCACTGTTAGTCTTCATAAAGAGATTAAAGTTTTTGTTGTTCTGCGCTCGTCGCCGTGGTGTTTCTGCTCTCCAATCAATCTGTCTGCGCTGTCGGACAAACTGTGTCGGAGGAGATTGATGTCTTTGCTTGGATTTTCTGCAGAGTTTCTGTCAGCGGAGCTCCACTTCTTCTTCTGTGTGGTTTACTGTCTGCACAAAATGCACTTTCTGAGTAAGAGCAAAGAAATGGACGGACCATTAATGAGCTGTACAAAGGTTAGATCATCTTTTATCTTACATAAAGCAGCCATGCAGTTGCACCTTTGACACTTTGTGGCTCAAAATGGAAAAACAAAGCAGACTCTTTCTATTGTTGAGGGAAATAATTGATCCTGAATGATTCTACATCGATCAGTAAAGTCTATAATCAGTTTATCTCAGTGTGATCAAGCTTCAGCCGAGCCGTCGACTCCACAGTTTCCTCATTTGTCAGATGGTGATTATGGAAAGAAGTGTCGATAGTTTGGAATTACATCATGATGTATGAAGGTGTGTTTTCCAGGTTATGTTAACACCTCTGATTACCTCATTAGGATTAAAATTATTTCACTAAATTCACAATAAAGTGTCAGAAAACGTCAGATCTCGCTCTTTTTCCTCCCGTCATGTTTTCTGTAGAACGTAAAGATGCTAAACAAGTTTCTTCTGGTGTGTAATCTCCGGCATAAATTCACCCCCCCGTTGGCTGAGAAAAACAATTTTCCCAGCTGTGTGCGGACTGATGAGACAGAACAGAGGGCAAAGTCAAATTTCCGTCTCTACGTGTGTCAGAATCGCCGCTCATCTGCTCGCCACTAACCCGGCTGCTCCCTCTGCCCGCTGCTTCACGGGAGCAATCACATTTCACCGCCTGTCGCACTGAGCCGTGTCGCCATGGATTCATTTAGAGAATCTGTCTGTAAAAAAATAGATATACATGTCAACAGGGAGGTACATGTCTGTGTTTCATGATACACGCTGATCATACCCGGACATACATGTGATATACAGTTTACAGGTTAATCAGAAGTTATTAAGTTTAACTCGATAAAAGTCTCTCAAAACTTTATGTTGGTGTATCGGTGATGTGAATATCTGTAATAATATAAGTGGAAATGTGTTCAATTTTCCTGGATGGCAAAATAAAAAAAAATCTAAGATCTAAGCTCATGCATGCAAAAAGATGTTGAGCTGATTCAGTTTTTAAGATTGTATTTTGGCTAAATTGTGATTTTTAAAGTAAGAAGTGTGAGCTCCAACTGAGCCGTTCAGCTTTGAACTCTCCGGGAGTAATTTGGCATAGTGAGAGGGGCGTTTTAGCGAGTGCGTTATCTGATGTTGAGTTTGATGTGTCGGGTGGAAACTGTGATCAAAATGACATTAAATTAGGGTGCAGCAACCCTGGAAAACGGACTTTTGCTCTCTTGACGCGCTGAGGTTTTATTTTTCTCGCTTTTCAGGCATTTTTTACAGCCATGTCGGTTCACCAACCTGAAACCCGAAGGCCGGCTTTTTCAACTGCAGGTTGAGATTTAAAGAAGTGATGGTAAATGGAAATAGACAGACGTGAAAAGTTGAACATATTAAGATTTTTTACAGCCTAATGAAGACAAATCTAAATTAAATTAGATTTCAAAGGCAGTCTTGATGCTGACCGGAGAAACAACTCCGATGTTGAGCTGTATTTCTTCCTCTTCTCTGTTGAGACATTTATTTCTTACTGTAGGCTGAGATGAGCCGTGATTCAAAGCCTCCCTGTCCTCTGCCTTTATTTAGACAGTGATGGTGTGCATTAATTTACTGCGAGCTGGTAACCGGATCTTGTCCAGAGGCTGAACCGGCTCCAACAATCGAAAACGGAGGGTTGATTTGTATGCTGCGGAGATTTCTAAGTGCAGAAATATTTATCTTGTGTGATGCTGCAGACTGTTTTTAGATTTGTGGCATTGCAATGCTTTTTTTCTGTAAGCTGTGCAAACGACAGCGGATTTACAATTCATCTGTGACCTTTATTTTCTTTATGTGCTGAGTGAGCCCGTTTGCCTCACCACATTCATATTGTTGGACATTTTTCACACCTGAGACTCCCCCGAGAAGCTTCATTTGTGCAGTGTGGAGCTCCGTGCCTTGCTCAAGGGCTCCCAGGTGACGGCTAATAAGAGGATTAATGTGCCGGCGGTGCTCTCTTCTACCTCAGATGCTTCGAAAAACAAACCACTCAGAAGAATCTGCCACCGGTGTTTGACTTCAGAGGCGTCAGGTGACCCGGATGACACGTGAGATTAGAGGAATCTGCAGCTGCTTCCCAACCGGCTCGCTCCTCTTTCATGTTTTCGCTGTTATTAGCTCGGGGTGCCGGCCGTCCTCTTTCTCATTACGTCGAAGCGTAGAAAGAAAGCCCCGGATTTGCCATCAAGGAGTGTCGGTGTGTTCTGTTTGTCTGAGCGAAGCTATTTAAAACGTCTTTGATACTCTCTTGAGGAGCTGCAAAGCAAAAAAAAAAAAAAACTGGAGTCACTTAAACCTTAATATGGCAAAGTGAGACGAATAAACAGGATAAATCTGCATCTTTCTGCAGACCTCACACAGAAACAAGCAATGAAGATATAAAGAGGAAAAACAATAGACTGGAATACGACATATTAACTTCAGCATGTCGCCAAAGAACATTTGCAGGATTTATTCAAGGTTACAGCTAATACAGGATGTAACTGAATGAAATCTGCACATCTTTTATCATTTAAAGGAGCCATATGGAAGCCTCTTGGGTTTTTAAGTTTTCTCTGCACCTGTTTTCACTAAATGATCCTCTCCTTTTGTTTTAACCTGCTAGGATTGAGCTATTTTTGTACTGTGCAAGTAAACAGACTGAGAAACATTAACTCGCCTTATACAGAGATGTTATCTCACAATGTGAACAGGGACATTTGTCACTTTTAAGTCGACTTAAATTGTTGATGTAGTTCCAAACATAAAATCTTCACTTGAGGTCCTGCAGTTAAAATTTTGAGTAAGTATAGTAATTTAATGATTCTACTGAGCATAAACTAAACTTGTCAAATCACATTTACAGATAATAACTTACCTAAGATGCTTTTCACTGTATGTTTGTCTTTCTACATAAATTAATAGAGGTAGCACTGTTTGTATAAGAGGCACTTTGTGTTTTAAAGGCAAATAACTTTTGGTTCGATGTCCAACATGTTTAACTTTCCACATGGTCGGCGATGTGGAATCCACGTGAGCCGGACACAAGCGATGTTTTCACGAGCTGTCGTGTTGTTGCGGCGCGCTGGAGTCGGAGGCAGCGGACCTTCTGACCCCCTCTGGCGTGTAAATTAATGAAGCATAGATAAATCACATGAAGCTCGAAGGTGTGACAGCTCACCTTTGACTCGGCAGGTATTGGCCTTGCAGTTGCGGCTCCCGCCTCGTCGCCTCGAGCTGTAAACTGAACCTTTACCTCCGGCTTCGTTTGGAAGAGCAAAGAGGGCGAATCTCTTTGTAATCTTTGTTTGTACAAATGCGTGTCCTGTAGTTTGCCTTATTTATCCTAAAAAACTGAGGAAGAAAGATTTTAGTGCAAATTTTAAAAAGTGGAAGCAGAAATATGTGAATGATGTGCAAATTCTTCTTTCATTTTAACATCATGAGATATAAAAAGAAAATAAAGAAGTAAATATTCATTAACAGTTTACATTCATGTGCATGTCTAGAAATAAAAAAGCTAAAAGTGCAATCAAAGAGGATGGAAATGCTCAGTACTTTCCTTTATGCATGGACCAAAGGAAGGTAATTGAATCTGTACCTCGGTCTATATATCTGAATGAGGATCTGGGCTGCCTGGATCAACCTGCTGACCTGCCTGTGGTCATGAATATGTATGAGGACGTCAGTAAACAGAGAGGACTCATTATAATTTTGTTTACTCGGAGCCGTCCGGGGTCACGTCCTCCGTTTGGTCGTCTTGACCCCTCGCTGTCTCGGGAGGCGCCTCAGACCTGCGCCATTTTGACTTTTTGACCTGTGGAGGCACATTGAGGGACCTTTGTGCTAATAGTTATCTGGTTGAGGAATCTGTCAACAGAGCTCCCTTTTTTTTAAGTTTCCGTTGCCTCTTTCCCTTCCTCACCCACATTTCATCCTTCCTGTTGTAAGACTTCGTCCCCTCCAGAGGGCCAATTTGTACCAATTTCGTGAAGGGATGCAGCAGAAGTGTTGCTTTTTCTTTCCCCAAAAGACAATCTCACATCAGTCAGCCGTGGCCGAGAGTCTCAACTCCGCTATCTGAGTTTGGTCACAGCTTTGAACATTGATCCATGCAGGCTCACATCGGGATGTTTCAGATGGTATCAGGGAAGTTTCTTATCAGAGAGAAAAAAAACAAACCCAGCAGCAACAAGCAGGTTTCCAAAGTTTTCCTCAGAGATCATCAGCTGTCGTGATTCAGCAGATCTCTGTGAAATGATGTTTTCTGTTAACCTGCTGGCTTCTCTTTGTGTTGATTATTATTGCCACAGTGAACTAAGACATCCAATAGCTTAACAACACCTTCGATTTGATGTAATGATGCAAAATCTTTACAAGCAAGACATTTGTGAGGAAGCATAAGAGAGTTCAGTTTCAACAAATCAGAGATGTTATTTCCTTGTTTATTTTGGAGTTGTGTTCATTGGATAATGTCATGTTACACTTTACAAAATGAGTCAAATTGTAGATCAGATATTGACGTAGAAATGATCTTATCTCGAAGCTAAGTGTCAATACAGAGTTTGTAAAAGAGCTGCCGTCAATTTGAAGTTAATTTCAGATTCATAGATTGTAGATTTTTTTGTCACAAATGTGCTTCTTAAAACACTTAAGTTTCTTTCTGTATCTGAATGTGCTGAATTCAAAAGCTTAAAATATTTATATGAATTCTTGGAAAGAGAAGAGGTTTCCTGAAAAGACACGTGGAAACATCGTTGGTCTTTTATATTCTGGATTTGTGTTGAGGGGCTTATTTGGAGATTTTCCGGTTGTTTCTGAAAAGCTTTAACAGAGTAGATTCATCCTCCATGATTCATCTTTACTTTCATCTTTGTCCACTTGTTAAATGTTCCTCCTTTTCTTTGTAATTCTTGTTGCAGTAAATACTTAATTCTGTTTAATTTCCACGTTTTGAACTGTGATGTCTTTCTGAAGGTTGCTCTGTAACTTCAGCCACGATGATTATTGCACCTCATGTTAACTTCCCTCTTCTTCCTCCTCCTTCATCTGTTTTAAAATCAAACACATTGCAGCCTTTGTAGAAGTCACGCAGGATCACAACGTGGACATTAAAACATACGAAGATTACGGGGATGGTTTCTTTGTTTTCTTTTCCAACCACACCCACAGCTTTTCACACATCTGTGCTAACCTATGATCTCTTTTTTTTTAATCTCCCACGCTGTCTTTTATCTTCTGTCATATTCAACATCCCTGTGCTGTTATTTCTTAGTCTTCCTCATTATTCTCTTTACTTTTATCTTATTTTTTCTCATATAATTACACTGTGTATAGCTGTCAAAGTGAATATAGAGACACATTTTGCAATTACGGCATAAATTAGTGATAAAACAGAAGAGTGCAGATGATAATTTAAAGAATCAGGGACAGCAAACTGAGAGAAAATCAAATTACAGAGCACAAATGCCAAAGGGGAAGAAGATCAGGAAATCAAGCAGAGAGAAACACACCATTGTTATTCGCTGCAGACTCACTCGTGTAGTTTCCTCCTTTAATCATTCACAGCTTTTTCTTTTTTGCTTCTTCTCCTCTCCTCCCTCTGTCCTTTTTTTTTTTCCTTTTTCGCCATCTGCCCAGGTGCGAGTGTTTCCCCAGACGTGCTATTAAAAAGGAAGCTGGTCCTCTTTCGCTCGGCACTCAGAGGCACTGATTTGCCCTTCAGTTTCACTTCCTGTATTAACTGAGAAACATCCTTCCTGTCCGGCCTGAAATCTGGTTAAACCCTTCATCTTCACGAAATCCATTATTCATGGTTTGTCATCCGTGCCTCTAAAGTTCCTCAGACGGACGTAATGACGTGAATACAGATATCAGCTGAAAAGCTGCAGAAACATCTGAGCTCGTCCTTGTGCTGTTTTCAATACCAAACATTTACAGCGAGTGTCTCCTCTTTTATAAAACGCTGAATTGAAAACCGTTTTATATGTTTTTTTTTTTACTTATAAAGCAACTTTGCCAAGTGTGAAGGAATTCATCATTATGCTTTAAAGACAATAAATTCTTGAAAAAAATGAATTAATGGTGAAGATAACTGAAACAGATAGGTGCTGCAAGTGGACAGAAACATACATGATTAAAAAATGGCTCTTTCGTGTGTCAGATAAAATACCGCAAAGGGCAATTTTGCTTTTATTTGTAATTGTTCCATCCCGTTAATGTTTTAGCATTTTTAAATGATTATTTCCATTAAAATGTTTTAAAATCACTCTTGTGAACCCTTTCAGTTAAAAAACAGCAGAAAAAACATTTGGAGACCTTAAATTCAGTAAAGTTAGCTCACTGCTTCTTATAAGATTGCATTATAATAGTAATATTAAGCAGTTAATGTCTGTTTGATACTCCTGGGGAAGACGTCATACTTCTGCTTTCTGCTAGTTAAGATTTATAGTTTTTTTTTTCACATTTCACCTTTGTCCTCTCCAAAATAAATCTGTCAACCACCAGCTAATGTCCTCCTCGGCTTCTTCCTGTAAAACAGCTCGGTGAAGCCAGCATGTCGATTTAAATCAAGGCTGTCTGCAGAGAGTGACTCATTTTACTGCTTCAAATTGCTACTTTCATCTGCAGCAGGAAGAATCGCTCGTTTGCCATTGTACTTTGAAACGTGCATGTTATGTCGTTTAGCTGATGACGACTGCCTTTGAAATTTTTATATCCGAACATCGACGCCGAGCTCTTTCTCTCTGGAGTAATCCGTGCTTCTTGCATATCGTGGAGGTTTAAATTCCGACACTGTAGAAACTTGTAAGGAGCGATACACTTCTTAGTTTTCCCGTCAATGATGAATGAAATGAGCGCCGAAGAATGCCCTCCAAACACACACACACACACATACATGCACAGAAATACACACAACCCCCCCATCCACCTCCTGAGATGTTAAAACATGCTGCAACCTGAGAGAAATATTCTCTTCTGTCTGCAGGATAAAAAAATCGTGTGCCAGCGGGCGCAGATCGGGCCAACTATGTGTCAGATTCATAATGAAGCTAAAGTTTCATACCGGTCTGTGTTTGATGCTCACCCTGCAGATAATCCAGAAGTTAAACCATTAAAGGTTTTTGTTTTTATAATCAGAAAAACAAAGTTTTTGTCTTTTAAGCTTCATTTATTGTTGGGCATCGTCTTGTGTTGGTGTTTGATTATCGAGAGCGCCAAAAAGGAAAATGAGACCGTCAGCTCAGCCAAAGTCAATAAGAGTCGGTGGCATGTTGTTGTCAAGTAGCCTGAAACTTTACCTGATCAGATTTATTTATTTAGGTTTTATCAGAGCATGAAAACAGCTGCTTATGGGGGATTTATGAACCTGAAATGTACAATAAATATACTGTAAAATCTAAATGATAAGCCAAAAAGAGGAGAAAAGGTGCACAGTTGGTGATAATTACTTGTTCACATTATACCAAGTCAGAATCAGGATAAAAGTGAAGCTGAATAATTGGCTTTAATTAACATTTAAGATGATTTTCATATCCTGTTTTGATTCTTTTCAGAGACCTTTATTGCCTGACATACCTCTCCTTTACCTCATTTCCTCGAAATAATATAAAACCAGCAAAACTGCGACACATGTGATATTTAAAAAGCTGATTATGGGGTTGAGTACCATTATTTAGAAATGCAGCTTCGGTATATTTATCTCAAACTGAGGACTGTTTCCTGTTAAAGTAATGATTTGACGTCCAGCTAACCTCATATCTGCACTGTTTGATTGTGATATTTACACAAATTCCACAGGTGAGTGATTGAAGCTAGAAAAACAGTCATTTTTTTACCGTATTGTGCATTTATTTAACAGCTATGGTTGAATCGGGCGATCGGCACGCTTCAACTTGATAGAAATGTTTGAATATGTGCAAGTTTGGATGTTTGATAGCTAATGCAAAATAAGAGCCCAAGAAGTGACTGATGGGCACAATTACAAAAAGTAATTTGCCTCAAAGCTGATTAAATTGAAACAGATCAGCCTGCACAAAAACTTTAGCATCCATTAGGAATTAAATCACTGCACAATCACTTTGTAAAACTTAACTAATCTTAACATTTCTGCTTCAGGTTTTGTATTTTTGCAGACGTTCCTGCTCAGTGCAACACAAACTGGAGCTGATGGGACTTCAAGTGCCTTGCTTAGCGGCACATCGGCAGTGCTTTTATTAATTCTGATAATTGGGTCTAATGGGATTAAAACCAGCACCCATAACAGCTCCATTGTTCCTCCGCAAAGCCCACAGATGTTTCCTGAGATCTGTGAGAAAGATAATTGGCTGATAGAAATATGGCTGTTTCCTAATTCGGCTGGCCTTTGGCTCGCTGTGCGCCGGACTGGCTTTTGTAAATGAACTGCTGCTGCCTCATTAGAGTCGGGTCTGTTTTATCAGCCAGTAAACTGTTGAGACAAACAGCAGAGCAGGCTGTTATTTTTCATCTGCTAAAACTAAGTACCTCGCTCCTCCAGGGTTTAATTATACTGTGTTGAACTGAATTAGAATTAATGAAACACTTTGTAATACTCTGGGACAGAAGCTGCACATCAAATTGTCCTACTTTTACCGCTGCAGATTTATCTGTGTGCTGTAGGCCACCATGTGAACATGTTTTACGTCCTTTTTTTATCTGGTTCATACTTTTTTTATGGACTTTCATTTTACATGTTCCTGCACACACGAACTCTCTGCACACATTTTCGTCTGCTAACTTTTCTTTGTTTCTGTCTGTTTTTTAGCTGAAGAGGGCTTCATGTGTAAGACGCCTGCCATAGCTGACATCGTTATTCTGGTGGACGGGTCCTGGAGTATCGGCCGGATCAACTTCAGGCTGGTCAGGACGTTCCTGGAAAACCTGGTCAAGGCCTTCAGCGTGGAGTTTGACAAGACCAGGATCGGTGAGCAGGAGGGTTTTGATTTTTGGTGTTTTATTGTTAAAAACTTTAACCAGAGGATGGAGGAGGATGTCATCTAACCACAGTTTTAGTGCTAGAGCTTATAGGACTAAATATATCAGGGTGAATTTTAGGGAAATGTATATAAAATGATGTTTAATGTTGTGTGCAGGCCTGGCTCAGTACAGCGGCGACCCGAGGATCGAGTGGCATCTTAACGCTCACACCACCAAGGAGGCCGTGATCGATGCTGTGAAGAACCTGCCTTATAAAGGAGGAAACACACTGACAGGTACATTACGCCTCCCCACAGCCTCCCACCGCTTATTATGGTCTCCCAGCCTCATCACGGGTAACGCTCAGAGGTCGCCTTGGACCGACGCCAGTCCTCTGCATTCAGCTCATTAAGTTCCCTTCACTGCGGTTCATTTTGGTTTAGTGTTTAAACGTGTGTGACCTCAAAGCTTTGAAATGATCAGACCAGACTGAAGAAGGTGATCGAGGTTCAGATGAAGTTTTGGTTGTAGAAGAAACAGCTAATGTACAAAATTCCTGCTTTTCCAACTGATTGTTCAATAATGTACCAATACCCAAACCAGTAATTGCATCGTCACTTTGTTGTTTTTTAAGATCATACAAATGTCACGTTTCAGAGATAAAAAAATCTTATTAAACACAAATGTTGATTCAGTGATTTTATTCAAAGTTATGAGCTGCTGCTGGGATGTACAGGGCTTCAGTTCAAGCTAAAAACAGTCCGCTAAGTGAGTCCAGTAATGACATTACTGGTATTTTTCTCAGCTCCTTACACACTCGTTAGGCTGAAGTCTTGTAGAGCTGATAATGACGTTTGAAACACACGTCTTCATTAACGCTTTGATCCAAGCTGTCCTCACTACACCTCAGAGCACAATCGTACTGTCAGACAGGACGTAACTTAAGATTGCAGCTTTTCTTTATAAATGCTTCTAATTTTCTGCTGACATTTTTAACAGTAGATGTAATTTGCGTCCAACAAATTAAGAAGACAGCGTGTCAAAACAAGGTGGGATAAGAGAGGGAAAATGTAAAAAACTGCCTGTATTATAATCCAGACTACTGCACACTGTGATTGATTTAAAATATTTCAAACATGCTGTGTGTTACATAATGACTTTGTTTGTCTCTGTCCTCTAAAATTTGGTTTTACTTGTTTCTGCACACTGATCATGAGCTGCTTAGGCTGCAAACTTAAAAAGGCAACGAAGCTCATGGTGCATTTAAAACTTTGAAATCAGCAAATAACCGAGTAAATAAAGTTATTAAATTTTTTTTTAGTGGTCTCAAAGCCAAAGTGTTTATTTGTCTTTGTTACTGTGGATGTAAATTTAGTTTATACAGGAGCATGAATACCTGTTTTCAGTGTTGTTTTGAGGAGATGAGGACCTTTTTTCAGGAGTAGACAGCGTCTGAATTCACTTCATCCTGTCGTTGTTGTCTCTCCAGGTCTGGCTCTCACCTTCATCCTGGAGAACAGCTTCAAACCTGAGTCTGGATCCAGACCAGGCGTTCCCAAAATAGGGATCCTCATCACCGATGGGAAGTCACAGGATGATGTGATTCCTCCCGCACAAAGCCTGAGGGAAGCCGGGATCGAACTGTTTGCCATCGGTACGCCCCTCCAACACCATCCAACACCACAACGAACGATCCACATGAATCACGTTGCCGGGAGATAGTTATTGACGGCTTGAAAAACATGTTCAGAAGGATTTTTTTAGACTTCTTGATGCTAAAAAAAATCTGAGAACTGGATCAGATTCTGTTTTATTAGAAAAAACATCTTTAATTTTCCTTTATAGGTTGATGCTTAAAATCTCAAACAAAAGTGCTTAATTGCATTTTTATTTCTGCGGCATGATTTCTCTGCTCATCCATCACAGTCAACATTTTTCTAATTGTGAAGTAATTTCAACCATTTCTCTGCTTTTGTCTTGAGTTTGATCAAGAAACACTCAATTTGAATCAATCAGCACACTTGTCTCGCCAACAGTTTTGACGTTTGGTCAATCATTTTGTGATTCATCAGGAATGAAACAGCTTCTCAGACATTGAATATCTGTTGGTTTCAGTCTATTGATCTTTGCACTTTGAAGATTTAATTTTGGGCTGTGAGGAGCGCTTTTTTTCATTATCGAGAGCTTAATCGATAATGAGAACAATCGTTATCTGCAACCCTAAAACATGAAAGGTGAGTGAACTTTCACTATGATGGATTACAGGAAACAAAGTGAAACAAATGTGCACCCAGAAAGGGACGAAATTAAACTGAAATCTCACAGTGTCCATTTGGAAAACAGTCAGAGGCTTGTTTCATTTCCAAACTTTCAGGATTTTTTTTTTTTTGGAAGCCCAGTTTGTAGTTTTTGGCACTGAAAGACAGCCGGAAAAAGATTTTCAGTAATTGTCGGCACTCAGGAGGTTGATTCAACATGATATATTTATTTAAAAGAAATATTTAAAAAGCAAAGTTTGGTGTTTATAGCAAAAAAAGATGTATTTTGGAGGGAGAACATTTTAGAGTCTGGCAAATTATTTTTCCTCTTTAGGTAAATTAAAGATTTAATATATTCATCAACTTGTTGCATCATCTAAATCCTCACTTCAAACAGCTTTCATGTAACCGTCGGTCTCGTCTCCCTCCTCCCTCCAGGTGTGAAAAACGCTGATGAGAAACGAGCTGAAGGCCATCGCCTCTCCTCCTGAGGAAACTCACGTCTACAACGTGGCCGACTTCAGCGTGATGAGCGACATCGTGGAGGGCCTCACCAAGACCGTCTGCGACCGAGTGGAGAAGCTCGACAGGGAGCTCAAAGGTTTGCAGACGGCTCGTGCTGCCATTACTGCGGCGACGCTGCTGGTTATAATTACATCTACAGGAGATCCCCGAGCAATAAAAACCAAGTCCCCATCTAATATAATGTAGAGTCTCGACATGAAACGTATAGTCTCACACATGCTGCCTAAAATAACAGCTAAAGGTTTTACAGTTTGTCATTTGCAGGTTTTGAAGTTTGCAGATGATTTAAGATGATTTGAGCTCCTGGCAGCTTGTATTTATGTCAGTTAAAACATGAAACAGATGCATCATGTGCTTTCTTTCACTTTCTTTGTACCTCCTCTCCCAGGTGAAAGGAAACCAGCCCCACTGCCCGCCACCGTGGCTCCGCCCCGCCACCTCGTGACATCTGACATCACGGCTCGCAGTTTCCGGGTGACGTGGACCCACGCGCCGGGCCAGGTGGAGAAATACCGGGTGGTCTACTACCCGGCCAGCGGAGGACAGCCTGATGAAAAAGTATTTTCATATTTTACATTTTTTGAGTCATAAACGAGTGGTTGAAAGTTGATTTCCAGTCCACATCTGCTCTTGTCTTTTTGTTATGAAGTTTATTTTATATTATTTCTACTTAAAGCAACAGTTAAGTTAAGTTAATGCTGTAATCCAACCTTTTATTAACCAAATTTAATCCAATTGGTCGGTTATTAAGTTGTTCATCTATTTTTCTGGTTCCTTATCAATGATAAGGAGGGGGGTTTCCTTTTGTCACCTTAATTGGTGTGACTTTGTTCCTGATTTTCCAGCAGAGGGCAAACAAAAGGCTGAGATGGCAATGCAGTCGCAGCATTTTAATTAAGGCCGTTCGGCTAATCCTTTTAGGGTCGATTCTCCGAGTTTCTTCTTCTACTTCATTTCTCAAAGTGATTTGCATCATAAATGACAACAGCTCTGCAGAATAAAACATTACCAAACATACATAAAAAATCAATGCAAAAAAATCTAAATCTGCAGTTTGTGGTGCTTTTGAATTATATTATCTTCTTCTTACAGGTGTTTTGCTTATTTTGTCCACCAAATTGCTGCACATGAATGATGGCAGGCTAAAGAAAAGACACCTCTCTGTATAATGCAATTCAACAGCAGCACAAACTGCATCCAAACTATAATTTTTCCTTAATAAACTGGCAGGTGAGTATATTGTTTAGTTGTTTCAGGTGAATTAGTGAAAAGCAGCTGCTTCACCCTGTACAGTCGATTGATTTAAGCCTCATTGGAAGCCTCCCTACCTTCGTAACTCTACATAAACTGTGTGCTGTAATTTTCTGAGCTGATATTTATATTTATACACTTCCCTCTTATTTTTATCCAGTTTCTCTTTGATGTTTATTACAACTTGCAGCTGGAACGGCTCGGTTTCCCCACAAGGAACAACTGAGGTTTCATCAAAGCTAATCTGATCTAGTTACACTCAATTTAAACCTCTTTGGAGAAGAGCTCAACGCCTACAGCGGCATGCGCTGCATTTCCCACCATGCAATGTGGTTGCCTAATAAACAGAAGGGTTTTTTTGGGGGATATTTTTTTATACACAAAGTGCTGCTGTGTGTTACGAGTGACTAAGAGCACCAAATCAAAGCAAATTAAAGTTATTTTTGAATAATAATGGCATCACAAATTTAACTCCCTGAGCACAAAACTGAAATAACTGACAGTAACAAACACGGCAAACCAACTTACTTACATTACACACATGTAAAATGCTTTAAAAAATGTCAGATTAATAGTGAATAAGACAGGAAGATGTGTATTTTTGAGTTTAGAGCAGCACTGTAGGCTCAGACTCGGTGTTTCCTGTCTTTAAGGTGGTCCAGGGGACGGAGAACAGCGTGGAGCTGAACTACCTGAACTCCCTGACGGAGTACCAGGTGGCCGTTTTCGCCATCTACCGCAGCTCCGCCAGCGAGGCCCTGAGAGGAAGCGCCACCACGTGTAAGTGTGTGTTTACGGGGACACAATGAGGACGTGCAGGCAGTGTTAGAAATACAGCGAGGTGGAGTTTTCGGTATTGACTCGTAATGACAAAAGAGCCATTTTCTGCTCTGTTTGGGACCTTTAAAAAATCCCAAGAGACCCAGATCTCCTGCTAGTTTTCTGCACTCTGGTCCTTTTTCTGCTGCTGTTGAGAAGAAATGCATTTCCTGCAGATTTCTGAAACATTACAAACACGACATGTCAGGCTTTCAGACTCTGTTGGAAAAATGTGAACACACTGTCTGTGACCGGGCACCAGCATGAAGAAACACTGAAAAACAAGCAGAAGAAAAGGGCAGTGTAACCCCGGCTGATCCTTTTATTTAGACATCTCTTGGTTAAATGTTCCTTTCTTTTTTGCTTTGAAAGCATTAAAAAGGAAACGGCACATAGTCTGAACACTCAGAAACACAGATCGACCTGCAGAAATGTGTCAAGAGAAGAGAGAAAACACTGAATTTGGGCCATAAAAGCTGCACAGGTGTTCCATTATGCATGCGAGCCCCCGATCCTCCACCTCTGACGGGACGCCCCTGGTGAGCTCTAATTCTGGTTGTGTTGCCCGAGGCTTCGTCATGACGTCTGAAACACCGAAGCAGAGCCTGGCAGGATCCTCCGGCCTCTTTCAGTCGAGCGCTCGCTGATGAATGACGGGGAATTCCTCCTCCTCCCCCATCGGGAGAGGATGAATGCTAAGTTGCGAGTCGACCTTGTGCCAAAGTTAATGGGGTTTGGCTGCCGCTGCTGGTTGAGCTGGTCTGTTTGGCTCAGGCTACAAATGAAATGTGACCCTGAATAATGATGGATTCGGTGGTGTGGAGCTTCATGTGTGCCCCTTATAGAAAACAGAGGACATGAATGAGAAGAAAATATATGAAAGTAAAAAATGAAGAGACAAAACATTGGTTCTTAGAGATATTTTAAACCAATATTTTGAAATTGATAACATCTGAAACCCACAAAGGTTTGCCAGGTGGAAATTAAATGGGGCTGATTACTTAAATTACTGGAGATAAGCTGCAGAGTTTTGACCACAGGAACTTTCTCCAGAGATGAGCAACCTTTGGAGGAACTCAAAGCTTTCCTCCACAGGGACCAGGGTCTAAATGAAGATCAGGGACATTATTTTACCCCACAAAAAGTCCCTGCAAGAAGCTTTTTAGTTCATGAAGAAGATTGACGGGAACAGTTCAGGTACTTTGGGTCGAAAGGCAGAAGAGAGAGACTTTTCCTGACTTTAAAACATTATTTGAACTTACTGAAGCTGAAAGTCTAAAATAAAGTTTAAGACAAGCTGCGGGTTTGATTTGTTGTCAGATTCAGCACGTGTTCAAAAAACGAAGCTTTGTGGTTGAATAAAGTTAGCTGTTCGTGTCGCTACAGTGGCCCTGCCGATGGTGAACGACCTGCAGCTGTTTGACATCACTCACAGCACCATGAGGGTCCGCTGGAAGACCGCCGCCGGGGCTTCTGGGTACATGATCCTGTACGCCCCGCTGACCGAGGGAGACCCCGCAGACGAGAAGGAGGTGAGGAGTGTGTGTGTGTGTGTTTGCCAACATAACGAAAACACCTTTTAAAGCAGAATATATCCACTGTTTGATGTAGAGCTGAGCTTGTTTTGATTCGTTTCACGGATGCTTCACACGTTTAACACATCAACATGTCTGAAGCCAAGTTTGTCCTTGTGTTCGCATTTTAAAAACTAATCAACACAAAATGCTTGCATCAACAATGTAAATCAGCCGACTGATGCCATGATAATACAGGCCTACTTGCTTACTTACGTAAATGATAAGTTTAATCATTATTAATATATTAACCTTTACAGTTTACAGAGTTTTACATAAGAATAACTTTTACTGTCAGTCAAAGGAAAATGTTTATTATGTGCAATATTTCTCCCATTTTTCCTTCTATATTTTATATCTATGTTTTGTACTTCTTTTCATACTTCATACTCTATTGAGCTGCTTTAACAAGTGAATTTACTCGATGTGGGATTTATAAAGTTTTATCTTATCTTATAAAAAGAAAAGAGTGATTCAGTCACTGAGATCTGTGATGTGATTTCATTTTCCCACGCTTGTTTTCCAAATATCTGTATGATCAATATTCAGACACCGTCGGTGGGCTGCTGTCTGTTTTGAGTTTGATGAGCGGTCACAGTGAGCGAGGAAGAAACCTCAAAAATGATGTTGTTGATGTTTTTGTACTTTGTGCAGAGACGTGTTTACTGATGTGGGGTCAGCTGTGCTGGAACATCCAGAGATTTTAAGTCACGCGGGGTTGAGTCCAGAGATGTTTGCATCAGAGAAGCTTTGGTTAGGATGTTGAGAAACTTTTCTTTTTCAGCAGTGAGGCAGGAAAGGTTTTAGTAAATGCAACTGGGAAGTGAAAAGGAAAAACAACAACAGTTATATTGCTCTGGATTGAAAAACTTTGTAAAGAAGGCTAAACATCTAATGTCTAAGGTAGAGATCTAAGGAAAGACAACTGAATACTGAAGAAAGAGACATTGCCCCATTATTAGAGGCATGCATCAACAGGAAGAAAACATCAAAACCAAAGTGCAAAAGATCCAAACGTGCACGTCCTGACAGGCAAATTCAGCATTTAAATTAAATAATGTTTGAGTTGAGCCACAGCTAAAGCTTTTTAAAGCAGAACAACAAAGTCTGAGCAGACCTAAAGTGCATGACCTCCAAAACAACAAAGGTGCTAACCTCAGAGTTGCTTAGCTCTGGATTGAAAAACTCTTCAGAGGTAAAAACATCTACCAGCTAAGGTTGAGATCGAAGGAAATAAAACTGAATATTGAAAGAAGAAACGCAGGTTAAAACACATTATGAGATAGGCTTCAACAGGTAAGAAAACATGAAAACCGAAGTGCAAAAGATCCAAACGTGCACGTCCTCGTCAGGTAAATTCAGCAGTAAAAGATGAGGAGAGGTGTGAAGGACGCTGCCAGCCCTCCGCTCTCCTCCCTCTCCCAGCAGACCTCATTACGCCCGCCGTCACATCCCCCTCCAGGACCGAAAACAATAAAAAACAATTTAGTGAGGAATTCACAGTCGGGATGGACGCTTTCCAGCAATGAGAATAAGCCTGGCTCCGAGCCGAGTCGGAGCCCGGCCTCCACGTGGGGGCCTCATCTGGGCCGAGGCCAGAGTCAGATCCAGTCCAGTTTGAACGGGAGAAGCGCTTTCATCTACGGCAGCTCGGAGGAACAACGGGCTTCAATACAGACTGAACCCGAGAGAGAGAGAGCGAACACACACAGATTCAAAGACGAGAGCAGAAACAGGGAGGTTTTGTATCAGAGTGGTGACTTAAATATGCTTTAAAGACCCCAAAACTGATGATTTTCCTGCCAACGAGAAAGAAAACTGACGAGGATTCAGAGTGTGACAGACTGACCTCGCTGCATCTCCTCAACACGTCATTTCAGACACAGTGACTGGATTGAACTCTATTCAGGAAGTTTTCTCTCAGACATGAAGGTCTCAGCAGCTGATTTAACTTGTTTACGTCTCTTATTTAAAGTCACTTGGTGAGGACGTACAGTTCATTAAAGGATTGTTTGATTGACTAATTAAAACCTTTTAGGTCCATTTGGCAGGTTTTTACAGGGGGGTAATATCAGCCCCAGTACAGCAGTCTAACTTGTATTTGTATCTGTAGACGATAGCGTACGGCTCCTAATGCTGCATCTTTTATTATGTGAAACCTGAAAGTAAAATCCAAACACTGCTGATGTGTGAAGATCTTCAATGCCGTTTAGCAGTGTCCACATTATAATCTGAGATTAGACGATTTGAATCTGCAGCACAAGAGAAGTGAAGCTGTTTAATGTAAATGAACTCCTCTTGGTGTACTTTGATTCTTAAATGTCTTTATGTCCGCAGCATATTCATTACCCAGATCCCTTTTTTTTTTTTTTTTTTTTGCATCAGTAGAAGAACGACTCTTAAAATCTGGCAGAAACGTCTCATTTCTCTCGAGGCCCCAAAATGAAAACAATTTATTTTACGGGGCGAGCAGAGAAGAAGAGCAGCAGATGGACGGACATTTGTCAGCACCTCCGTCCTGCCAGATTTGTTTTTTTTTTCCAACATCAATTTTGTCTTTGGCAGAAGGTGAAAAATGGGAAAAAGTTCAATGTTTGTGGCCGTCATGTGTGTGTATAGTGAACTCAATCATCCTCTGATCTGACAGATGAATGTGTTTTACTTCTACATCATGAAGCTCAGCAGAGAGGCAAAGTAAACTAGCTAAACAAGGATGAAAATTAAAAATCTAAATGAAAACTCTCCTGTTGCGTGAGGCAGGTAGTTTTTAGGATCCTCTAAATAAGAAAGTAAGAAAGTGAGAGGAATCAGCCACATTCAGAAATCATCTCATGAAATCGCAGGCTGATTCTCTGCTTGTCTGAACAGGAGCGTCGATCGATGGAGCCAGATGTTTCGATAGATAAAACGGTAGCGAGAGAGAAATCCAGGTGAAACACCACGTCCTGTTTTCTGCTAAAGGCACATACCTTTATCACTATATGTGTGTGTGCAGGTGAAGGTGGCGGACTCTGTGAACGAGGTGGAGCTCGAGGGTTTGACTCCGGCCACAGAGTACACGGTGACGGTTTACGCCATGTACGGAGAGGAAGCCAGCGACCCGATGACCAGCCAGCAGACCACCTGTGAGTCTCACACACGCACTGAGGGGCTTTGTCAGTTCAGAGAGAAAACCATCCACAGAAAATCATCACCTCTGTCCTTAAATGTTTTAAATCCACACTCAAATCTTCCCTTTAATTGCTGAGTTAAAGACAAAGAGGGGAGCAGCTTTAAAAAGGCAGATCTGTCCTCCAGTTTCTGCTTTATGAACCACTCAGACTTTGAGCTGATTCTGGACATAGACACGTGGAATTACTTCAGATTATGGCTGTTAAACATGATCCTGTGTTATCTCAACATCCCTTAAACCTGCTGTAGGACATCACAGATCTCTTTAGATATCACAGTGATTATGATGTGGACATCATCCAGGTCATAAAAAACTCAGCGGCGTGGTTCAGCAGCGAGTAAAAATGACGGCAGGAAGTTTAAAGAGCCTGAAATATGAGTGTGAAGCATCTTAATCATTTAAAGCTACAGATAATTCATTTGATGGATCAATTTATCACAAATATTTTGTTTATATAGACAGTATTTGTGTGTCATATCTTGACATTTATTTTAAGGTTTTCTTTATTTGTGTACATCTTTGTAGATAAAATAAGCACTCGAGAAGATCAGGAGGAAGAAATGAGTTCAAATGAACAAAAGCTAACACATTTAAAGAGACAAACAGGTCTCAATGTGTTCAAGTAAAACAAGTATCTGGACTTTACATCAAATACTATTGGGTGGGAAAATATGACTTCTACGCATCTTAAAACCAACCGAAGGACAAGAGGACACACACTCTGAGATCACTGAGAAATCAGCAGTGAACTTTACCGACTGTGATGAAATTCATTATTCATTATCATTGAGTTCATTAAACTCCTGACACATTTTATGATCCTCCGAACTGTCGTCTCACATATTTCATTCACCACAGGGCGTTTAGATTTACTCACAGCTCTTCCTTAAAGACATTTACGTACAAAGAGCTCTCGTTTGTATAAAAACCTCACAGTGGAGTGGAGGTTTCTAAAGATGTGGAGCTGTCGTAGGACTCGAACAGGCAGTGAAGAGGAAGCAGGTTTGATCTGCGCTCGCTTTGCTTCAGAGTCGTTTTAATCAGCGAGATCAGCTGCTGCAGTTACGTTGACTTTTCATTTGCAAAGTGTTTGCTCTCAGTTACTCTGCTGTTTTTCTCCAGGACAGCAGCAGCATGTTCAGCTCGCGTCCCGGCATGTTTTCTGCCCCGACGTGAATTGGCAGCCCGCAATGCCTCCAGCTTCCACTCTCTTAGGGCTATTTTCTGCACCCCACTTTCATTTTTAAGAGTTTTTAAGCCTTGACAAGTGTCCCTCCACTCCTTCTGCCTTCCCCAAATCCACACCACGCTCACTAATTAACGTTTTATGAGGTCTGCGGTCTTGCGGCTTTAAGTCAGGGCATGTTTATGCCTTTATGATGCGTGTAAGACTTTGAATGCAGGGCAGATAAGGACGCTGGAGGCTGCTGCAGGGAGATGGCGGCTGTTTTTGGGGGGTGGCTGAAAATTACTTTCCTTCGTGACGTTGTTTGTGCGTACGTTCAGTCGACGTTGTGTGTCAATCATGCATGAGTTAAGTGCAAAGAAACACCAGCATTAATTGTCCATGACAGTCAAATCGGTTTGTGTCTCTGTTGATTAGCTGCTATCATGCAGTGATTTTTGCCCGCAGCGAAGACAGTGCGTGATGTTTTCGTCATCTTCCTCTATCAGGCAGCATTAGGATATTTATCCAAAACTTAACTGGTTTCAGTTGATCTTTGTGGTTTTGTGGTTTGCACTAATCATCAGCTAGTGGTCACATTTTCTCTGTTTCTTGTTTACGGTGTATTTGGACGTGCAGGAGATGAGTTTAATGGGCTTTTCGCTCGGCGTGTTTGCTTCCACTTCCACTTATTTAACTGTTGTTTCCCTCATTGTTTAGAACAAATGAGCTTTAATGAACGCTGCAGTGTGGAGAGGCCGTCACAGCCGCGAAGAAAATGAAAATATGTTGGAGAAAAAAAGAAAAAGACTTCACATTGGTTATGATGAATATAAGCAGTTTTATACTTTGTAGATTTTCACTGACAATTCGTTGTTATGTTGGCGTTTGTCAATGTCGTCTTTCATGCCATTTTTTCTGACTGGCAGTGAAGATAACATCCTGATTCTTAAAACACTTTAAAAGATGTGAATGTTTTTTAATCAGTCACATCAGACCTACTGTATAACTGAGAAAAAGATTTATGTGGACACTGCATTCATCTGTACTTTTATTAAAGAATAAAACAGAAGAAAACTTCTCTGAAAAAGATTTTCAAACTCTTCATCTGTGCGACGGGGTCATCTAATGTGCTGGATATTTTTATATGAGGAGGTACTTTTGGAAACTTTGGAGACTTGCCTATCTGTCTCTAAACTTTTTAATTTCCCATCCTCCTCGTTCCTGCGCTGATCCTGGCGCGACCCACAGTAAAAGCAGAGGCAGCCTCTCCCAGTTTCACTCCCTCCACTTTGTCTTTATTCTGACCTCGGCTGTAATTGAGGTGAAGCAGTGCTGGGTACAATCAGGATTTTTTTTTTTTAAGAAAGAAAGAAAGAAAACAGATCAGTAATTATAAGCATGAAAGTTTCCTTGCCTCTGAGAGGAAATCAGATTTCCTGGCTGAATTTAGAAAAAGTGTGGGTGAGAGGTTTTTTTAGGCATTTGCAGTCCCTCCAGGAGAAACATAGAGAGAGAGAAAGAGAGAGAGAGGCAGAGCCGGAGGGAAGCTGAGTGATGTAGTGAGGATCTGTCCACTTTATAATTAAAACAGAGGAGGCCGATAACCCTGCAAGCTGCAAAACCCCATGAGTGTGTGTAAGTGTGTGTGTGTGTGTGTGTGAGAGAGAAATCACTTACCAAATCCAACCTCCACTGACCTTTGACCCCTGATAAGAGCAGCTCTGTGTGTTTTTTTGTGAACATGATAGCAAAGATTTGGACAATATAAATCACTTCAGCACATTTAAGATTAAACCGATTAAACTTAAACATCATATATTTGTTATTTTCTCCTTTTTCTTCCTCTTGATTTCCTCGTAAACAAGACTTTTGCTGCTTTTGTGCCCTTTTTCTATATTCATATTTTTATTTTTTCTCTCGTGTATCTTGTGTTCAGTCTGCTTTTATCGCCTTCAGGGCTTCCTACATCCTCACAGTGTAGTAAAACACACTTCAGCGTAGATCGGATGTGGAGGTTCACTTCATTTGCTTTCTGCCCCGTCTCCTCCCGCCTCAGTGCCGCTGACCCCGGCGAGGAGCCTGCGTTTCTCGGACGTGGACCACAGCTCCGCCCGCCTCACCTGGGACTCCGCCTCCAGGAAGGTGACAGGCTACCGCGTCATGTATGCACGTCAAGACCAACGGCGTGCAGACCAACGAGGTGAGGGAGACCTTTGCTTGGATCTCGTGTTGGTGTAAAAGACGAACCACGGAGTGTAAAAAAATATCTGGTGTTTGGTCTCGTCCTTACAGGTGGACGTCGGCCGTGTGACATCCTGGATGCTAAGAAACCTCACCTCCCTGACCGAGTACACAGTCGGCGTCTTCGCCATCTACAACGAGGGACAAGCCGAGGCCGTGACCGACAGCTTCACCACGAGTAGGAGCTAATATCGATATGATCAGAGTTCTTATTAAATGTGATGCAAAGTTCAGTAATTAATAAGTGTGTATTTGTGTGTAGAGACCGTCCCCGACCCGTTGGATATGAGGAGCAGCGACGTTTCATCCAACAGCTTCAGGGTGTCGTGGCAGCACCCGGCTTCAGACGTGGTGCTAAAAGTGTACCGCCTCACCTGGACTCCCACCGACGGAGGAGACAGCGAAGAGGTGTGTGTGTGTGTGTGTGTGTGTGTGTGTGTTTATGTTTTTAAATAAGTTTGAATTTCTCCACAGAGTTGAAAAATTCAAAAGGTTCCCCTGCAGGAATCTTTGAAATATTTTGAGAGACTTTTGAAAACGAATACGTCGTGTTTTTCCAAGTTGATTTTATCTGAAAGTTTTTAGGCTATTTCCTGACCCAACCTTAACTCCAGCTCAACATTTAACAAGCTCAAAAGTATTGCTCATCCGTCCATTTCCTGCAACCTAAAGCTGTCCAGGTTTCAGTGCTAGCACTAAAGCTGAAAATAAAGCTGAATAAGGCTGCTAATGTCAAACATGAGATCGATCTTTTCTTCTTTCTTCAGGTCTTTTATGACCTGAAGAAAGGTTTGAATTTTAGTTGATGTGCTAAATTAAAAGCTTCTCCTTCAGCAGCAGTTTTCTCTACAACATACCTCCCTCCTCAGATACTTGAACTCTTTCACTTTGGATAACGTAACGAGCTAATCCTCTGTTTTCCCAGCAGAGCGTCGCCACCTCAGACTGACACTTGACGATTTCCTTCTTTCTTTCGCCTCTTTCATCACAAACGCCACAATGAATTCACCTGTTAATCATTTTTGTTGCTCCAAATGTAGTACAATACAATACAATCTTGTCTTGCTGCGCGCTGTCTCTGTTTTTAATCTTTTTTATTTATTGTCGAAAAAAAAAAAAACTCAAATCTGATAAAGTTGAATCAGACGTTTCAATTTAAGGGATCAAATCAAGCCGGGGTGAACGTAAAAAGGTCAACTCTCTCTCTCTCTCTAGTCTCTGTCGCACTAATGAGTCTCTCTGGGAGATTATTTCAGAGATGATAATCCCAAAAAACGAGACAGGTGTTATCACTGTCTTCACCTGTTGGCCTGTCATTGATCTGCCAGCTTCTGATCTGTCTGTCTGCGTCTCCGTGCAGAAATATAAAGAGTGCTTTGCTGCAGATGAATTATAGAATAAAGCTAAAACCAGATGTTTCCTTCTGTGATGCAGAAAATGATTCTTACATCTTACAATGAACTCTTACATTTTAAAGCCGCTGGTTTAAGTCCTTTAATCCCTCTGTTTTAGGCGATGGTGAACGGAAACATCAACACATACTTGATAGAAGGACTCAGCCCCATCACGGAGTATGAAGTCCTCCTCGCTGCAATCTACAGCAACGAGGTCGAGAGCGACGAAGTTATCCTCGTAGAGACCACCGGTAAATTAAGTGGCTCCTCTGAACATCTGCAAGTTTCTAAAAAGTGCACAAACGTCTTCGCATTAATTACTGAAGTTACACGTTTGCTGTTTCTGTCTATCACCAAACTAACCTGCAATTTACGTCATATATTTTATCTTCTTGTGTCTGTAAACATCCTTTAAACTCCATATTAAATTTCTGTTTTATTTATGAAGTATTTCTGTTTCATTTTCAGTTGACAAAACAACCACCATCGCGACGACGACCACCACCACAGCCGGTGAATATTTCACTCCTTTGTGATGAATTGTGTTTGTTTCCCTTCCAGCACCTCCTCCATCCTCCTGTGTGTGACCTTGCACTTCATCCTCCATCCATTATTTCCCCCTCCGATCTCCTCCTGCTGTCCAGCTGATCGATTTCCTCTGTCTGCTGTCTGTTTATGATCCCCGCTATCAGATAGAAATACAATAAATATCACTCACACCTGTTTGTTGCATGAATCCGTAGAGGTCGAGGCCATCAAACGTCAAAATAAAATCAAAAGAATATAAATAGATTCAATGATAATGGAGGTTATCATCAGCTGAAGCCACAGAATGATGCACATTACATTTTTTATGTTAGATTAAATAGTACAAACGTAAAAATTAAGTTTTGATTTTGAACTTTTTATTCAGTTACAATGAATTGCCGCAACAAAAAGAGCGATTATATATGTGATATTATCGAACAGTGTAGAAATATTTTGTTAGGACTTCTTAGAAACCTTTTATAACGTCACACAAATCTATTCAAGAAAATTTCAGGTGGCAAATATTTGATTTCAAGTTATCTGACACTGTTTCTCACTTCTTTAAATGGCCGGCGTGTCATCCATCATGAAGGGTGTCGGGTATTTTTCCACACAAACTTTCCCAGGAAATGTTTTGCTTTTGATGATTTGAAGTTTAAAAGTAAATGAAATGCCAAAGCGACGACACCTCGATCTGAGGAGTTGGTTCCTGGTACAGTTGTACAGGCTGGTACAGTTTGAGCTTCAGTGACTTGCAGGATGATTTTTTTTCTCCGTCTCTGATCCTGCAGCTCCTCGTTTTGGAGTGAGGAACTTGAGGATCGATGAGGAAACCACGTTCAGCATGCGGGTGGCCTGGCAGCCCGCCGACTCGAGGAACGTCCGACATTATCGACTGAACTACGTCAGCACCAAGGGAGACCGAGCGGAGGAGACGGTAAGACAGAAAAAGAGAAAGTTTCATCATTTTATTCCTGTTTTCAGCCCTGTAACGTCTGACTGAGAGACATTTGGATGGTCTGAATTCCTGATTAATTTAATTTTTTTGTGTTCAGATCTCCTATAAATGAAGCAGATTTTTGTCCTTTGATTTTTCTCGTTTGGATTTGTTTCCTCCGAACTAAGAAAACATATATAACAAGTTTTACGTGATGATAATTCTGATAATTGATCATTTTTCCAGTGATTTTTATGAACAACGTTGATCTGGGACATGCCAGCACTGTTTTCATTGAGTTTTGTGGGAATTCGTTGATCAACTTTATCTCTTATGCATCATTTAATCCAATTACAGATGCAGTTGGTTCTTGTTGGATCTCAAATATCTTGATTTTGTTTAAAAGGAATTTATCTTGCTCACACATTCACCCCACTGAGGGTTGAAAAAACATTTTTTCCTTCATGACGGGCGGCCGTTTTAGCCGAGTTGGACTCAAAGCACACTGTTCATTCCAAATTTGGACCACAAAAAAATATGAAAATGTATATGGAGACTTCTCAAACCACTCCTTCATATCCGCTCCTCCACCAGCGGTTTAGCAGCCTATATAACGACTTGTTTGTTTGGATCAGCAGAGAAGAAGTGGATTATTCTACATGAGCAGCTTTTTTTTTGGCCTTCAGAATCTATTATATCTTTCAAATCCATTTGAAGCCCACAGGGGGTAATTATGAAGGTAAGATAAGGATTTGGCACAAGATATAATTGGTGGTAACGATAATCAAATAACTGCAGCTAGTGGAAAGTTTCTGTACTGTGTGAAAGTTGGACAGCAGATGATTTGTCGAGGTGTAGCTGGTGTTTGGGGAGCTGTGAGAGGAACAAAACGAGGGAGGCCAAAGCTTCGGTGTGTCGGCCGTTGGCGGAGTGAGGGGAGATTATCAATGAAGATGGAGGGAAGGAAAGAGGGAGGGAGATAAAGACGGCGTTGTTGAAATTGATGGCAGGCCTTCAGTCGAGTCGGGAGGAAGAGAGAGGGAGACGAGGATAATGATGATGAAAACTGTGGCAGATCTTCAAAGAGATTGTTTCACGAGAGAGAGAGAGAGAGAGAGAGAGAGAGAGAGAGACTTAGCACACTTCAATGAGCCACAACAGACAGAAAGAGAAAGAGGGAATTTAGAGACTGATGCAAATAAAATGCAGTTTTGTTGTAGTGGAAACGCGACATTAGGACAAACTGAATAAATAGATGTTGATATAATGTCCTGAAGTCGAGATGTCAGCGGTCTGTAAACCTAAACATCTTCTTTAACATCGAAATTTGTTTTTGAACATTATTTTGAAGGTGCCTCCTCCAGATGTGGATAATTTTATGGCTGCTGTGCATTTATGTGTATTAATGTTAATATAATAATGTCTCCATTTCTCTCCAGTTGGTGAAGTTTACTCAGAAAGAATGAATCTGTCCTGAAACTCACATAATGTCAGTGGATAAAACACACATATATTATTCAGTTATCAGTGTCTTTGTGGTTTGTATGACTGTAAGACAGACGTACATATCTCCATTGTGGCGTGTTTCTCAGGTTAACAAAATCTCCAAACATCTCCCTTTTTTTAAATAAAGTGAAGTCTGTGTTGACAGGTGTGTGTTTGTGGCGTTGCCACGCTGGTAGCCGCCGTGTGTCTGCAGGCGACTCTGGCCGCAGGTCGCACATCAACCTTTTCATCCCGACAATAAAAGAGCCGCCAGCTGCTCACACCGGCGGCTTGTTAAATGAGATCTCTTATCAAAGTGCGAACAGCTGTGGGCTCTGTTTGGCAATCTGGTCAGGTTATGAATCACCAAGTGCTGCTCTCAATGGCGAACATTTAGATTTGTATCTGCAGGGAGGAAAAAAAAAAACTGGCAGGCGTCCTCTCCGGCTTTGTTCAAAGCAAGTTTCACTCGGTGCTGCCAACAGAGGGACACCAGCCATTAAAACAGAAAAAAAATCTGGAAAAATAACTCTCTTATGTGCGAGAAACACAAAACACTTCATCCTCACTGATGGAATTTGGTCTGAAACTACAAAATTATGGATGGAAAGTTTCCTCTGTGGTTGTCAGATTTTGAAGAGCTTTTTGATTAAAAACCCTTCAGCATCATAAAAACAGACAGAAAAAAACATATTAAAGCAAATCCACACAAACACAATCTCCTCAAGTGTTTTTTCTTTTGGCTTTTTTTTTTTTACCTGTGACCCCTCTAGAGAAAAGAAAACATGCATCATTGTCTGCCCTTCCTCCTTTTAAATATCTTCATGCAGATATGTGATGCAGCGTTTCTCCAAAGTCTGATCGGATCCAGACCATCACCTGACGGACAGATAACTCTGCTGAATCATCTTCTCTCACCTGATTTAACAGTGTTCCTACATTGTTAAATCAGGTGAGAGAAGATGTAGGAGAACAATTTGTTGAGCTGTTCAGTGTTTTCCTCTAAGATTTAAATGTCGAAGAACTAATTAAATTTAATTAGTTTTCCAACAACACAGTGTGGGCGAAGTTTTCCAAAGTCCAAAACTTTATCTTTGGAGTGATTTTTTTTTTTGTTTGTTTTCGGTCTGTCTGAATTTTTTTTATTCTAAATGAGCAATTTGGAGAGCGAGGATTGTTTTTGTTCACACACAGTTTTATGATCGGTTCTCTTTACTGCTTTTGTCTGTGTCGACCAGCTGTTCCACTTTCGTTCAACATTCGAATCACTTTCACGTCTCTCCGTTTAAATTTCTATCTCAGCCAAACAACAACAATAAGTCTCCTGATGAAGCACCTGAGGTTTGTCAGTGTTAGTCACTAAAGGTTCGGGGATATAGTGTGAGAGGTAACTGGTGTAAATTAAGTGCTTTTAAGCCTATATTTAAATAGATTAAACACATTAAAGTCATAAAATACAGACTTTTTCCAGCTTAAAAGAACAAAAAGGTCTGTGAAGATCTTTCCTCTGAAGTCAGATACTGCTGACATCTGGAGTTTCCTTGCAGCTAATCAATATTTTTACATAAACAGTGAATCTAATCATGACATAAAATGTTAAAGGGGTCTCTTGTAGACAAAAACACAGAGATTTATTAGCATCTCTGCATTTCAGGAGTTGGTTGAGACCAAAACAGAGCAAAAATCATTCATCAGGTTTGCACAATCACGAGTCACATGGAATGATTTTTAATAAAACCACATCCAGAGCAACTTAATAATGTGATTAAAAGTCAGTGCTGGAGCTGGCACGTTGTTTTGGATAGGTCAAAAAAAGAGCACACTGCTTCCTTTAACTCTCGACTCTGCACCGTCTTATAAATCTAGAAGTTAATGGTTGTGCCGGTTCAGGCTGCTCTGTCACTGTTTTACCAGATGTCACCGTCTTTGTCGTAGCCGTGGGGCTGCTCGACTCTGCAGCCAGCCATCTGTCCTCAGACGGCTGTGATGCTGAACTCAGTGAAGCTCCATTATTTCCCCGTTACTGCTTCTCTCGATGTCCAATAAACCAAAGCTGCCGGGCATCGAGAGAAACTCCTCTGTGTGTAAACAGAGTTTCGGCTGTTATTGCTCGGCAAGAAAATGTTCCGGGAGGTAAAACCGCAGTTGAGAGGGGATTAAAAAGTTTTAGGCGTCATGGTTTTCCTTCTGTCACAGATTTACTGTAGCTTGCACAACTCTGGCAGCGAATCCAACTCCTGTCTTTAACTTTTAACTTTTTTTTTTACATCCTTGATTTGTCCAGATTTACAAAGTGTGGATGGATACGCTCGTTGTGTTGATTCATTTTGACTCTGTTGGTGGTTCTTAAGGTTAGTTAGTGTTTCCAAACAAAGTAGAGACATAAAACCAGATGCTTTCTTTGTACCAGACAAACAGGGAAGCTGTTTATGAACTTCATAATTTCTTTATATGGAAATGTCACAAATTCAGCAAAAGTGTATTAAAAATTGTCGTAGTACGGTACTTAGAAGTATATTTAAATAAAAAAATGATGCTATGTACACTAAACATATTGAAAAAAGGTGTTGGTTAGAATAAAAACACTTTTAAAATTTTTGATAATAACTGTGTTTTCTGTGCCGTAAAAGTTGGATTTTTAACTGCTGCCCCAGCAAGAAGTTTCCAATATTTTGACTTCATTTTCATTTAAAGACAGTTTTCAGCATTTCCCAGATGATTTTGCACCAGTTTCAGTTTATTTCAGTCTCTCATGAGGGTCCTGGTCTGATAATCCTCCACCATTGTCACGTGTGATGTCATTATGAGGTCACAAACCACCTTGGGGGGGGGTCCTTTTTGAGTCCAGCAGAGGTCTTGTGATGTTAAATGGTTTGCAGTATGTCCTGACTGCTCGTGAATTGACTCCCCTGGATGGATGTCGCCCCTTCGTGACCCCTGTCAGCAGAATCTGTCCCAGTTGTGATTCGTTCATCGTCTACTCCTCATTGGGCCAAAACGCTCCTTTAACCTGGGCCACCTGGACTTCGTTAGAGTTATATGGCAGTGTAGATGGTTTTATATCAGGTATGTTTCATCTCCTATGTTTTCTTTTGATTTCCCACAGGGTTAAAGTTCTTTTTTTTCCTTTTGTGGGACTGCAGTTTATCACATGTATTGTCGTGTCTCGCTCGCACAGTCACCCTAAATTGACTCCCATCACATGTGTACTTGCGACTGCAGTTTGCCTTCAAGAGCCGCAGCTCTTCGCTGATCGGACTTAATATTCTGGGCCCGTAATGGAGCCTCTGTCAAAACTAAATTGGGTTTCTGAATTCTATAAATACTTTATGAAACCGTGTTTGCATTTACACAGTGGAGTAAAAAGGAGTGCAGCAGCTCGAGGTGGTTTCCTCCGACCTTGTGGCTCAGTGACAGTTTAGAGACTTGCTGCCTTTTTCATCAGACTGGTCTGAAATTGATTTGTCGAGGCCCGCAGTGTTTGTCTGACTGACACGTTTGAGAAAGTGTTTTTTTTTTTTTCGGAGGAAGGAAGAGGGTTTGTGGATGAAGCTGAGCTAGACTGTACATGCTCAGAATTCAAACTGGGCCGCAGACAGACAGACTGACAGACAGGGAGAAACAGAGGGATTAAAAGACAGAGTTTGTCTTTATGCACATGCACAACTTGACCTTTAACGTACTGAAGGAATCGACTGAACGACACAACCACCAGCGACGATTAAAAAAAACATCCACCTTTAAATGCAGAAATGTGTTTCAACATCCCAGACTGAGAAATGAATCCCAGGTAACCGCTGTTGGCTGATATTTCCATCTATACTGTGAGATGATTAGTTTTATGCGAGTGTTTACTAAAGCCTTTGATATCTCCAAGGCCACTGAATGTGGGTTTAAATTGCCTGTTATGTTATGTTAGCCAAAAAAGGACATTGCTTTTAATTTTTAAACAGCTCGAGTGAATTTCCAGAGATATTACCATGTCACAATATATACGGTGTAAGGCTGCAGCTGTGGATTACTATAATTATCTGTCAATTATTAAATGATTAGTGGTTTGGTCCATCAACTGTAAAACGAAGGTGACATTTTCAAATGGCTTGTTTTATTTTCAATCATATAAAATGAGAAAAGCAGGAAATCCTTGCAATTAGGGAGCAAATGAAATGAACATTTTTAGAAGTTTCTGATTCATTTTCCTTTCATTCATACAATCTGTTAAATGTTTATCTTTACATGAGTATACGCTCTGTTTTAGAAGAGCTAATGAGTAATTATAATGCTTAAACAGCATATGCAGAGAGAGAAAGAGGAGCATGGCGTGAGGAAACAAAGGTTGAGAAATCAGCGGAGGGGGAGATGAAAAGAGAGAGAGAGAGAGAGAGAAGAGGAGCCCGCAGGGTGAAGAGACAGATTAGCTTTTCTCCGGCTCACCTGGACGGATGAGTCACTTAGGGATGAGTTTTAACAAAAGGGCCGAGTTCACAGACAGGTGAGGAAGAAACCTGGACACAATTAACCTCGGCACAACCTGAAACCTCAAAGCTTCACTGCAGCCCATCTCCCAGCTTCACCTCCATTAAAAAGCCTAATACATTTTTTTTGGGGGGGGTACTCATGAAATCTTAATTTGCTTTTCATTCAAGAATCAGTCCTGAAGGATGTACCAGCATATAATAGATGAAAGGAGATGTTGAAGAGGAGTTTCATCAAAATCTAATCTCTTCCAGATGTTTGTGCAGGAACGAGGCCGGTTATTTGTTTTTCGTCGTCAAGATTGAATTTTCATTGATCTTTTTGAGTCCCCAACCTCTTTAAAAACAGGAGATTATTTTTTAAATTTCCTAAAAAGCATTTTTCCTCTGAGAGCACAGTTAAACCCAGTGGAAGTGCCCATTAAAGGGATCAGCATGTGTCTCTCCTGCAGAGTTTTGGAGCCGAACAGTCGGACTCCTCCTGTTTTCGACCTCTGCCATCAGCACAGTGTCTCTCAGTGTATCTGCAGCATCATGTTAATTAAAGTAACAAGATCCACTTCAGAGAGTTAAGATTTTACAAAACAAAGCAATGATCTGAGCCATCATTAAATCACTGCAGAGCCCGCTGAGCCTCCTCCGACTCTCACAAACATGATGTCCAAAAAGAAGATAAAGTCACGCGTTTGATTGGCAGCTGAACTTGAGAGGTGAAATATCATATCAGCAGGACCGGAAATGGAGAAATATTCAGACATTTTTATATGATAGAAATAGATTTTGCACAACAGCTGACATCAGTAGCAGCGTGGTACAGGTTTGATCATTTTGGGGTTCAGTGTCTCGGCCTGGAGGAGCCGCAGGACGAACCGCCGACCATGTTAAACACACTGCTCTTTCATAATTCGCCTCTCCAACCTGATAACAACCTAAACTTCATTTCTTCCAGAGGACGGTGCCCACAGGTCAGAGCAGCCTGGTCCTGCAGCCTCTGCTGTCGGACACCGAGTACAAAGTCACCGTCACTCCTGTTTATCCCGAGGGCAACGGGCCAACGGCGTCACGAATGGGACGAACACGTAAGTCAAAATCATGCTCGTGTTTGTACCGGTTCATTTTCTTCAGTCTGTTTTAAATCTGCAGCGTCACATTTTTTACCATCTTTTGTGCACTTTGGAGAGAGCACAAACAGAGACAGAAATTTCTGTTAACTTTGGCAAATGGTTGCTTATTTCCACCTCCAGCAGTTACGGAGCAACGTGATTAGTGTCCATCTGATTGATGTTAGGCCAATATTCAATATCAGTCTCCACCAACTCCTGAGGGAAATATCTGTCTCTTCAGCTGCTAAACACTCTGCTCTGTTCACCACTTAGTCTCTTAACTGTGTCTGTCTGCTGTCTGCTGAGCTGGTCATGTACAGATTTTTAGAGATTTTTCTCTGAAAAACTGCTGCCTGATGCACCCAAAAACACGACGCTGTGAGAGCAAGAGTGAATGAGAACAGTACAGTTTGTGATGAACAGTGAAAGAAGGGGGTGAAATTCACTGTAAAGACGTTGAAATGGTGAAGACCAAAAATAGAGCTAAAAGAGAGCGAACTTTGATCAGAAACACAAATCCATAACTACTGGAGGTGGAAACAAGCAACATCTTCTGAACATATTACATTAAATTTCAACATCTCAACTCAAAAGGTGCTGATATGTGGATGCTGTGTTCAAAACGTGATGCCTCCAAGTGGCCAAAAGGGAAAGAAATGGCCTCTGTGACTTGAAAAAGTAAAATCAGACAAACAACTTGACGCCTCGAGTGTGTTTGTGCTGCTGTATGAAACCTTAAACCTTAAACGTGCTCCTGAGAAGACGACTTAATTCCAGGTGAAATTAAGATGTCTTGAGCTGAACTCTCACTCCCCCGACATGAACGCTGCAGTTTAAGCAGAAACAGGAGCTATTCATCTTCTTTAGGACGTCTTGTTGGCTGAACCGAAGGGACTGTTGCCAGAGGGGCAACAGAGATGGATGGGGAGGGGAGAGGAGGTGTTTTAACGATATATTTTGGGTTTTAAGTTCGTAAATCACATCAAATTATACTGCGAATCTGTATAAATCACAGCAAACATTTTTCATCTTGTTCTCACTCCCTTTCGCCTTATCTTTACCTTAAAATAAAAAATACATAAAGTAAAGGCTGTTTTTCAGATTGTAGGACAACCAAAGCTTCCTGAAGTAAATAAAAAGTCTCCAGATATCATCTAAAACGTCCTCATTACGTCCGACCATATATTTTATTTTTTGACACCATTTCTTTAATCCACAGTCTTGGCCCATCAACATTTTTCCAATTAAGTCTGATCTTTTGTACGTTTAGCTCATCATCCTCTTTGCTTTGTTAGTTTGGGCTGGTTGGATATATACCCAGAATAATACAATTTTAATCCAAGGATAATTTCTTTGATCAATCATATTAATTCATATCTAGCCTAAATGATTCTGTCCAGCGTCCCTCTAGACTCATTACACTTAAAAGAAGTATGAGATATTATCCTTCCTGTCACCAGAATAAAGAAAATATGAACCTTTGGGGAAACCCTGTTAATTTAAGATTTCATTATGATGTTATTTGGCTTATAAGGGAACAAACCAACTAAAGAGTAAATGATTAAAATATGTTTTTAGATAAAAGTGAGCTGCTGAATGTTTAGATTTTTATCCATCTGGGAAATTCAAAATAAATTAAAGAGTCCAGTGTGACTTCAGATTAAAGCAATAACTTGAATTTAGTAATATTTCTTAATCTTCATTCTAAAATGCTTTTTTGCTGCACATCCATTAACTCGAATTTGCATTTAAACTCTCAGTAGAGACGAGAACACGTTAGTCTCTTTGCAGCTCATTACACTCGAGACAATTTCAGGGGAGTTAAAAGAGACTGTGACCTGTCTCGGTACCTCGCTGTTCGACATCCGTTTCCTTCACTGCGGAGATGAAGACAGGAAATAAAATGTCGTTCTTCTCCCTTTTGTTAAACGCGCCAACAGAGGCTAATGATTTTCGCTGCTGCCAAGTGCAATACAGAACAAACACTCGATTTTCATCGAGGAGGAGACGTTAAATTCGCGTCATTCATCTTTCCTCTCCGTCCCATCGCGCCCCCCCGTGCAGCACATTACACACATTAGCAGAGGCTAACGACGTTCTGCAGTTCTTTAAACGACGGGGCCTCCGACAGCCGCCGGTGATGAATGGTTCCTGTTAGTGAGTGAGGGATGAGATGATCGCCCGGGGGAGGAGCGACGTGGGGGGGGTGCAGAGAGGGGCGATGATTGGGTTTTTTAGAGCGAAGATGGATGACGTGACAGAGGCAGCCGGCGCGATCTGCAGGATTTGAACCTGTGAGGGATGAGGTGAACGCTGAGGGAGGCATGATAGGGAATGCAGAGAGGATGATTGGAGGGTGTTTTTTAGCCTCAGAGTGAAGACAGATAATGTGACAGAAGAGGCAGAATAATCCACTGAGAGAGGCGTGTGGGGGAAAACAGATACACGTGAAGAAAACAGAGATAATATGACGGAAAAGGAAGGGATGAATTGATTACTGAGGGAGGAGACAGAGATTCTGATGATGGTTCATTTTCATCAAAGTTGGGAGGGGCAGATATTGTTGGTAGATTTGAGATGTGAAGCGTCGATCTGATGCCTCACTTACTGGTGTAAAAGAGAAAAAGCAGAAGATTTGGGATTTTTTAATTCTACAGATTTTGATGTTGATGAAGGAGAAGCTGAAGGATTTTGTTGGCTTTTGCACTGCAAACTGGGGGGGATTGGGCCCTATAAAGATGTATAGAAAAATGAAGAACTGCAGACCTTGAATAAGGTCAAATGAGAATAAAAACTAATTTGAACCCATAAAGTCACATTTATTCTATTATTTCAAGTTGATATGTGGACTTGGGTGGAAAACTTTGAGAAGAAACAGCAGAAAAACAGAAGACGGGACTTAAAAAACTGAGAAAACATAGCCGTGGTGAAAAGACAGAAGAGTCAGAATAATCTGGGGATTTTAATCTGTAGGGGAAGCGAATGAAGTACATCACAAAGTGAAAATAAATATAATGACGACAATTTGGCTTCAAGTTTCAGTTTTGGGCTGGAAATTTGTCCCCAGTTGCAGAAGCGTTAAGTTTTTTCAAGTTACCCATTTCACATAAATTAGACACTCATTCATAAATGTAAAATATTTAAAAAACCACATAATTAAATCAACAAACTAAGCTTATGGTAACAGTAATTTATTAGTAGTACATTTTTAAAGTATATTATAAGAGTCCTTTCTGGTTACGACAGTAGAAATACACCATGTTAGAAATGTTTGTGTAATGACAGCGAACACATGAACCCTTCAGATAAAGCTTAAAAATCATCCTGACTTATTATTCACAGGAACTGTAAGCCCCATAAAGTAAAAGTCATATATTAAAAAAAAGTAATCAATTCTACTTCTTTCCTATCAATTTATAATTTAATAATCAACTAAACTAGCTCGCTAATCTGCTGATTCATGATGGAGGCTGCTAGTAACTTTATCAGTCATGAGGAGGACTTTTATTATCAAGATGAACATTTAATGAAAAGTTGGAGTTAATTAACAAAGAAAGACCAACACCAGACTTTATTTTAAGTAACGCCATCGTCAAAGGGTGATTTTTTTAATTAAACATTAAGCACTTGTATATAGCGGTAAATGTTAGCCGGTGACGGTTGTCAGTATAAATGTATTTTTAATTTTTATCTTTACTATTTTTAACAAAAGGGACAAACAACACCATTTTGGGTAAAGAAAAAACTGAGGGACTTCATTATTTTATTAAAACACAGTAATGAACATTTGGAAAACAGCTGCAGGTACATTTTAGCTGTTGGCGGTTCAGCTGTTAAAAACTGCCGCCATGAGGTGTGACTGACTCTGACCGGTAGGCCGTTAACAACCAGTAATTCACCGGTAACGTTTCCCCAAATAAACCGTAACAGGTAGACCGATGGGCCGCTGTGCCTATCTAGTAACAGTATTTGTAATATAATATTGCTTGTTTGTGGTGCTTGTTCCCGAAATGACGTGATCGCTGTTTACTCTCATGGATCTGATGTGTGTGTGGCTAATGATTGTTTGGATGTGTTACACCATGTGTGTTTTTGTAAGGATGTGTGTGTGTGTGCTGTCACCGTGTGTGTGTGTGTGCTGTTAGGATGTGTGTGTGTGTGTCTGTGCTATCACAATGTGTGTTTTCTGTCAGGATGTGTGTGTGTGTGCTGTTAGGATGTGTCTTGTCACTGTGTGTGTGCTGTCACAATGTTTGTATGTTGTCACCATGTGTGTGTGCTGTCATGATGTGTGTGTGTGTGTGTGTGTGTCAGGATGTGTGTGTGTGCTGTTAGGATGTGTCTTGTCACTGTGTGTGTGCTGTCACAATGTTTGTATGTTGTCACCATGTGTGTGTGTGTCTGTCTGTCATGATGTGTGTGTGTGTGTGTGTTGTCACGATGTGTGTGTGTATGCTGTCTGTCACGTGCGATGTGTGTGTGTGCTGTCATGATGTTTGCGTGTTGTCACCGTGTGTGTGCTGTCATCATGATGCGTGTGTGTGTGCTGTCATGATGTGTGTGTGTGTGTGTGTTGTCACCGTGTGTGTGCTGTCATGATGTGTGTCTGTGTGTGTGTGTTGTCACCGTGTGTGTGCTGTTACATGACAGTGAGTTGGTTTGTGTGTTAGGAGGGGGCCGTCATGTGTTTTGTACTCGGGCCTGTTTTCACCTTGTTCTGCTGAAGCTCACACAGCTTGTGTGATGATGTGTGTGTTTGTAAGGAGGCTTTACATTTTGCTTAAGAAATGATCAGTGCGTTATTTTGGTGATGACGTGTTGGAATGGTCATGTTAACATTTGTAGTGGACCGTCTATAAGAGGGGTCACAGTGTGCCAGAGATCAGAGGTTTACCACTCATAGTTTGCTACTGGTGCTGTGATTCAGTTAGACTCATCAGAGGTTTCATTTGAAACATCTGTGGTGGACGTGATGATTCAACAGCGCCCTTTGACCCCAACATGTCTTACTCCAGCGGTTGGAGGAGCTACAGCTCTTCAACAAAACTGAATCTGGTTTGTGGGCTCCACATGCAGAGCTGATACTGAAGTTCCTGAACTGTTCCTGGCTCTTGTGGTCATTAACAGTCTGCCCATTAAATCTCCAGTTTCTCGTTACTGCTGGGCCTGAAGGGTGAAGACACAGTGGGGAAAAAAGGCAGGAAAAGAGCTGAGAGGATGATGGTAATTTTTCTCTCAGCACCAGCAAGGGAACAGTGAAGATAGATAATGCAGCAGAGGAGGTGAGTGTAACGTTGGGATTTGAAACGTACTCGCAGGCTGGCAGCTGATACCGACACCGGGGGAGCGTGGCTGAACATGGAGAGGGATGATTGGCTTTTTAATGGTGAGCGACCGCAGAAGGTGAAGAGGGAAAATGAGGCAGAAGAAGAGCCGGTATAATGTGGAGGTTTCAGCTCGTAAAAAAAACGGACACTCGGGGAGGAACATGCAGAGAATGATGGGAGGCTTTTAGCATTTTAAATGTGCAACAGAACAGCCAGCAGACTTACTTGGGGGTTTAGACCTGAGGAAAAGTCTCACGTTTCCCATTAACTAAATCTTCAGAAGATTTGAATCCATCACAGTTCAGGATGGAGAGGATGAAAACGTATCTGAGTGCATGGACGGGTTGAAAATCACACATTTCTCAAAGAAAAAGAGACTTATTTAATTCACACCATCCGGTCATTAGTTCCATTTTCCAAATTCTCTCCAGCTGTCATCCAAGTGACAAGTCCTCTGGATTTACTATCTTTCTTTACAGACTAATCCATCTGCACAGTCGGGAACTTTACACTTTTCACTGTGCTGACTGTTGAAATTTTATTAAGTGTTATCAAACTTTTATCCTTCTTGGGGACTTCTTCATTATCTTCCCACTTGCCAACTTGCTTTCTGTCCTTCCAGTTCCTCCCTGTGCTTTTCCCTATGCTGTGCAATGACGGCTTCCTTTATTAAAGAAGTTTTTAATCATTCTGACATGCAGAGAATTACATTTTTGGAGAGTATTTTATAAATAGATTTGAGTTTATTCAATTTTAATAACTTCATAACCATGCTATATTTCAGTGTATTGTTGTACAAAGATAGTTCACCCATCATCTAATTCATTTGCTTTCCTTGAACTTTCTTTTTTGCTCTTTCTTTTTATTTACCTCTTTTTCTGTCTTTCCCCTGTCCACCTCCTGTCTTGCTTCCTTCTCTTTTTGTCTTTGTTCTATCTTTATCTTGACTTTGTTTTTGCTCTGCTGTGTCTGTGTCTTCTTTCTTCGTCTTTCCACCTTATTTTAATCCTTGTCCCTGCTTTATGTGCAGATTGAAGGCCCTGCTGCATGTGGCCTACCTATTTAACACCACAGTGGCTGATAAAAACATTCAACATGAACATTAAAAGGGGGCAGATTTCATGCTCAAATGCTTGTCCTGTTGATATACGCTGTATTTGCATGACGATGGAAACATGCACAGATTTATGTTTTCTTTCCTCAGTTCCTCTTTCGGCTCCCAGGAACCTTCGGGTATCAGAGGAATGGTACAACCGCTTCAGGATCAGCTGGGACATCCCGCCTTCACCCACGATGGGCTACAGGGTCGTCTACCAGCCTGTATCTGGTAATCTGCACAAATATGCACTCACTCACATTAACTGGGCTGATCAAAGTTCATATATTACAGATTCAACATCGTATTAGGGCATTTAAAGATGTTTATGCTCTATTTGTCTATTTAAGAAACTGACACAGCCTGAAATTAAATCATCAATATCTTCCAAACTTGCTTTAAAAACAGGATTACCAACTCTTATCAGCTACCCATCTGCTCCCACTCTCTGGGATTGAAGCTAATGATTGTCTCTCCTCTGTGCTCCTTCCATTCACCGATCACTTTGCTCCTCCTCAATTATCCCGCCCCTCTGCAGCCCCCGGACCAGCTCTGGAGACCTTCGTGGGAGAGGACGTGAACACAATGCTGATTGTAAACTTGCTGAGCGGGACGGAGTACAGCATCAAGGTCATCGCCTCCTACACCACCGGATCCAGCGAGGCCCTTGCAGGGAGGGCCAAGACCTGTAAGTCCATCCTCCGTTTCTTTAAGTTGAAGTCACAGCTCCTGTGTGCTGTTTGTCCCTTAGAAATATTGTCTTTTATGTGAAAAAATGAACATCTTCCACCTGTGCTGATCACACATTATCGTAGAGCTTCAGCTGAGTATAAATGCAAAATAAAAGGGATCATACATACACTTTACTTATTGAAACACAGCTGTTTTCTTCTCTCTCAGTCATTTAGTTGTTTTGAATCATCCTGCATTCAAAACAGGTCACATTTTTTGTACGCATTTTCCTTAAATTCACACAATCAAGACAAATTTGACTTTCCCTTTCAAGGCATGTTTAAATATGACAAAACACAAACTCTAATCTGAACGCAAAAAGCTGTGTTGTGTTTAACAGATTATACAGAAACTTTTCAGTGAAATAAATCTATATTTATGAATAAGTACCCAGTTTTGCTTTAGCCCCCGTGATGTTTGTCTTTATAAAACTACATTCCTCTTGGATAACTTGAAATATTTTCAATATTTTCCTTGCACGTGCAAGTCATTATAAATAAACCACAGCTAGCATGAGTCATCGTCACATCAGCTCCCCGTCTCTTCTCTTTGCAGTGTTGCCCAGCTGTTGGATGTCATCGCTTTTAGCCTCATTATTTTTATACAGATTATTTCAGCTCCTCCGTCTCTTCTCTTTGTGTTGCCCAGCACCACAGTCCTGGATGCTGCTTTTAGCCTCATCCTATTTTTATACTTTGATCTAATGTGAATGAATCAGCTGGGAGTGCTTCGCTAGCATTTCACTTAGTCCTGATTTATTCCTCTTTGTTCTAATGTGAATGAATCTGGGAGTTAATTTCACTTAAACCAAATTAAATAGACTTGACAAATTGTCTCTTGGAAATATGGAACAAGGGAAACCCACGACTTAAAGAAAGAAAGTGGAGGGACATTTTGGAAATGTGTCACAGTGTCGTCCACATCATAACAAACTCTCGTCAGATCAGTATTTGTTTCAGCTTATTCTGCCCTCAGGTCATCTTGCTCTCAGTAACTTGATCATTTATACACCCAGTTATTGGTCCTTTCTTTCCATTCAACGTGTTTGAATACAAATAAATAAAACCATCTCCTCTAATCTAATCGGACAATCCGCCCGGCGCCTGCAGACATCAATACCTTGATATCTATCTGACACTTTTAATGGCAACTTCACCTAATTACATCCTGGCCCTTGAATGAACTGCAGATGCAATAGATTGAAGTTATCTCAGCGGCGATGTGGACACTTCCCAAAGCTCTTTGAGTATCTGGCCTGGTTCAATCAATCAGTGCTTCTCAAGTACAATCTTTTGAGTTGGAGCCTGGATTTTTCCTCTCCTGCATGATAATTAACCACTTCATCGCAGGCTGGCCCGGTTGGTTATAATAGCCCTTTCTGAGGCTGAAAGGTCTCCAGTTTGATCTCCATGACAGCCAAAGCGACCAACAAAAACCATGCGCCCTCTTGAAGCGTCCTTGAGCAGGACAGTGAACCGAAACCCTTTCATCGGCTCTCATTCTTCTCTGGGTGAGAGCTCCCAGTGCAGGCGTCAGCTACATGCACAGACATGCAGCTTTAAATGGATCGTGGGCATGTTACTTTGCGCTGGAGCTGCAGTTTCCTTCGCCTGCATGACAATTAAGCACTTCTTGGTTGAATTGAAGGACGAGTTTGGGAGGGGTTTGGGCAAAGAGAGAGTGGAGAAGAAGGAGACTGAACCTGAAGAAGATGGAGAGAAAGGAAGAAGGAAAGATGGAGTGATGGGTGTAATGATATGAGGCCAGTGGGATCCCTGGAGGTGAATGGAGCGTCTGTCATATTGCTCGGCAGCATGTTAATGAAGTCGGTGGACCAGTGGAGACGAGTGAACTAACGCTTCAATGTCACACACCGACAAGGATCACAGTTGTGGAGGACAGAAAAGAAGACTGACTTTCCTGTAATACCTTTTGGAACAACAAGCTGCTGATATTATGTTTGCTTTGTTTTGTTTTTTGGCAGTACTTGCCATTGACCTACCTTTACTAAGGCTTAATCTGACGAGTGGGTCATTTGGGATTTTTTCAAGGATTTCATCACTTAAACAGTCAAAAGCAACTAGAAGAAGGCTGAGAAACACACAAAACCATACTAATTACAAAAAGAAGATACAGAAAGTTGTGTTTTTGAGATATTAAGGGCTTTAAAAAAAAAGAGTATAAATAGCTGCAGATAGACAATAAAATCACAAAGAGCACATCGAGTGAGTGGGCCTTGATCATCACATAAAGTTCAATACAGAGAATTTTATGTTTAACGTCTTCTTTACAATTGTTCACCAAAAGAAAAAACGCTGAGACCTAATAAAGGTTTTTATTTTTCATTTTAATATTGAAAATCACAAAATAAAGTGATCATCCATCTATATGGTTGAATTTTGTGTAGGCAACTGCAAACTTTACGTGGAAGTCATCATTTCATTTAATTTCATTTCAACTCAGTTCATACAACACAGACTCAATGTGCCTCAAAATAAAATTAAGGAATAGGTTGTACATGACCAAAACATATAAGATGAGAAGCTATTACATTTAAATAACATAGAAACATAGAAAAACAATCAAGGTCAGGTTAAAACGTGTAATAAAGAGGTGTTAAATAATAAAAAAAAAAATAAAAACAAATAATAATAATAATAATAATAACAACAACGATGGAATAGGAATTTATTATAAAATAAGGACAACATTAATAATACTGATTCTAAAGTGAAAGTTTTACCAGTTAAACATACAATTTAACTAAAAGGTTATGAAAAAAGGTGTATTTAAAGTCTACCTTTAAAAGAACAACTGTTGTAACACAAACTGTAGAAAGGACTGCCATAACTTTCACTGTTAAAGACTCTTTGATGGTAAAAAATAAATACAGGTCACATTATTAAGCATTTGATCTGAGCTTCTCCGTCTCACCTTTGGAAGCGAGTTGAACCTGAAGGTCAAGAAACAAAAATATTTCACATTGAAAAGCTACAAATAAAAAGCTGCTCTCCGCCTGTTTTGTTAGACATTCAATCACAACTCTGTGACATTTGGCCTTCCATTTTCTGCATGATGCTGTTCAGATGCTGAATTAGGAATCCCTTCATGTCTTCAAATTAAATCATATGGGAAGATTTCTACATTATGCAGAATTATGCATTGGTATGGAGCCCAACATAATGCAAATAAGATATTTGGATCAACTGGAAAATGTTCTGATTTGTCAGAGGGGATGTAAAATATACTGTGATGTACAAGGCCATTAGCAGCTCTCAGAAACATGCATGCTAATGTGTTTGAACTCAGATCAACAGAAGCTTTCAAAAGTCAGTTGATAGAAGTGCATACATACCATTTGCATAAATAGAGTGTGTGTGGGTTTGTTTGTGAGTGTGTGTGTGTGTGTGTGTGTGCATGTTATAAGCCACACTTCTGGAGCAAAGTCAGTGAAGCTAAATTTCTTTGTCTGTAAATAACTTGCACATTGGTGTCCTTGAAGCCAACTGGCCATACGTTTTTTTGGTTTTTTTTTTAATCTGTCATCTGGAAACACGATGGCGTGTGGTTTCTCACACGCGAGGTCAGTGCAGTTATATTCAGTTTTATTCTTAAAACAGAGCGTAGAGAAGAATACTTTTTACAGAATTCAGAAGAAGATGAGCTATTTTTGCCAGTGTTTTAGAGTCATAACATCACAATTTAGAAAAAAAGAAGGGTGGAAATAATGTGATTTGTTAGTAGCAGCCAGAGATGAGCCACTGACACACATGCATTTACTGTGTATGCTCAAAACATTGATAGAAAAATGTACCATTCAGAATAAAGTGAGAATTCAAGTACTAATTTCAAGAATTATTTTGCATTTATGTTTGTTCTTCAAGGGAAATTACTGAACTATCCTTCTCTTTCCTTTCTGCAGTGTACCTCGGGGTGACCAACCTGAGCGTTTACCAGGCGAAGATGACCAGCATGTGCGCCCAGTGGCAGCCTCACCGACACGCCAGCGCCTACAGAGTGTCCATCGAGTCACTGCTCAGTGAGTAACACACACAACAGCGTGGTCTGTTGCGAATTAAAGCTTTTTAAAGTTTAAAGTTCTTAAAGTTTTTTTTACCTTTGACCTACCTTTACTAACACTTAATCTCATCAGCTGAGAAATGCATAGAAACCAATAATATTTAGAAAAGAAGATACAGTAAGTTGTGATTTTGAGATATTAAGGGGAAAAAAAGAGTATACATCAGTGCAGGAAGAGCCAGTTAAACCATAAAGAGCACATCAAGCAAGTGGGCCTTCAGTAATATAAAGTTAGATACAGAGATTTTTAAGTTTGGTGTCATCTTAACAATTGCTCTGTCACAGGTTCAGGTGTCCATTTCATGTGTTCAGGTGTCCACAGTCATTACTTCACACACACCACCTGTACTGGATGCATTTATCTCGTTCTTCCTTTAAATAGATTTTTCCTTCTACACGAAGGCGAGACGCGTGGCAGAATTAATTTTCTATCTTTTAATTTCAAGTCTCAGGAACCGAACATCCTGTGCTGTTAGAAAATCCTGAGAATAAATCTGGTTTCTATGAAGTGCTATTCATTAAACTGCATCATAGTGGCACACCAAGAGCTGTCACTTAGAAATATATCTCCTAAAAACTTGTGAGCATATTTACAATTAAAATTTTGTGTATTGAATATATATTATGTGACAAACATTTTATGATGTTTTTGTTGTGAAAACAGCAGCTTGTCAAGGTGACTGCATGCAGCCTCTGAAACAAGGTGGAAACTTTAGTTTTACCTTGTTTAATGTCTTTTATCTTAAGCTAACATGTCTGCAGCAATCAAACAGGAAAAAAAAACTAACATTGATCTCCAAGTCTGAATCTGGGAAAAGGTGGTAAACAAATTTATTTCCCAAGATGTTGGACATTTCTTTTATAAAAAAAAGTTACTGTTGGTTACTGTTGATGTGTTTTTGATGATATATTTTATTGTTGTTTGGTCTAATTTTTCTGAAATAATTAAGAACCACACAGACCTTTTCTATAAGAGGGCAGATGTATGCAAATAACATGCATGCACACAGATATTCGCTCCTCTCGTGCCACATTCCCGGCTCTCAGGATTAGCTGGTAGATTCGAAGCCAAGGCTGACAAGGTCATTAAACGTGACTGTGCATCAGTACCCCTCAATGAGGCAGAAAGTGGGACGCATCATACCATACATGCAGCTGCTCCTCAGAGTTTCCCATCAAGCTCCTACGCTGCATATCTGCGCTGGTAGGAAGTAGGAGGGGGGGCCCCTCATACATACTCGCATGCTTTCATTAGTGGGAGTTTCAATATGCGGCACAGAGAGCGTCCAATTTTCAGAATCCCTAAGCAGCCTGATGACAAAGATATTGTTGTATCCCATCAGAGACGTGCTGACGGTCTTAAAGGTTTAGCTGTGCAATCAGACACTGAGCCGCTCTGTAGACAAGGAAGGCTTACGGACCGCAGCCCGGGTGACATTTACATTTGCTGCGTGAGGTTAAAAATACAGGAAAAAAAAAACACAGAAGGTCGGTGTTACAGCTGTCAAGTGTGCTGGGATGTTACAGGAATGCCGGGAATTAGCTGGTTGTCTCTCTTCTGAAAGGTGAGCTTTAATGTGAAACGATAGAGAGAAGAACTAGTTTATTCTCATTAAATTTTCTCTGACAAAGTTTTTTCTTCCACCTGCAGCCTGCTCTCTGATTGTGAGACAATGAAAAAACCAAAAAAGTGCTTCTATTTGAAGTTCAGCGTGTGTGGGAGTGTGAAAACGAAGTGAAATGAAGGCTGCTGTTGTTTCCATAAGACACCGCAGATGTAAATGACAACTGCGTTGTGATGGAGATGCTGAGAAAGTCGTTGGATGCTCTAAATTTGTCTGAATTTATTCTGAACTTCAGTTGTGACTCCTGCTGATGAAAAACGTGTTCTTGTTTCTGCACTAACAGGAAATGAGCAGATGCCTCAACTCACATCATCAGAACAATCACACAAAAATCCCCTCATAAAACTATTTTCTCTCTCCAAGTCAATTTTTAGGCGTCCTAATCAAAGAAGACGAGTAATTTCTTTTCTGCACTTTTATCCAAATGAATATAAATTATTTTGACAAGCATAAAACTCAAATGTTAAATAGCATTTGGTTTCTGCCTGAGTCCTGTCACATGAGCTTCTTTGGCATCTGTGCACGAGTTGAGGGTGCAGCTGATGAATGAATTTAATAATTACCAGCTGTCATTTACTGTTCACCTCTGATATGACGGAGCAACCGAAAAACACGCTGGACATCTTGCAGTGATTTTTTTTTTTTTTTTTTTTTTTTTGGGCATTTTTTGGTGATCTAAAAATACAGATTTAATCACAAATGTAGAAAAGATGAACTTCCCCATATTTTTGCCAACATTTTCTACTCGGTGAAACTCGATGTTGGCCTTTTTTCACAGCAGTTTCACTTTCAATTTCAGAGACTTCTGGTGCTTTTTCTTAGTATTCCAATGCTGTTTCACGGGATTTTGCACAAAAATGAATCTTTCCAGTTTGCAACGCCATCTAACATATAAAATTCTTGACTTATTATTCAGTATTTAAGACAGAATTATCTTTAATTTAGCCCTGTGTATTTGTTTCTCAGTAAACTCTTAGAATTTGAAATAAAGTTCAGTGATCCACAGAAAGAGATTTCACCTGTATAAATATATATGACTGTGATAGTCAAACAGTATATTTTGAAATATTGGATGTTGGAGGGATAATTACAGAGCTACTCTACAGAAAATCTCTGTCTGCCTGTAAGAAACTTTAACCAAATTACCTCCATAGCCTTTATTAAACTCTTGGTGGAGTTTCTTTCTTATTTGTGATGTGTTTATCTCCTGCTTCAGTTGTCAAAAATGACTCTGCACTAAAATCACCTCCATAAAACAGCCTTGCAATTATTAGTGATTTTCTTGGTTCTGATTCTCCACAGCCGCCGAGCTCAGCGCCAACAGAAGTAATTATACATATTCCCATTAGTTTGAAACTGATAACACACTCCAATGCAGCAAAACAACATCAAACAACAGATGGTTTGGCCCCGATTCGTTTACACAGGTCCACCATTCAGTCACCGCCTCAAAGGTAAGATGGACTTTTAATACAGCCGTCATCCAGCAGGAAGGTAATGGTCGATATTCATCGCCTTCAGGCCTCCAGCAACAGCACCGCCGTCATTAACGCCGCATAAAAGGCACATGTTATTGCAATTCCAGTGTTTCTTCAGGGAGCACCGAAGTGTTTCTTCTTTCAGCACACAATAGAGCTAAATGAGGATTTATGTTTCTGCAGCTGGTAAATAATTACCAGAGAAAAACGTCTGCTGCAGGAGAAAGACAGAAAGGATGTGAAGTTATCCTGTTTCTGGTGTGGATGAGTGGGAAATAAAGAGGGAGGGAAGTAAAGTAGGGAGAAAATTCAATAAGAAAAACAGAATGAAGAGTTGGTAAAGTGTATTTTCACAAATCCTCCTGTAAGACGGAGTTGTTGTTGTTGCATTAAACTGGAGTTTACAGAGATCAGCCCTTCACTTGTTCCTGGGCGAGAGAATAAGGTCTTTTTCAAAAATAACGCACATATATCTTGGTTGCCAGATGTTTGCTTCTACTCAGACCTGACAAATAAGAGAAGCATTGTGGTATAATCAGTATAATCAGGAGGAAGAGCAGGTTGTCCACTCATTGTAAGGTTCGCGGTTTGTTCATCGTCTTCTTCAGTCTGCATGACGAAGTGGCCTGGAGTGAAGCTATTGAGCCCAAATAGCTTCTGAAGGCTGTGCCATCGGTGTGTGAATGAGCATCAGATTAGATCCTGATGTGCAGGTTGGCACATTGCACGGCAGCCTCCTCCATCAGTGTGAGATTGTGTGTGTGAATGAGGTGAATTAGAGCCGTGCACGGGCCAATAACTCTGACTCGAGCCCGAGCCCGGCCTGCCTGCAGTGTTTCAAGCCACCAGTTGTTCCCTCCACCTCAATGTTGTTTTGAAACTAAACTGTGAGTTTCAAAGAACAATGAGAAAACAAGAAATTTAACTTTTACTGCTGTTAATATACTTGATCAAATTAGCTCTTATGGCTGGAAGCAATGCAAACCACCTATACTGACACACTTCTAGTAATCAAGAAGTCCTCTTACGGTCTTCTTTTGGGTTTTTTTATACGTGACAACATGTGGAAAACATTTTTAATGCCCTTTAACGTAATGGCGTCTGTATCCGTTTTATTTCTTTATGTTTATGTAATAAATGTACAAATTTCAATTAGATGGTTATCTGCATGAGCAATAAAGAAAAAGGAACAAAATTCAGTTGTACTAATCGTTTTTTTATCGATTTGTCTCAAACAGAAGTAATCACTTTAAGAGGTTTCTGCTGTAAAATGAATTGTACCAGTTTGTGTTAAACAGAGTAAAGAAAATACCTGAAATCCTGCAGGAATATGTGGAGAACAAGCTGCTCAGTCGAGTGGACATCCACCTGTTTTTTTTTTTTCTGCATTTATAAATAAACATGTTTAGTTTTGTATTTGTCGTTGAACATCCCCCACATACCTGCGGCGTATTAAATAAGTAATAACTGACTTGGCTGCAGCTCCTTGACTCATTAAAATGTTCCACCTGCTCTCTGTGATAAAGTTGTGGAAGTTGATGTGTTTTGTAAGTTTTGCTTAAAAATATATTTGACGTATTGCCAGCAGACTCTGACCAACAACAACAAACACACGTGGATGAGTTCAGTAATTGGATTTGGTTCATTATTTATTCCTGACTGTGGAAAGTTTTATTCAGTTTTTGGACGTATTTATGTCTTTATCAGGCAGAAACACAGACTGAGCTGAAGAGGGAGGTTTGAAACACTGAGAAAGAAAAGTGAAAACAAACTAAACTTGTTCAGTGACAAACAAAAGTTCACAGTGAGTCAGATGATGAGTCAGTTAATGGTCCTGTGTTTAAGGCTAATCATCGGCGTCACCCACATCTGGAACGTACAGAGCGATTTAAACAACAACCCCCTTCACCAGAGAGCGAGGTCGTCTGTGTGACTCACGGCTGGTCGTCGGCTTCGATAGCGAGCCGAGTCTGTTGTGTTTGTGACGTGAAGCTGCGCTGAAGAGGTTCAAATCAAATGCACAGTTTTACATTTGCAAAGTTTCAGTTGTGAAGTACAGAAAGGACATTCTCGAGATCATGAGTTAATTATCTTTAGAAATCAGAGTGTGTTTCCTCTTGTTCCTTGTGATGTTTGTGTGTTTATCTCCAGTTAGTTTCCATCAGCAGGTGTCTGTAGGCTCTGTGGAGATGCTGTGGGGGTCATTATGTACAGTGGATGAGCTTAATAATGTCTTCATTATTTCTATATAATATATATAACGGCTTTATTTGAGCAGCTGCTGGCTGAAGCAGAGAGATGGGTCAACCTCTCATCTTTGGAGACTATAAAACCAGATTGTCTGCTCCAATGAAGAAACTGCAGCAAAGCAAACTCCACATTTAGGCCTTAATTATTGATCAGTTATGGATCCTCCCTGACAGTCATCACAGTGATCTTGAAGGTTGAAATCAGCTGTGCTCAAATGAACCACACACTCATTTTGGAGTTCAACACAATTATCCAGTTACCTCCAGAAAAGCTTTGATATTGAGAGATAACAACATAATTATCTTGTGATCTTGAGATAACGGCATTCAAACAATATTGCAAGCTTTCTCTGCTCCCATTGTCAAAGAACTTTATTATAATATTTAATCTGAAAACATTGATTCTTCATCAGCTGGAGAATCCTTGTATCTTCCTCTCTGTTTCATCTTAAAGACAATTCAGCCTGAAGCGCACAAACTGGACAAGGTCAGTAGAACAGTACAGGACAGTTTTGGTTTCTACTGGAGGTGGTTTTGAGACGATATATTTCCACAAAAAAGTTCCCTACAGCAGAAATGCAGGACAGGTGCAAAGCTAAAGCTACTGGAGGTTTTTCCAGAACGCTAACATCTTTGTGATCTTTGTTTGTTTTTTTTGTTTGTTTTTTTTACAGATGGTCAGAGGCAGGAGACAAAGCTGAGCGGAGGATCCAATCGACACTGTTTCAACAACCTGAAGCCAAACACGCAGTATAAGATAAGCGTGTACGCTCAGCTGCAGGATGGGACTGAAGGGCCCGCCGTCACCGCTACTGACAAGACAAGTAAGTAAATACTTAGAGACACAAGTGGGTTTATGACTTTAGCCACGTTTTGAACCAAAGTACCTGACCTTTTAGTCCCAGGAATCCTCTTCATGAATTAAAAAGCTTCCTGCAGCCCGTTGTTGTCTGCAAGTCTCCACCGTGGTCTAAAGACTCCGTGAAAATCAGGCAGATTAGTCCGCTGACGCTTTGAGAAAGCGTTGACGGCTGTTTTTAGACACGTCATTTCTGCTGCGCTGGATTTCCTCCTCAGCATAAATACTCAGTAAGGCCTGGACTTGGTCATTGCTCCGTCTGTCGTAGACCTTCTTCTGCTCCGTGTCCATGTCCGACAGAAACAAACCGTAAATACAGTTTGTTTGAGGATGTAGGCTTTTAAAACTACTACTATTACTCGACCAATCAAAAATGTTCCTGTACTTTTGAAAAGTACTTCTCCCTGAGCAGGTACTTTTTGGGGGGTAAAATAATGTCCCTGAGCTTTAAAGGTTCCTCGTCCCTGGAGAGGTGCATTTCTTTTGATAATAGACATATTTCAGAGGATTTTCATTCTTTAATTCACAGATGCTCTGTGTGTTTAGAAAGCTACTATTCAGATATTTTCTGTGCTAATTAAACCAAAAATGTCTTTTGTTGAATCTGAAATTAGTGGGACATTCACCACAAGGTAAATCCACAATTTACACATATTTAGTAATTAAAAGGTAAATTCACCACATTGTTACACTTATTTAGTACTTAACAAGTACATTAATTTCTTTTCACAAAAAGTACATTTGTCTCATTTTAACACTTCAGAATCGATTCAGCTTGGACATAAATGTTCCTCTCCTTCCAATTCTTTAGAAAGGTATTTAGGTCAGTCATCAGTGAGAAATTTGGCTTTTTCAGAACACCATTTTTTCTGACGAAAAACAGACACCAACAACCAAAGACGGCGAGTCGTGCTTATGTCCAGTCGTGCGTAGGAAGGATTTTTGTTGAAGTCTTATTCGAGGAAAGAACTATCTATTGTGAAAGCTTCGTCTCGAAATCTGTCTCTCACAATGAGACACCTGAGAATTGTGGGGTGGCTTTGTCATTTTTAAGGATGATCCCATCGTGAAAACATTTCAGAGACATTTTATAGGGCTGATGTGCTGACAAACATATTTTTACACAAACACACACACACACTGCTGTCAGCTGTTATTGTGTATGAAAGAAGCCCACTACAGGCTGGGAGGATGATCACGTCATTTTCAGCATCAAACATCTTTTATCCTCGTGGAGCGATGAGAGACGAATCATCTTGCCTCCTTTCAGAAAGAGACGTTTGTTCTGCAGCAGCAAACACTAATCAGGCCCCACCGTCTGCAGCCAAGGCAGCGAGGGAGGTGTCGGGGTGGGTGGGCTGTGTCATTTCCATTGTTTCTGTTTCATTTTCAATGAACACTGTGAAATCTGCCAGTGTTCAAAGTATTTCTACACTTATTTTAGTAGTTAAAGGGTAAATTTACCCTATTTCAACTGTTTTGTTTGTAATTAAAAGGTTAATGCATCCAATTTTTACACTTATGTATTAGTTCAAAGGTAAATTCATCATATATTAACAGTCATTATAGTAGTTGAAAGGCAAATTCATCCCTTTTTACCCTTATTTCTATCAGTAGCTAGAACACATTAGCCAGCTGTTATTTAGCCACTTAACGCAGCTGATTCTTCCCAAACTTGTTTCTATAAATGATATAAATGAAACACTGATTTTTTTTTTTTTTTAATCCAGAGAGTAAGTTTTAGAGATTGTTGTGTTTCTCTCTTTGTTTGGCAGGCAGCTCTTTGTCTGCTTTGAAGATTCACTTGCAGAAACTCCATCCAACCAAATGAACATCACATCCACAGTGCAGCAGCGTAGACTGTTTCTTTAGACTCTATATATATTTCGAAGGCGTTAATTGATTTGTGTGGGTTCGCGCCGCGCTGTCAGGCAATTATAACCGAAGTTTGACAAAAATAATAGCAGGCAGAATGCTTCCTGAGATGGATTACCTTTCAGGAAACAAATTTAAAGGCGGTGTGGGTTCATTTCTGTTGTCGACTGAAATTAAGTGAAACGAAGAAAAAAAATCAGGGACAGAAGATGGAAGCGTGAGACAATGGCTGAGGAGAGGCTGAAGAAATAAGAGATAAAAGAAAAAAAAAGGAAGGGATAAAGAGGCTGTTCCCTCCTCAGATCAGATATTTGTTTGCTTAGAGCTGCTGTCCTTCGTACTGTAGCGCCTCCGCTCTGATTTATTGCTTTGTTTTGATGCAAATGAAAGCCAGAGCCTTTTTCTCCAAATGACTATCCCCATCGCTGCAGGCGCTCCCTACTTGCCATCACGAGTAATTCGCAGCCTCAGGTAGCTGATTTACTGCCTAAACAGCTGAATGAATAAACTGTGAGTGTGTTTGTGGAGGGGGGCAGCTGTTCCCCCCCCCCCCACATAGAATAAAGGTAAGGAGTTGAAAGCAGAGTATTTGATTTACCCTGCTGCAGACGCTGTGATCAATCTGCAAAAATACATGGGAGCTGAAATCACAGAGTTCGTGTGCCTTTATTTTACACTTTCTGTGCGTTAAATTTGCAACCGCGGGCTGTTTTTTGTAGTTTTTTTTCTTTTGATGTCTGCAGAAGGTGGCCACAATTACAGGTTTTTTTCATGTTTATATGAAATCTGTGTGTGTGTGTCTTGTTTATTCTCTTCATGCAGTACCCATCCCGACCCCAGCACCAACCAGGCCCCCCACCACCACGCCGCTACCCACAATCCCCCCCGCCAAAGAAGGTAAGGGACCAATCACGTATCGATGTCGATCATTAATTATCAGTTCGGCTGTCAGGTCAGTTTTTTTTTCATTAAGCGTCATCGTTTAGTAGTTAAAAGGTAAAAATTCCTATTTATACACTTATTTTAGTGGTTAAAAGGTAAATTCATCCCATTTTTAAAACAAATTTTGGTAATTAACAAGTAAATTCACCCTCTTTTAACACTTGTTTTAGTAGTTAAAGGTAAACTCACTCCATTTATACACTTATTTTAGTAGTAGTTAGTAGTTTGTTTTTTTGTCTCTCACAGGCAAAAATTGATCTGATAATTGATTTTAGCCTTTACTGCATCGATGCAGAATCATTCATAAAGCATCGTGATGCATCGTAGAATCCATTTTTTCTCCGAAACCTAATGATTACTGTCATCTTAAAACAAACTTTGATATCTTATAATGCAAAAATTCAACAGAGGAAATCTAAACAAATAAGTGAAGCTTTTAGAAAATGTATTTATCTTTTTTCTGCAATAGAGAACAAAACAGAAACTTTGCTCTGTGAGTGATTTCTTTCCTCTTTCCTTTTTTTTTTCTAGCTGAACTCACTTTGTTTCTGACACTGACATGGCGACTAAGTTTAATTCACCGTCCGCCCACATTTCACGTTACATAAATCAAAACGTGACATGTTACGTGTTGAAGTGAGGAGTTTGAGGCATGTGCATGTGTGACGACGACAGTTTAGCGTCAGTCAGAGTAAATAAGCTTTAGCTGTTCTCCTCCCACACAGCGGCCTGCCTTAAACACACACACATACACTGAGCCCTGGTATATGAAGACACACTCAGAGATATCTATATATGTTTGTGAAGCAGGCGGCGATAAGTTCCAGTTTTCAATTATCGCACACGTGGTGAAAGCGTATAATTACAGAGCTCAGTCTTCAACAGAAGGGTAATTTAAAATAAATGTAAACTTGGTGAGTCTCAGATCTGTTCCAGCAGCTCTCATCTCCACAAACATATAATTCACATTCTTCACATTTCTGTGTCACCACAGAATCAGTGTTTTAAAAATCCCAGCTGACCTAAAATTAGTATTAATCCAAAACCTCCGAGCTTTTCTTTCTCATCCACAGCTCGCTGCCTCAGTCCCTCTCTTTCCTAAATGTAGTTATGAAATCTCAACATTATTGCAGACTTAACTTAAAATAAAACCTGTATTAGTGCTTATCTCCTCTCTGAAAACTTGATTAATGCAGGCTATAGGGAGGGCTTTTATTGTGAAATAAAAACAGTTATTAAGTAAAAACAGAGCTGATGACGGGATTAAAGTGGATCAATGCTGCTCCAGCTGACCCTCAAATGGGATTTTATTAAAGGCGAAAGGGAAGCGATGGGGATGATTGGTGCAGAGCGACCAAGGCGACTTTGTGTTTTCGCACTTAATGAACTAAAAACATTTTCAATCACTTACGAGTCAAGGCCTCTTCAGATCCAATCAGTCAAAGGTTTTACTTCATTTAAAAGCTGATTTTTTTCTTTCATTCCTGAGCCGTCATCCATCAAAATCACGTCGGCGTTTGTTTATTCGCTTCGACATCAAACAGAAACAACAACAATCCAACAATCCAAAATCAATACGCACTGTACATCATTTCATATTATTGTTCAGTTTTCTTTAAATGAAGTAAAAGTGGAGACAAATGAAACTAACAAACATCATTTTTTTGCCTCATTTTTTGTCCAATGTTTGTCCAGTCTGTAAGGCTGCCAAAGCCGACCTGGTCTTCCTGGTCGACGGCTCCTGGAGTATCGGCGATGACAACTTCCTGAAGATCATCCGCTTCCTGTACAGCACCGCCGGAGCTCTGGACCGGATCGGGCCGGACGGCACGCAGGTAATCGCTGCTAAAGCTGGATTAAAAGTTAAATTAAGTTAAATTAATTTTTTAGTAGTTAAAAGGTATATTCACCACATTTTTACACTAATTTAGTAGTTAAAAGGTAAATTAATTGCATTTTTACACTTACTTTAGTACTTAAAAGAGAAATACACCATATTTTACACTTATTTTGTAGTTAATGGTAAATTCACCGTATTTTTACACTTAATGGGCTGGATCAGGTAAACGGTAAACAGGTAAACGTTGTTGATGCTGGGTTCACTTTGTCAACATATATTTTCATTTTGCTCATGGCAGGAAAACAGTGCAGCTTACAAATGCCGTTTTATGTTGCATGTTTAATTCAGTGGAACCAGATTAAAAGTAGTTTTCTGGCACAAATCAGTACAAGAGCAGGAACTGTTACACCAACAGCCATTGAGCTATTTGTCAGTCATTTCCATATAATCGATATTTCCCTTGTGACCCCAGAGTGCCCGAAACCCTGCTCAGTTCAGATTCTTGTTCTTACGGCAGCTGCACTCCTGAAATAAGCCCCACGAGGCTGTTCTCATTTGTGTGTTTTGTTATGGACGAATAAAGAATAGATTCCTGTTTTTTTATTCCCTGCTTCTGTTTCTGCTGTGTTCCTTCTTCATTTATGTTGTCAGTATTCAAGTTGAGTTCGGTCACAACACCAGTTAATCATTTAGAGAACACTTCTTTTAAAGATGTAAACAGTTTTAGGATGAGGGTTTGTTTAAAGTGGTCCATGATTGTTGTAAGTGAAGTTTTCAGCTTACTGCCTAATGCTGCCTACTGTTAAAGAGTCTGTTTACCTGACCTCTGAAAGGGTTAGGGCAATAAGGAGGAATGAACTGACCCTTTAATCTTACGTCAGTGTAAAATTTTGAACCTTTTTTTGCTGTTGTTGTTGATTAGTTATGTTCCCTTGTTGTCCGACAGGTGGCCATCGCCCAGTTCAGCGACGACGCCCGAACTGAGTTCAAGCTGAACTCGTACAGCGACAAGGAGCGACTGCTGGACGCCATCAACAGGATCTCCTACAAGGGAGGAAACACCAAGACAGGCGAGTACACAGCAGTCAGGCTGCTGAGGAAAACAAAGACACAACCCCGATGAGGAGACTGTGTGTTTCTTTTGTGGCTGGGCTGCTTTTGGATGATTGAATTTATTAGTGCGGTTTAGCAGAGTTTCAGGAAACGTGAGGGAGGTCGAGATGTGTGTTCAATATCACAGCAACCGAGAAACAGCTGCTAAAAAAAACTTTAAATCCAAAAAAGACACAAGTGTGAGACAAATCAACACACACACAACTTTCTAATAACATTATCAATACTTGCTGAGCAGCTGGCAACCACAGATAATTAAATGTGAGCTCAAATGTGTCAAAACGTGTGTGTGTGTGTGTGTGTGCAAGTCAAACATTTGCCCTCGTGAACACGTGTCTCCACGGTTTTACATTCATGTAAAGTGTATTTACACAGGAGTCTGTGCATGTTTGCATTAACGCCTGCAGCAGTATTAAAGTGAGCGGCGGCCTGTGTTTCTTTATAATGAGAGGAAGTGTGTGTGGAGAAGCAGGGAAAAGGTGGAGTCATTAATCAGTGTTTACAAAGCAGCACAGCCGGCTTCTCCTGCAGAGAGCAGATCTGTAACGGCGTCCCTGCTGGGGAGGAACCGTCCCACCACTGATGTCTCACTGGAAAACACTCATCCTCCTTTTCCATCAGGAGGCGACAGTTTCACCTCGTTCGCTGCGCTGCACTTAAGAATCGGTTTTCAGCGTTCCCACAGACCCGAGGAGTGTTTGATTTCTGATTTTTTTTTTTAAACACCCGATGCTGCTTGTTTAATTTATTTAAATGTAACAGCCAGTCCTGCATCGAACATTATATCCTGAAAGAACTACATACAGTCACTGAATATGTGATATATAATATTGAATAGCAAAATATTTTGAGTACCAAAATGTTTTTTTTTCTCTGCATTTTCTCTACTTTTTCTCTTTGCAACATTGACCACAGCAGAACCAAACCAGGCCAACATGCATCAAACCAGTTCTCAGATTCAAGCTGTCATTTAAAGTTATTAGTTAAGTCTTCTCAGTCCTTGAAACCACCAACACAATTGATCCTCAGATGTGGAGCTGCAGGACGGCTGCTCCCTGCATCTTAGAGGGACCAAAAAAAAGAGAGATTCTTCATTCATCCTCTCTGAAAAAGATGTTGGCTGTGAGGCCGCTCTGATGAAGCTCTCAGTGACGTTTCGTTTACACGTCGCACACCACATGAAGGTGAAATTCAGCTGTCAGTGAGGTCCGGCTTCTTCAGACAGACCTCAGCGGTGACTCATCTCAGGTTCAGAGCAAACGGTGGGTGTCAAATGGAGGACAAACTGATCTTCTGATGCAGGAAAACCCAGCTGCTGCATGAACAGCAGCTCAAAGGTTCTGAACTGACTGACTACAAAGGTTCCTGCCACACAGAAGTCAGACACAGCAATTTAACTGGCTCCAAATTAAAATCCTACAGACTGAGAGCAGCATCAGCATGTGGGGAGGCTTCGTCCTCCGGCAGAAATAAAACAGGCAGAAGTCGAAAGTGAGGCTTCAGTTTAAGACCATTTCTCCTGAAGTGTGAAGAGCACAGGACTTCCAATCACCACACAGTCAGCATATGATTTGAAATGAACATTTTAAAAGATCTCCTGGATATTATGATATTTTGTCTGGTCCTCAGCATGATCATAAGATTTAAAAAAACTTATTTGAGCTGTCACATTTGTCCGAGGTATGCAGCCGTACTCCGTCACAGTCTTGTGTGCCGATTGGACGATGGGATTGACTACACGAGTCGTTTTTTTGTCCAATCAGGTCGAGCCATCCAGCACGTGAAGGAGAACATCTTCACGGCAGAGGGAGGAGTCAGGAGGGGGATCCCCAACGTCCTTGTGGTCCTCACCGACGGCCGATCGCAGGATGATGTCAACAAGGTCTCCAAGGAGATGCAGATGGAAGGTGAGAGATGTGTTTGTTTGTGGTTTACCTGAAAAATAAAGTCCCAGATACACAGTTTAGGATTTGAGGAGAATTGGCTTGTTTGGTTTGGTTCCACAACTTTACAGTCATTTTACTTTAAATGATTACGCATGAAGCTCCAACTGAAAGAACATTTGTTGAACATCAGAATGTGCCAGCACAAACAGTCCAACATTGTTAAATCTCTTTCTTACATTTTCATTCACCAAAAAAAACATTTTACTCATCAGTGGTGTAATCAAGCAGGAAGTTATCAACATAAGCCCAAATAGTGTAACTAAAATCTGATAGAAATTACGTCAGGAACAAAATCTAAACAAAAGCTTTTTCCTTTTTTTCTCTGTCGTCCTGTAAAGGGTACATCGTGTTCGCCATCGGCTTCGCTGACGCCGACTACGGGGAGCTGGTGAGCATCGCAAGTAAACCAAGCGACAGACACGTCTTCTTCGTGGACGACCTGGACGCCTTCAAGAAGATCGAAGAGAAGCTGGTGACCTTTGTGTGCGAGGCGGCCACCGCCAGTGAGTGACCACAGCTTATCAAATGTAGGACTGAAAATAGTCGACAATGTTTACTTGATTCAAACTTACCTTTTCTTTTTCCTCTTTCACAGCTTGTCCATCTGTGCCAATGAGCGGCAGCACAACGCCAGGTAAAGGATCAAATGTGGCACTTTACTGCAATCAGTGTTAATGATGCTTTGAAGTATTGATCTGTAGAAAACGACTTAAAGAGTCAAAGTTAAAGAGGAAGCCTCTGTAAGTAAATCTACTGTGAACAGTTGTGGCCTCACTCTGTATGCACATTATTCATTCACATTATTCACTCATATCCTTAGCTTAATGTCAAGAAGATAAAAAGAAAATCTACTTATTTTACTCTCATTTGATCTTGTCCTGATTGCATTTCTTTTTCTTTTTGACGTCTGGTTTCATAAATAAGACCGACTCGGTCCGGTCGGCACAAGTCGCACAGAAACAGTGCAGAGAGATGACCAGACCCTGACAGGAAACGGCTCTTTGTGCTTTAAAACTCCTGACCTGTCTCGGAGAAATAACTCGTATTGAAGCTTAATGTTGTGTTCACATTCAGGCCTTTTTAACTTTGTGAACGCACTAAACTGCTCCCTCTGTCCGTTGTCAGGTTTCCGTATGATGGAGCTGTTCGGTCTGGTGGAGAATCGGTACGGCAGCGTCTCTGGCGTTTCTATGGTACCCGGCACCTTCAATACCTTCCCCTGTTTCCACCTGCACAGCGACGCTTTTCTGGCACAGCCAACCAGGTACACACACACACACACATTTTTCACAAGCCTCCTCTCATGAAATAGTCAATTGCATTATAAAAATAGACATTGTGTTGTTGTTGTAAACCCCCCTGAGGTGAGCTATCACATATTTAAGGGCGTCCTAAAAGACAATACAAACAAACATAAGAAACAATTAACAGAAAAAAAAAACAATCAACAGTACTACAGACACATTTCAACAATTAACACACAACGGAAAAGAGAGTATAGAAGAGAATAAAAACCACAGTGTTTTGTAAATTATAGATGGGTATAACATCATCTGAAACGTGAAATTTACCTCAAATTAAGAAGACAAAGCATTTTAAAAGTCTGACAGAGCCTTAAACATAAAAGCTTCATGCATGATCATGGTGTGTTTTTCAAAGTAAGACGAAGAGGCCACAAAAGAACCCACAATCAGCCCTCTCCAACTTCATTAAAGATCAGAACTGAGGAGGCATCATGGTATTTGTCCTCCATCTGATGTTTGGCTCACAGGTACATCCATCCTGAAGGGCTGCCCTCCGACTACACCATCACCATGCTGTTCAGGCTGCTGCCCAACACCCCGGAGGAGCCCTTTGCCCTCTGGGAGATCCTCAACAAGGACAACGAGCCGCTGGTGGGGGTCATCCTGGACAGTGAGTGTGCATCTTCAAACAAATCCAGATTTTCTTGTTTTGTTTCTGTGCTTATGAACTTCCAGAGTTCCCATCATGACGCCAACACTTATCACTCAGGAAGAAATAAATATAGAAGGTTTATGAACATTTAGCTTTATTTCGTTGACTTGTAGTTTCTGTGTCTTCCCGCAGATGGAGGAAAGACTCTGACGTTCTTCAACAACGACTACAAAGGAGAGTTTCAGACGGTCACCTTCGAAGGGCCGGAAATCAAAAAACTCTTCTACGGCAGTTTCCATAAGGTCAGAATCACTCCGCTCCTGTGCCGACTGATTGATTGACCGGTTCTGAACGTACTGACCGATCAATTATCTGTCAGAGCGACTGATTGATTCTTCTTCCTTAAAACGTTTAGCAGGTTGGTGTGGATGCGAGGTCGACCGTTTTTGAGCACCAGTGACGAGCATAGATACCTGTTTTTTTTTTACAGCACAAAAATCATAAGGTGCAAAATAATCTTGATAAGATGCAATTAAAAGGGGGTGCTTCCACAAAATTCATACATATTCACTGATTACTAGACGTGTTTTAAAATATACAGATGCACTTTCTCTCTCAAAATATCCAACTTTGTCTCTCTCTTCTTGTGGAAAGAGAAATTAATGAGCCAGAAACACAAACCTTTTTTGACGAAGCTCTACAGATTACAGGACACACATGACATGCCGTCTGACTCTGTCCTTACTTCCTGACTGATTGTCTAAATAAAAGGCTCGACTTTGCCTCTGAGTGACTGACAGAGTGACATGATAGTTTGTTTGTTCGACATACTAACCTGTTGTTTCACTCACAGATCTACTTTCTGACTGACTTTTTAGACCTGTCGGTGAACTGGTTTATTTATCAGCCCCTCCCTCCTCCTCCTCTTCCTCTTTCTCCCTCTCGTCTTATCTAAAGCCTGGCTGAGCGTGGAGACAGTCGTCGAGAGTCCTGACAGGCCGACTGTAGTCGAGTCGCGCCCTGAACGTGAACCTGCTCGCAGTCGTGCTGCTGAGTTAGTGTCAGTGTGTCGGCGCTGATGGACTCGCTGACTGATCTGCAGTCACTCCTGTCTGCTCGCTGTCAGCAGAGCTTATCCTGCTTACCTTTTCACCTTTTGTTCTGCTCTGTTCAATGCGTGTGTGTGTTGGTGTGTGTGTGTGTGTGTATTTTCTAATCCCAAAGGACAGGTACAGTACCAGCAGTGTGACATTTGTATAGGTTTATGTGATCATGGATTGCTCATGGCGACTGTCATGTCTTTGCTAACTTTAAAAGTCTCCTGTGGGTTACTAAAGTTCAGCTTTTCCACAGCTTTTGTAACACTTATTAGATAAACTCTGAATGTTTTCAGCTGTCATATTTCTTACTTCATGAAAAGCTGAAATCTTGGAAATATGACGAGAGTGAGGAAATGTCCTTTAGCGAGGTTTTTTAGACCGATAAGGCAGTGTTGCTTCACACTTCACACTCCTCAACAGGATTTCTGTGACAGCTCTGCAGAGCTAATGTAGGTCGGAGGGAAACCTCCGATGTTGCAATGTTAAATGTGTTCTGTATGACTACGCTTTATATTGAGTTTCAGATATTTTTATCTTCGGGCTCAGCTGCAAACATGAGGAATCCAGAAATAAAAACAAAATAAAGTACACTACATACATAATTTTAACTTATAACCTAAACTGAATTAACAAAAATGCAACCAATTACAACTAGCTTGTAATTCTGTTGACTACCATTAATACTTGTACAAAATTTTTACTTTTAAAAACAGTTAGATCCTGATAGATGATCAATAATACACAAGAGGCTTTATTATTTTCAACATCTGTGTGTTTACAGTGAACCACATTATGTAACAGGGTGTATCTCAGTTTTCCACTTTAAAATAAGTTCATTGACTCTGAAACTTTCAGCGCACCAGTTTGTTTCCCTGCTGAAAAAAAAGTTCATCTCAGCAAAATAACTTTGACATTTAAAACAGATTTTGCAGCAGCAGTGAACTTAAAGGCGACAGACTGAACTGACTGACTCTGAACACGAATACTGCTGCGTCTCTCTTCTCATACTAACACGACTGCTCTAATGATTCATGATAACACTACATAATAAAAAACCTCCATCTAAACAGTACTGTTGCTAATAATCAGAATAATAAGAAAAGTAATAACCTTATATTGCACTTTTCAAACAGTGTTTAATACTACTTTTACAACTAATAAAATACTGTGATTAATATTTCTATTATTATTTAACAAACTGTTAAGTATTTCATTTCTGTCATATACATAAAGGTTGGCTGATCGTATATAAAAAGTGTGAAACAGCTCAGTTGTTTGCAGTTAAACATCGATGTGTCTTCACAGTTTAAATCTCTGCAAATATAAAGCTGATGTTCACTTCTGACTCCAACAGAACAAACAACCAAACAAAGTGAAATCTTGATTCCTACCGTGGAAATGAAGCTCAGTCTTGCAGCGTTGAGACAATATTAGAAATCTGCCTCCTGCCGTTTGACAGTGTATAATTTCATAGACTGTAATCAGAGTAAACCAGAAGAAAAACACATCTAAGAATAAGATGCTGTATTTATTTTTCTCTCATCTGAACATGAAAGTCTCACAAGAGCTCCAAAAAAACATTAAAACGGAAACATTTAGCGTCAAGAAAAAAAAAGATGAGCGATGCTTGTAAGTTACGACTCGGCTTAGAAATAGTCTAAATTACAGAGCGGAAAGGTTTATGGCCTGTGTGTGTGTTTGAATATCCTCTTTGCCAGAACAAACACTGGGCATTTTAACAAGTTAATTTGCACTGCTGTGAATTTTAATTGCAGCTTATAGAAAATGAAGATTTAAAATGAAACAGAGAAAAAAAGAATCAGACAACCAAAGATTTTATTGTTCTTTATTCGTCTCCTTTTCTGCAATCACAACAGCTGTCCAACTTTTAAAAACGCAGGTATGCTTACAGAGGAAGGTTTAACAGGGTTCAGGTGCGTTCAGTCTGCACAGCCTCCATGAACAGAGTCACCGACAGCAGCAGGAGAGGAGGCTTAATGTGGCGTTTCATCCTTCTCACAGTCCACGATGCTGACTCTACTTCCTGTATGTGTGATTATAAATAGCGGTGGCGTACAGAGATGTAATTTTAGTTTCATTTCCACATCCTCAGCTGGGTTTCTGTCCCAGCTCCAGTTCTGCTGCAGGTTGCAGAGCCCTGAAACGTCAAAGGTTTGCTTTAAACACAAGCTCGCACTTCTTTGAAATTTGACCATGGAAATGAAAATTAAGCTTCAGGAAAGCCCCACACATATGCAGCATAATTCAAGATTTTTAGTTACACAGACCAGTCACTGGCAGTGAAACTCACACACGTCGAAAGTCACAGGTTCCCTCAAACAATACTCAAAAATATTTTAAAAGAAAAGCACACAAGTACAAACTCCAACAAGTATAACATATAAGGGTAGACTATAGTATATGAATTAATATAAAACTAAAAGAATCAAATCTAATAAAAACTAAAGTAGTAAATATAATACTACTATAAATAAATAATAAATAAAATTCCAATTATATATATATATATATATATATATATATATATATATATATATATATATATATATATATATATATATATATACATGGAGTCATCTGCTGCAAAGTTGAGATCGTCGTGTGTGCTCGTTTGTTTTCTTTAATCTTTGCTGAATCCTTCTGTATGAGCTGATGTCTTCTATTTATTTTTATTTTTTAATGTATAACATCAACCTGCAGATGAAATCAGTCTTTGGCCACATCCCGACACATGCTCATTAATACATGTTGCTGCTGAATGCAGTAAAGTAAAGCGGACTGTGAAGCATCATCTTTGTATTCTAAGTCAGGAGGTTGGATCTGGAGAAAAGCCCTCTTTTACTTTGCAGCATCACACAGGAAGAGGGCGCTGTTCCTCCACAGCACAGAGAGCTGAGAGCGTAAAAACACTGATCCTCCTCAGGCACGTTAGTCTACAGGAGGTCACAAATGTCGACACGAGAGCAACACTGCTGTCTTTATCTTGCTTATTTTGACCAGCAGGCAAATGTAATGAAGAAGTAAACAAATTCATGTGTGGTAATTCTGCCTGAAACATGACAATGAACTTTTTTTTTTTTTTTTTGTCACGCAGCTTCACATTGCAATCAGCAAGACGAGTGCCAAAGTGGTGATCGACTGCAAGATGGTGGCGGAGAAAGCCATCAATGCGGCGGGAAACATCACCATAGACGGAGTGGAAGTCCTGGGCAGGATGGTCCGATCCCGAGGGAACAAAGACAACTCTGCACCGGTGAGGACAGCACACACACACACACACACACACACACACACACACTATCTATCTATCTATCTATCTATTGTACAACAACAGTGGTAACTGTATGAATTAACGTACTTCATCTCATGCAGTTGCAGAAGTTTCATCTTTATTTATTTTATTTCATTATTTCATATTTTCATCAAAGCCGGGGCCTTTTCTTCGAGCAGCTCTTATGAATGCAAACAAATCAATTTCCAGTCGCTCTCCTCCAGAAGCAGCAGAGAGGCAGACTTTGTGTCTGATTGGTTTGATCTCCCTTTGAAGAGAAAAGCCTCGACACTGACTCTGCTCTGAAGCTGAGGAGCTCCACCCATGTGTCAAATAATCCTCAGCAGTCTCTCTTTTTTTTTTTTTTTAATTCAAATTTCCTCCACCGGCCACAGTTGTGCCGAAACTGAGTGTCCATCAGAGACCTAAGAGGTCATTAAACCAGCTGATAATCCCTCCTTTTTATCGACTGCACACTTGTAAGCACATCAACAAAGCGACCTCACAGAAAAATAAAGTTCTCGAACTACAAAAAAAAGCAGACAGGAAGAATAAACTCAGTAACTCAGTAAACTTCAGGTAAAGCTGAATTTGTCTTTCTACCTCAGTTCTTTTAATATTTTTGAAATTCAAGACGAGGCTCATAATCTCCCACTGCGCTGAGTCACTGGGCGGCCCTGACTAATACTCTAATTTTGTACATGAGAATTCACCACGCCTAATTAGACCCAAACACAGAGCTTTGAAAAAGGATTCAAAGGAAAGCTGTAAACCTGAGGTAATCTCTTTTTTTTTTTGCAGTAGAGACAGGATTATGACTAAAAGTCTTATTTGCACAGCCCTAAAATACATCAGGACGTGCCTTGACTTTTGAAGCAGTTGCAGAGATCGTCAATGATAATCCTGCCATGTGACATAAAAACACCTCTTCATATTCTCATCACATTGTGGTGGAAACACCCCCCATTGATTCCCATCAAATCTGCTTTTGTTTGTTTTCAGATCACACAGAGAAAGTTTCTGAATGCGTCGACACCGCTGACTTGATGTCGTACTTTGTTTCATCATAAAGTGACAGATGTTCACATTTTGACACAAGTCCATTGTTCAATATATAAAACTGTGTGAGTTCAGGTATATATTTTGGTGTTTTGTGTTATTAATATGTGCTTTCCTCTGCAGTTCCAGCTCCAGATCTTTGACATCGTCTGCAGCACTTCGTGGGCCAGCAGAGACAAGTGCTGCGAGCTTCCTGGTCTGGTGAGTTCAAAGTTACTTTATTTTTTATTTCATTACTTCATTTTACCATAAATAGACAGAATTTACTGCCATTACTGATGATATAACACTTGAGATTTGAAGTTTTAATGTGACGCAATCCTACCGTGCATACAAATGTGCATAAGGTGTCATGCAAAATTTTTTTCAAGCATTTTTTACATCATATTTCTTCTTTGGCACAAGTTAGTTTACAATAATTGCTTCAGTGCATCATTTTTAATATCATTGTGACTTTAACAGTAACTTATGAGTAGTGACACAAATCAAAGCATCACAGATATTTCCTGTTTCAACAAGAGATCAGATATGTGAAACAGTGTCAGTCTCATTTTAGAGGTCACACTCCCACTTTGTCTGCTTCAGTTTATCACTTTTATCATGCCACGTCATTGCCATAGCTACTTTTAACTTTTTTTTTTTTTTTGCCTCCTGTTTTTTCATCCTCATGACTTGATCATCCAGAGGAAGGAGGCAGACTGCCCGGCCATGCCCAAAGCCTGCACCTGCACCCAGGACAGCAAAGGCCCCCCCGGCCCTGCTGGACCCCCAGTGAGCAGCACACACAGATACACAATCAGCCACTGAGGAAGTCCCGCTTCATGCATTTTATCTCACTGTGATACTCATATCACAAATAAACAAATCAGTAAATTCAGTTTTTACAGAAACCATCAGTTATCACCATTTCAGCATTAATCTCCACATTTAATCAATACTGTTATCAATAGTTTTGCATAAGTGTCCATGAAAACACACCACATTTTCATGCACACAGTGACAGAAGAGATTACATCACCTGCATGTCAAATGCTTCACGTGCCAGTTGAGTTATTTAAGTTCATCACAGCACACTGTTTTTTACTTTTCAGTTTGTCACATCATATTTCTCAGCTTGTTTTTTCGGTTTCACACACAGTAATGAGACGCCATAAATTTGAATGTGTTGTGTAATAAATTTGTATGTTTGTGTTTCAAACAGGGAGGCCCGGGAATCAGAGGAGCCAGAGGAGATCGAGGAGAGCCGGGCCCGGTGGTGAGTTTAGAAACCGAGTCACGACTCTCTTTTCTGAAACATCTGATGGGAAGAGTACGAGCGTGAAGACAAGACGTGAAGTCTCTGTCTGTCCGTCTGTCTGGATGCAAACTATCCTCTAACCACAGCCCAACTCATCATTTAAGTCCTCCTCGTTCCCCTTTTATCAACTTTTTTTATCCAGATTTGTTTGTGCGGTGTCATGTTCTCATTTCAAAGAGGCTTGTTTGCTAAAGAGAAGAAGAGTATGCCTGGTTTAAAAATATTTATATTTCATAATGCAAATTTGTTTTTTAACAATTAGTATTCTCCTATACTACTGTTACAAGTGGCAGCACTTACACCAGCACACGTTCAAACTCTGCACACTCACAGATATCATGTGTCTGTGTTGTGGAGAGAAGGTCCAGTGGCCCAGAGCTCCATATGAGGACATCTAGAGATGCACCTGGACTCATGGACTCATTTCCATTACCTGTGATACCTTGAGACATAAACCATAAACCCATGGGACTAAACCCATGAACTGAGGATACATAATTCTCTATATGATTGATGATGTTCTCTGTACATGTGGCATCTATTGCACGTCTGTCCGTCCCAGGGAGAGGGATCCCTCATCTGTGGCTCTTCCTCAGGTTTCTTCTTTTTCCCATAAAGGGTTTTTTGAAGTTTTTCCTGACTCGGTTCGAGGGTCTAAGGACAGAGGGTGTCACAACTGTACAGATTTGTAAAAAGCCTCCGAGGCAAACAATGTTTAGATTTTGGGCTTTTAAATAAATAAATTTGAATTACATTTGAGATACACAAAAGCAAAAAGACAATAGTGAATATGAATTCTGGACACAATTATTAATTAAAATAGGTTCAGTGATTGTTATTTTGTTAGTTTTACAACACAACTGTTAAAAACAGGAGAAAAAAGAATGTATTCTTTATTGTTCATAAAACTCATTGACAAAGCAGAAAAACATCCAAGTTAATTTATTGTTCAATTATAAGTTCAGATTTGCATAGGTAATATAACCGTCATCAGTTCAGGCACCAAAAACACAAAATTTCTCACACATTTCAGATGAACCCCCAGATGTCAGATGTCTTCATTTTGTCGCAGCTCTTCATACAAACATGGACGCTTTTCTTTTTTTTTGCAAAACCTTTTCAGTGAAATATCACCAACTGTTACTAACGACAGTGATCCGATGCAAAATATTACCCCTTTATCTCGTGGAGACAGACAGATGGTGAATATTTCATTAAAATATGTAATCATATCTAGATGGAATTTATTTTAAAAAAAGTAATTAAAACTTTAAACACACGTTTACACTTACACAATTTACAAGTAAATATATCCATATTGTTAATTTATGTCAGCGTGGGTAAGAAATAAAACCCACAAATGTCGCTATATGTTTCATAAAGAAGATGCATGACTTTTTTAGGAGTGTACCATTACAGTGAGTGTTTGAACAGATAAGGTGAGTGGTTTCTGTAGATGTGTGTGTTGTTACCGTAAATTTTCTTGATTCGGAAAGTAAGAGTGAGATCTGTGTGGTATTTCTGGGAAATAGTCTGATGCTGTCCGCAACTTTATTTTAAAGAAATTTGTGGGGGAAAAAAAGAAAGAAAGAAAAGAAATCTAGAGGATCTGCGATGAGCTTTTTTTTTTTTTTTTTTAGTGAGTTTAATTTCTGTACACTACAGGTACAGTATAATTTACACTAACGTACCACCGAAGGACAAATGACTGGACCTCAAGGTGACTATATTAACCTTTTTCAGGGAAAAAAGGTACAGATTTTTTCCCAAGCTGTAAGAATATGTACCATTTCTTCTAAATGTTAATAGGAGGCAGTGTGTGTTCAGGTCAAGTCTTATTTTACTTTTTAAGTGTTTGAATTCAGAGTATTTTTTTAATTCAACACCCCAAAAATGTCAGGTGATGCAAGCACATATTTGTAAATGCATGGTTGTTTTCCTATTATTTAGTCAAAGTGAAATTTTTGTCAGTTATCTCTGAGTGTTTGCAGGGCTTAACACGTTATCATTTCTTATTTTTGTTTTGCAAGATCACTGCATTCTGTTGGACACACATTCCCAGTTTTACCACCTGAACTATTTTTATCGATATTTGAGAAAGATCTGCAAACTTTTTCATTCAGCCATGAGATACACTTGAAGTCTTCTTGATGATCCAGTATCCTGTTATGGTTATTACCTCTTCACTTCAGAATAAAAGCACCATGATTACGGTTGTGCCACTCTGACGTGCAAATTGCTGGACAATTTTTTTTTTATTACATTAACAGCTTTAAAACTGTTGGTATTTGTAAAATTTTATTTATTTCAAAGATATCAACTAAAATTTATGCCATAGTGTTTTTAATTATCATTAACACATTTTTTAAAATACTTTTCATGCTCTGCCTGGGCATTCAAGCTGTATTTTCACTGACTGTAATAGATGGATGCAGGGGATCATCACAGAGGCTGGTTTTGTCTCCATGGCAACCCATTAAATCATGCAACAAACTCATCCTGCTAATACCGGGTTAATTTACCCACAACATGCAATCAGGGATGTTGTTCTTTTACTTATATAGCTCTTTTTTTATGTCACTTTTCTAAAGGAAAGTGTGAATGAACAAACTCAGCATGTGAGTAATAGAGAAGCAGTGCTGCTTTCTGCCACACACTTTTATGTTTTTATATTTTTAATATATCATTGCATTTTGCATCTCAAAGCCTTCATACATTTTTGAAGGTTCAACCTCACTATATATTTGGTCAAAAACCTGTTTGTTCCACTCGTGCTCTCGTCGCTTCCTTCCTTTATCATAATCTGTCTCTGCGTTCATAGAAACTTATCTGATTGACAGCACACATGCAACAAAACACCAACAACATTTACACACTGCCACAGACTTTATTTTTGACAATTTTGGATTTCACATCAAAGATCACGCAAATTAAAGTACAGATACCCAGCTGGAGGAAAGCAGAAAAGATCCAAGAGTTATTTGTTTTTGTGGTTTACCATGTTTACCCCCTCATATTTTCTCTTCAACTTCTACAACAGCTTAGTTTATATAAAGCAGTTTTTTTTTCACATAAATTCAAGAGGCAGCTTCATCTCATGAAATCTATCTGAAGCAGTTTTGGAGAAAAGAAACCTACCTAAATGTTGATTGAAACAACTATTGTGCTGTTTAAAGGAGAAAAATGACACGATGCATCAATCAGATACACAGAGAATCTCCCTCAAGTATTAGATGCGTAAAACAGTGTTTTATACCATGTTTTTTTTTTTAATTGTATTTGTACAGGCTGGTTTAAATCTGAAGATACTGCTTAATTCATCTTAGTTAATTCATCTCAATGGATGACAGTGACTTTTATCTATCAATATTCTCACCACGTCATCCAAGTTATTTTGGTACATTAAGCTGAGAACAATCCATCATTCTCCCGTGCAACATGGGGCTTGGAGGAATTTATGCTTTTTCAGTGGATTAAAGCTGTTACTTGGTTTTATTTAGAAATATATTTATTTACATAAAGTATCAAAATAATCAGTGACCATTTATCTTATTTCAGTCAGCAAGCTTATGAGAAATTTGTCTTTGTGAATGTGGAATCTGTAAAGCACTGACATTTGGTGGATGCTCGGGTACAGGGCAGGTCTTTTCAGAAGCGACATGAACAGCAGCAGCATCCGCAGCAAGTTTTCAGCTTCTCTTCAGGTGAGGAAACGTGGCGTCAAAAGAGTGAGCAGAGCACTAAAAGCCAATCGTCATCACCATGAGCAAAATGGACGTTTGGATATACGTCGCGGTGAGACAAAGGCTGTAGCGGCAGACTCAAGTTGACACTCTGAAAGAGCCCACAGGCTTCACGTCACTGAAGCAGAGGTCAACAAAAATAACAGCTCAGCACAAAGGGCTAAATGGGTCTCGATGGTATTTAGCAGGTGGACAGAACCTACACCCTGTTTAATAATGGGAGAGGAAAAAAATGAAGTTAATGTCAGTTTGAAAACACTCAAAAGATCAGTTTTTTTAACAATTACTCACATGTCAATCTACGTTGGCAGGAGTTTTTGTTCTCTTCTAACTGACTGTAGCTTTTCTTCAAGTTGTCAAATCCCCTCTGTAGCTCGTCTCTCTCTTTAGCAAGATCGATGTTTCTGATGTTGAGTGTGTCTCTCTCCACGAACAGCTTTTGCGCATCAGACATGGCTAAAATATCTGATGGAAACATGAACAAATCAAACAGCTGATTACCAATAAGAAAAAAACATTCAGATTAAAAGTAATGGCACGGTGTCAAGTTACTTGTTGTGTTTTAGTCAAGATCACTGTTAGACTTTAAAACTCGAGTTGCTCTTTGTTATTCGCCCATTTTCCATGAAGCTGTCCTGGTGCACTTTGCTCCAACATTTATGTCCATAAAAAGTCTAATTATGTATAAGGCTCTGTACATGACGCTGAAGAGTAAGCACAAGCTTATCTAATAAACAAAAGATCCTACACATGTATAATGATCACACACATGATGAACTGTGTCAGATTTAACAATCACAACCATATAAAATTTGCACACCAAAGTGTGTGTGCTGACTGCAGCCGAAGGGACTCCCGTGAAGTCAAGCACTCATATTGTATTCTCATTTTTATGATAACGGCTGGGACAATACAGATTGAGCTGCAAGAAATGTAGAAAATGAAAAATAACTGTCGGAGAACAAAATCAAATAAAAAACAAGGTAAAAAGCAAATACTCACAGCGCACGTAGATCCCAGCCAGTATGAGAAGGTACAGCCCCCCCAGAATCAATGCTGTCCATCCAAACTGCTTTCTTTTGACAACTGTAAAATATTTTAATCAGTCCACAGCACAGATCAATCCATAAATAATTTCTAAAATTCAGTCAGACTGATGATTTTGTGTTCTCGTATATAACATTTTTTTAAGTGGAATAAGCAGTCATTGATAAAGAGACTTCCTTGTCCAGTATTTTGTTGTTATTTTATACTTACTGGCTTTCTGGGGCCAAATATCAGTACAGCTGTGTCTCAGAGTGTCTCCATCGTCACAGATCTCCACCTCTTTGTCTCCGTCCTTTTTGTCTCTTCTGCTGTATCTCACATTCAAACTCAAATGTGCTGCTTCAGTGTCCGCAGACATGTCACGAGGTGAAAGGACTTGAAACCGAGCGATCCTGTCCTTCACTGTTTGTTTCTCTGTGAGCGTGGCAGCTTTTCAACAGGCAGCATCGAGGAAGTGGCAGCGAGACAAACCTCAAACACAGATACACCCTCAACACTTTTCTTACTGTGTGGGGGAAAGAAAGCCACACAATTTGCACACTTAATACAGCAAACATGCATTTAAAACTAATTTCGGTAACTTGTTTGAAAATGACTTTTCATCCGTTTTGCTAAAAATGTCACTGTGTCCTGACAGAACATCAGACTGATAATCTGATAAAAGTCTGACAAAGAATTAATTCATTGTTTATTGAAATTATTTGTAGAGACTCTTCTGGTCCCGCCTACTGCCTCAAATCTGACAAGAATCCACCACGCCTTGATGACAAAACAGCCAATCAGAGAGAGCATCTGATACCTGAATCACAAAAACAACCAATCAGAACAGAGTAATCTGACACCAAATGCAGGAGTGATCTCCAGGTGGATTTAATGACGGAAAAGTATCCACCGAACAACCAAGTAATCTTTAAAATAATTCTTTTCTTTGATACCATCTCCATTTATAATTAAAATAGATTTAATGACGGAAAAATATAGACCTTTGAGTGACAGCTTTACCTTTTATCCTAAATATACCTTTGTATTGGAATCATTTTGTGTTAACTCTTCCACATCCCTCCTCTGTCAGAACAACCAAGTAATTTTAACACCAATCTAAATCAAATAAAATATTTTACAGCTTATCTCCATCCTATGTTAATTCTGTCCAAAATTCAGAAAAACCTGCCCATCCCTCCTCTGACTTAACTAACAGAATAATAAAGAGACTTCTGTACCTTTAAACGACAAATGTGTCCTTCACTCAGCAGCTAGAATGCTCTCCACTGTACTTCACAGCGCACGTTTCAAGTTTTTTTTAAAAATTTGCACTTTAAAGCTCTTTTTCATTTTTTAGTATGTGCATTTCCATCGCTTACCACAAGTTTTCCTCTTTTTCATTTTTTAATGTCTCCACTGTACAAAGCAGTGCTTACCACAAGTTTTCATTTTTTCATTTTTTAATGTGCAATATAATAACATTCCACCACATCAATATAATATTTTAATATTTAAATATTTTCTTTTCTATATACATATATAATATAGTAATCGTTTATGGAAAAAACACATACAAATCTGAAAATACAAAATGCATTTTATCCAGGTGGAATATAAAAATCTGACTGCAGTAACTCTGAGATGATCTCTTTTGACAGCTACGGGGTTGTTTTGACCGTGTTTGATCCTAAAAAGTTTTTATTAGACAAAATACATTAAAAACACCATCATTTACCAAACTGTGTTTATTATTATGATATAACCTAAAAAGGCAAAATACTTACTATTAAAAACACCTTATCATTATTATTATTTTATCTAGCATTCTAATAAAGTTAATAAAGTGACTCTGTATGCTTGTTTCTCATTTACAAAGTTTTCCTCTTTTTCATTTTTTAATGTGCATTTCTCAATATAATATTTTAATATTTAAATATTTTCTTTTCTATACATATATAATTAGACTTTAACTCCTAATAATATAAAATCCTTTAGAGGAAAAGTTTAGCAAAATCATTAAAAACACCATCATTATTATTATTTTATCATTATTTTCTAGTATTATCTACTTGTTTCTCAAGACTTTAACTCCTAATAATATAAAATCCTTTAGAGGAAAAGTTTAGCTTACTTGCAAAATCTTTAATTTGATTAATTTTTATTCATTTGATTCATTTGCAGTTATTTCAGGCTCACCAGTTTTCTGTAACCCTCTGTTGATGTTGATGTGATGGATAGTATTTGGAAAAAAAACTTCATTCTCCAGGATCTCCGCCTCTCTCTTCTCCTCTTTCCTCCTGGACTCTTTGGGTATTTTCCACCTTCAAACTCCAATGTGGCTCAGTCTTTGTAGGCCTCTTTCTTATTCTTGTTTTGGTTTTTTTGGCCAGGATCTCCGCCTCTCTCTTCTCCTCTTTCCTCCTGGACTCTTTGGGTATTTTCCACCTTCAAACTCCAATGTGGCTCAGCGTGGCCGTTTGTAGGCCTCTTTCTTAGCTGAGCTTGGCTGAAACTGGCTTCATAAACCCAAAGAACGGTGACAGACCTTTTAACTCAACAAAGGGTTACTCATAATCTGGTTTTGGATAGTATTTGGAAAAAAAACTTCCTAAGTCAGATGCCAGTGTGAAGGCACAACTGTATATGCAAATGTCACAAAGCAAATCAGACAAGCTCAGAGCACCAAACAACAAATCACCGACAACACGTGGAGTTTGTGGTGAGAAAAAGACACCAAACTTCATTAGATCAAACTTTCTTTAGATTTCTTAATTAGCTGTTCACAAAGAAATTAATTCAGGTGCCAGTTCACCTCCTTATCTGAGCACTGCCGATCACATATGGCAGCAGCTGCCCAAACACACTTTTATCCTTTCTGAGCATGTGGTTCTGTTAACAACACGCACTGAACCTCAAAACTTTAAAAATTATTGGTTCTACGTCCATTAAAATCCGTCCCACAAACACAACGACAGAGCAGCACTTAAAGGCCAGGACACACAGATCTACTTCCTAAACACCATTAAACAAGAAGTGCTGTGGCGCTAAAAAAGAGTCCATACAGAGTAAAGCAGTGTTTGCCAAGTTTGGGCAAACATGCTTATTCTTATTTTTTTTATTGTGCATTTCAAATACATTACACATTTAATAAAGTTTATTGAAATTGTATTTGTACACATAAAGGAATTAGCCAATGTGACAACGACTTACAGATGTTTTCTTATATTTGCATCTTGAAGCACATCTAAATAGAAGAAATAACAATCATCTTATAAAATAATTCATCAGAGATTAATGTAAAAAGAAAAATCATCTAAACGTAATTTTTAGATCACACTTGGTTTTATTTAGAAATATATTTATTTACTGCCCCATCTCGGAGTCACATTTTGGTGGATGCACTTTTTCAGAAGCGACATCACATCCCAGCAAGTGCTTCTCTTCAGGTGAGGAAACAATCATCTGTTTAATAATGGGAGAGGAAAACAGATGTTTTAACATCTTCTCTAACTCACTGTTCCGTTTTTTTTTTACAATTACTCACAAATGACCTCAGGATTTTAACATCTTCTCTAACTCACTGCTTTTCTTCAAGTTCATTTAGCTCGTCTCTCTCTTTATGTATGTTGTGTGTGTCTATCTCCACCAACAGCTTTTGCGCAGGGATATCTTTTCCTTCATATTTCCTCCAAGAAAACACAAAAACACGTTTTTTACCTTTTAAGATATTCATTTTCCTTCATATTTCCTCCAAGTATATAATTTGCCGATGGACAAGGAGGGACTGATCATTGGTTCTGTTAAACTCCACCAAAACACCATAATCCTATCCTAATCCAGATAAAGAACTACTGTCAGACCAGTGTTTTGGCTCGTGGTCCTCAAAGGAAAAAAATGTTCTTAAGACAAATGCTGCAATTTTGACCTCTTTGGACTTTTTTTCCTTCTCCGTCCACCAATCCAGACTCTGCTTTCATAATAAAGTAGGAAATTACCAAACTCGGAGAACAAAATCAAATAAAAAACAAGTAAAAAGACTGGAAGATCCCAGAATGAGAAGGTACAGCCCCCCCAGAATCAATGCCATCCAATTTTCTTTTGACAGAATATTTTAATCAGTCCACAGCACAGATTATAAATAATTTCTAAAATTCAGACTTGATTTTGTGTTCGTATATAACATTTTTTTAAGTGGAATAAGCTCATTGTAAAGAGACCCTTTCCAGTATTTTGTTGTTATTTTATACTCTGGCTTTCTGGGGCCAAATATCAGTACTGTGTCTCAGAGGTCACAGATCTCCACCTCTTTGTCTCCGTCCTTTTTGTCTCTTCTGCTGTAAATAAACTCAAATGCCCCCCAGTGTCCAGTTGAATTCAAGTGAGGAAACTCAAACACAGATTCAACACTCATGTGTGGGGGAAAGAAAGCCACAAATTTAATTAATACAGCTTTTAAAACTAATTTCGTATTTTGTGACTTTTCATCCGTTTTGCTAAAGCTGTGTCCTGACAGAACATGAAAAGTGAACTCTTCTGGTCCCGCCTAGAAAAAACAAATGACAAAACAGCCAATCAAAAACAAAACAGGTTCCCTGCAGGAGTATAGGTGGATTTAATGACAAGCGAACAACCAAGGAAAAACCTATCCCTCCTCTGACACTAAATGCCTGTTCCACCACAAGTTTTCCTCTTTTTCATTTTTTAATGGCATTTCCATAACATTCCACCACATCAATATAATATTTTAATATTTAAATATTTTCTTTTCTATACATATATAATATAGGTTTATGAAAAATACAAATAAATACAAAATAATGTGGAATAAAAATCAGTTTAAATCTCTTTTGAGCACTTGTTTTTACCGTGTTTGAAAAGATTAAAAACACCATCATTATTATTATTTTATCATTATTTTCTAGTTTTTTATGCTTGTTTCTCACAACTACTCTAATAATATAAAATCAGAGGAAAAGTTTAGCGTATTATCTACAAGGCTTCAAATCTTTAATTTGAATTTGCAAATACAGCCTCTTTGTTTGGTCTTCATTCTCCAGTTTCTCTCTTCTCCTCTTTCCTCCTGGACTCTTTGGGTACCACCTTCAAACTCCAATGTGGCTCACTGTAGCTTTTCTTAGCGTCAGGTTGTCAAATCTGGAGGTGGCTCTGTAGCTCGTCTTTCTCTTTAGCCTTTCTACTTCCTTTATACCATACAGAGATTGATGTTTTTGATTTCAAATACATTACACCACATAAAGTTGATCTGGTCTCTCGAAGAAATAAGAGATTAATGTAAAAAGAAAAATCCTCCACCAACTTTTTTTTCATCACATCCCTGTGCATCAGACATGGCTAAAATATCTGGTGAAAGGAGAAGTAATAAATTATAATAAAGTACAGGAAGAGAACAGCGAATCAAATCAAACTTCGCCTGTCCCTTTCCCTCAGCAAAAAGAAAAAAAAATCTGAATATGAGTAATGGTGAAAGAAAAAACTCAAAAACAAAACAGGTGTATTGTTTTAGTAAAGATCACTATTAGACATCAAACAGCAAAAAGAAAAAAAAATCAAACTCGAGTTGCTCTTTGTTATTCGCCAATTTTTCATGAAGCTGCCTGGTGCACTTTGCTCCAACATTTATGTCCATGAACAGTCTAATTATGTGTTAGGCTGTGAGTAAGCACAAGCTTCTGACTGAATAATAATACTTATTAACACTTAATAGGTCAGATGTTTTAAGAATTTGAAAAGGATGTGCTTGTCAGTATCTAATAAACAAAGAATCCTTACACATGTATAATGATAATACAAGCAATACAAACATAAAAAACAGCAAATACTGACAGCGCATGAATCAGAAGATACAGCACTCCCAGAGTCATCACAATCACTCCGATGTTGTTTCTCACAGCAGTTGTATTGTTCTGAGTGAGATGTCCTACAGAGACAGAGTACAGGAACACCTGTTTTATAATGAAACACACTCTATTTTTTTATTTTAGTGCATGAAAAACAACGATTGTAATTGCCTTTCAGCGTCACAGGGTTTCAGCATGGACCAGTCCATAAATACCTCCCTAAACTTACAGTGACTGATAATATCGTCTCCTCTTGTACAATATTTAGTTGTTGTTTTATGCTTACTGACTTTATGGGACTGAGGATCATTATCTCTCAAAGTTTCTTCACCTCGTTAATCTCCACCTTGCTCTCCTCACTTTCTCTTCCTCCGTCCTTTTTGTCTCTTCTGCTGCATCCCTTATTCAAACCCAAATCTTCTGCTTCAGCCTCAGCGGACATCTTGAGAGGAGGCGAAAGGACTTGAACAGAAGTGATCCTTTCCCACACTCTATTTCTTTATGGCGGATTTGAAACAAGGAAGCATCAAAGGAAGTAGCAGCAAGATCAACCACAAACACAGATATAACCCCAGTACGTGTTTTCCCCAGAGAGCTGCAAAAAGTTTGAGCACTTCCTCACTTGTTTAAAGCAGTTTGGAGGGCCACAAGTTTGGCCTATTTTTATTCACGACATACAAAATGAGGCAACATGTACATTTATTTTCACATAATTTTATATTTATGTTTTATATTTTAAGTGCCTCCAGAGGGGTGAAAGAAGAAATGAATATCAAAATCATCCGATTAAAATCCCAGTTAAGTATGCCAAGTATGTTGGATTTTAATGCCAGTACTGAAACTGAGATGACAAATAAATGGTCAGTCGTCAGTTCTGAACATAAACACAACAAAAATATCAGAAAATTATCTAAATATTTTACGTTTTTGTGGAGGAAGCAGCAGATCATAAAATAGAGCCTTCTTGCTTCAATATCATGAATAAAATACTTCTTATTGGAATAAAGGGTATCATCCTTTATTTCAACAACAATGTGCATTGAACAGTAGCTGGAATGAAAGTCTTTCTGAGACGCTCAGTCCTGCACTTTGGTGCAATCAGTCTGTTACTGAAGGTGCTGTTGTTGATCACCTCCAGGGCATGAAGTGGGTGGGAAGCGTTAGTCAGGATGGCCTGGAGCTTTGAGAGCATCCTTCCTTTCCGTCACCTGTTGGAGTAGTGGTAGTTCTGTACCAACCACAGACCCCGAGTGCTTTTTTAATAAGTTTGTTCAGCCTGTTCTTGTCTGCAGTGCGAAGGCCCTCTCCCCAGCAGACCACTGCAAAAAACAAGGCACTGGCGACCACCGTATGGTACATGCTCCAGAGCAGGGGGGGACAGATATTGAATGACCGCAGCCGCCTCATCAAGAAGTACAGTCTACTCTGTCCTTTGCGGTACACAGACTCCGTGTGGCTTCTCCAGTCCAGTTTCTCGTCCAGTTGCACACCAAGGTACCTGTGGCTGGAAACCACTTTCACCTCGTTGCCCCTGATGGAAATGGGTGTTGGTTGGTCTCTTCTCCTCCTCCTCTTCCTGAAGTCCACAATCACCTCTTTTGTTTTTGTGGTGTTAAGAATGAGGTGATTGTGCTCTCTCCAGCTCACAAACTCCTCGATGGTTTTTCTGTACTCCTCCTCCTCATCCCCTCCGAAATTTTTTGGAGAAAGCAGTTGCTGGTATTGTGCTGGAAATCTGCAGTGTAGATGGTATAAAGGAACGGTGCCAGCACTGTTCCCTGTGGTGCCCCTGTGCTACTCAGGATGGTATCTGAAACGCAGCTCTGCAGACGCACAAACTGCGGTCTGTGGGAGAGATAGTCCACGCACCACTGGACCAGGGATGCATCCACCTCCATTCTCCTCATCTTCTCCCCCAGCAGCCCAGGACGGATAGTATTAAATGCGCTCGTGAAGTCAAAAAAGATGAACCTCACCGAGGCATCAGGAGTATCCAGATGTGTATAGGTCCTGTGCAGCATGTAGATGAGGGCATCGTCTACACTAATGTTCGGTTGGTATGTGAACTGTAGAGTGTCCATGTGAGGTGCCACGCTCGTCCTGATATGAGGGAGGATCAGCCTCTCTAACACCTTCATTATGTGAGAGGTGAGGGCCACAGGTCTATAGTCCTTGTTGTCACTAGGACGACTCTTCTTTGGCAGTGGGACCAAGCAAGATGTTTTCCATAGCTTCGGAACCTTCTGTAGTTGCAGGCTCAAATTAAACAGGTGTGCTAAGATCCCACACAGTTCAGAAGAGCAGGTCTTCACAAGCCTAGGACTGATTTTATCTGGTCCTACAGCCTTGCCTATTCTTCAGACGATCCAACTCCCTCTTAACCTGATCTGGAGAGAGGATGATGATAGATGGTGCTCCAGCTGAAGGAGGAGTGGAAGAGTTTGGACACTGAGCAGATGATGAGGATGAGTTGGAGGGAGGGACGAGGAAAGGAAGGGGGCTACCCTGCCCAAAAGCCCTTTTCTTTTCATTTAGTAGAGCTTTCAGGTTGCTTGTAATCCATGGTCTGTTGTTAGAATAGCAGCTGATCTCTCTAGAGTACATGATGTTTTTATAACAGAAATTGATATACTGTGTCACACATTCTGTTAAACCATCTATATCATTTCCATACATCTCACAGAACATGTCCCAATCAGTTGTCTCAAAACAACACTTCAGAAGGAATGAGGTGAACCATGTCATGATCGGAACGACCAAGAGGGGGCAGTGCAGTACATTTATAAGCGTCTTTCACATTGCAGTAAAGCAGATCCAAAGTGTTTTCCCCTCTTGTTGTACAATCCACATATTGTGTAAACGTGGGCAAATTCTTGGTCAGAGAGACATGATTAAAATCTCCTGACACAACAAGTGCATCAGGGTACTTTGACTGAAGTTTCGCGATAGTCATGTGCACTGCGTCACCGGCCGCTTCATTTGCTGACAGGGGGGTTTTAAACAACAATCATGTTGATGGTTATGTGCTTAGGGTTACACCACTTGTTATTGACAGGCCTCCTTAGCGTTATTCAGCACATTGTTACGGATAGTCCACTGCATGATTTAAAACAACATACAAGTCCAACAGCGATTTATTGGTATGAACGTTAAAAACACTAAAAACATGGGAAACAAACAACCTGCTCGGAGCTGCACGCAACAGGCTGCTGCCTCACCGGCGCCATGATTCATGTTCAGCTCACATCCACTGAAGCCCTCCAATGGCCAGAGAAATCAGTGATTGAAGGTTCAAATAAACCAAATTAAAACCTGCAAAAGATTTGATTTGCTTTAATTGTTAATTAAATTTAAATAATATAGCATCACAGAGTAAGTAACTGCACAAATGTTTATTGATGTAAAGTGACTCTGAGGTTAAGGCAGTTTCCTCATATAAAGGTGTCTTTTGTTGAACCTGCAGAACAAAAAAAGTAGTATTATTTTACCAAAAAATTATTTCATTTTCAAATAATCTTACAACTCATTTTTATTGCTCTCTGACAAACTCCTGATGATTTGAAAAGAGAGCTTAATACTCATAATCATAATAAACATAATCATTTACATCACATCACATAATTAAACATACGTATACATAATTCTAGCAAAATAAGACGATAACAGCTGCAGAGATATATTCAACATATTAATCAATTACATAAAATATGACACTCACATGTTCCTCACTGCTTTTTATGACCACCAGATGTGTTTCTCTGTTCTGACAGTCCGTCCTGATGTCTTCCCATCTTTTCTTCTCTGTGACTTTATAGTAACAGCTGGATCCAAACCTCCTCCATCCTTCAGGGCAGCACAACCCTTATCGTCAAACAGTTAATAAGTCATCATTTTTGAAGTGCACTGTTAAGTACATAGGCTGAGAATGGCCGTGCTTGTAATTATTATTTTTAATGTCATTATATTGAGATAACAAATCTGTTTTTCTGGTGATAACTGGATAATTGTGTTGAACTCCAAAATGAGTGTGTGGTTAATTTGAGCACAGCTGATTTCAACCTTCAAGTATCACTGTGATGACTGTCAGGGAGGATCCATAACTGATCAATAATTAAGGCCTAAATGTGGAGTTTGCTTTGCTGCAGTTTCTTCATTGGAGCAGACAATCTGGTTTTATAGTCTCCAAAGATGAGAGGTTGACCCATCTCTCTGCTTCAGCCAGCAGCTGCTCAAATAAAGCCGTTATATATATTATATAGAAATAATGAAGACATTATTAAGCTCATCCACTGTACATAATGACCCCCACAGCATCTCCACAGAGCCTACAGACACCTGCTGATGGAAACTAACTGGAAATAAACACACAAACAACACAAGGAACAAGAGGAAACTCACTCTGATTTCTCCTGATAATGAGTTTATCTTGAGATAACAAAGCTAGTTTTCTCGAGATCACTAGTTAATTATCCTGAATGGCATTAAAAAATATTGGCAAATATTTGTACTTTTTTAAGTTTTGTCAATCTGCCATTTCCATTTTCTCTTTCTGGTCGTTCACTTTAGGCTGTAAAAACTTCTTATGACTCTCTAAGTGAAATAATAATTAAATGAAAAGCAGATCAACATAATATAACCACATAAAACAGCTGTAAAGGAAAGAGAATAAAGTTAGAAATTGTGCATCGGTATAATATTTCTGTTCATCATTTCTTTAAAAAATTCACCTGTAATTTTGACCTGAAGCTGGTTTGTTTACAGTTATAGCTGTAATTAACTGATTTCAGAAATTCGCCCACAAAAAACTATCAACTATTACACAAACAGGCACAGTTTTTAGATTCAGTGGGTTTGCTTTGACTCACAGCAGACCAGCTTTTGGGTCTAGTTGTGTTTAGTTTTACATTTTTTCTTTCCTGAAATCTTTCGTTGTAGCCGCTGTACTTCGTTTTCTAACAGACTGTGATTGCTGCGCAGGTTGTCGTACCTTCTCTGCAGCTCGTTCCAAAATGTCTGAAATACGCGGTGAGAGGAACAGTAGAGTCATGAGAGATGCAGTATACTTGCCAGTAAACTTAGGGTTCATACTCAGATCAATTTCAGTTGTATGCAAAAACTGAAAAGTGAGGAGACAAACACAAGGAAATAAAGAAAAAATAAAGGAAGGAATTATAATAATAGTGAATGTGTACATATATATATATATATATATATATATATATATATATATATATATATATATATATATATATATATATATTTATATATATATATCAAGAGAAATGCATGATGGGAGGAATAGACTTCAGTAGTTTTGGGGCAGTGACAGATAAACTACTACTACTAATGAATTGCAGTTTCTGTGACATGAATTTCTGAAGCAGTTAATTATCAAGTTTGAGTAAAATTTGTAGATACGAAGTTAAGTGATTTTTAATCTCACTTCAGCTGCTCGAGCATGTTTGAAGTTCTCGGCCACAAACACTCAGTGATTATATTAGCTTTGGAAATTGGTATTTTTATTCAACTAGGCTGATGTTCTTTGTCAAATGTCACCCAAGTTTGTATGTATCTTCTTTATCTTTTCACGACATTTTATCCTTCTATTAATTCTTCATGCTAATGAGGACTTGCTTGTAAAATGATTTAAAATTCACGCAGAATACTGTGAATACATGGCCGTGAAACAGAAATAAAGATTAAAACATGACTTTAGAAATGACATAGAGGGATTCAAGTTATTATAGTTTGGACTGAAATATAAAAAGAAAACTTAAAAATGATACTGGTACTAATACTTTCTACTGTGTTTTAATCTACCATCCATCTGGCCCAAACTTGGCCCCAGCTTGTTTTTATTTGACTTAATTGATTTTTTATCATTTACTCTGAACCTATCTAGATTTGTGCTCCTTGGTGATTTGAACATTCATATTGACAGTGTTTCTGATAAATTTGTTTTATTAATATCACTGAATCTTTTACTCTCATTCAGCATGTGACAGTCTCTACACACACCAGGGGGAATTTTTATTTCTGATCATAATTATTTTTTTGTCTTGTGTTTTTACCTGCCTCAGCAAGACCTCCCTGAACCGGTTACAGGTCCAAAATGCTGCTGCCAGGCTCCTGACAGGTCCTCCAAACAAACTCCTGTAGCACCAATCCTGTTTTCATTGCACTGGCTACCCATCAGAATCCATTTCAAGATCCTTGTGATCATATTTAGAGCCTTGAATGGTTAGGCGCCTGCCCATATTTGTGAGTTACTGCAGTGCTACACCACCAGCAGAAATACAAGGCCCTCTGATCAGAGCCTGTTGGTCGTACCTCACTCCAGCCTCAGAACTAAAGGAGACGACAGAGGAAGTGACAGCATTACGATTTAATCACACATGAGCAACTAAACACATTTTTTTTACTGTCAGATTAAACCCACTTAACTTTATTTTAAATTGAAACTTTCAGTGGTTTGGTCATTGGATTCATGCAAACCTTCAGACAAACTATTTAAAAGTCAAACCTGAAAAAATACAGCTGATTTTTGTTTCTGAGTTTAAGAAAATGTAAGACTTCAGTTGACAGCAGTGGTGTTAAAGTCACACAGACACATTCATGTGTATCCACCCTGCACACAGGAAATGTGATGACCAAATAGATATTTTTGTCCTTTGTGCATTTAGAGGAAGTAACATCAGTCAAGTTTGGTTGTAATAACACATTGTGTTCCCTCTATGAAAGAATCATTTGTACATGTTGTATTGTGCTGTAACATTTAATGACAATATTTTGTCACAAACAGTGTTTGTTGACAGTTTTTTTTTTATTTTATAATATCCGTGCATGGCGATTGCATTGTAGGTGAGGTTTGGTTAATGTTATACAGCTAAAACAGCTGTACCCACATTAACACTTCATGTATCTTTGGTGGTTTGAGGAGCTTCTGAATAGCAAAAAAACAAAGTACAAATGTCATCCAGAGTCATACAGAGGGCCTAATTATCTATTGAGGCATTTATTTGACCTCTGATCGGTGCAACAGCTGAATCTTTTGTGAATTGTCATTTTTTCCTGATCTTGACAAACACCTTATATATCTGTGAAGAGGATTAGAAGTTTGGACAACATAACTTTAATTTCACTCGTAATCCATAGCTGCTACCTTAATATGAATATTTCTTTATTAAGTATTTAGCTAAATTGTGGCTCTTTTTGTTGGGTGTCCAGATATGAAACGCTTTAAATGATGAGCACAGGGTTTGATGTTGGGATTAGGGAAGTATTTTTTATTATAGAGTAAATATAACAGTTATTAAGGTCATGGACATGAACAGTGTTTCAGTGCATTAAAGTTGGACAGAGGAACCTCACACAGGCTTCATGCCAGTTTCACTTTCCAGGTGAAGCTTTTTGCTGGCAGGTGAAAAATTAAAAGGTGTATCAAAGGTGGCACAGGAGAACAGCAGTGGTATTTAGTTTTTGACAGAATGAACACAGACAGATCTGACTGAATACAAACGTTATAATTAACTATATAAATCCATGTTATCTGTCACAATATGTACTTTTATTGTAGTAATCCTGCAGGACTACAGAGTAAGTGCACATGTAGTTGTGAGGGTGATCAGATTGATCCAAACACTGCACAAACCTCTGTCTTCACAAACTCATGGAAATCTGTTTCTCACAGATCCACTTCTTTTTATCATAATAATAATTTTTGGTCCATTTCCCTTCTTGATCACAGCACGCTGCAGCCTTCCTGTATCCAGTGATGTTTTGTTGTCCTGATGCCCAGAATCTGTCGGACAATAAAACATTTTCCATTTAAACTGAAACTCCTGATTATCTTTCATTTAGCTGCTGAACTTCACCTGGAATACGTGTACTATCTGGAATTAATTTGACTTTTTTTAGCCTTTGTAAACCGATATGATCTGTAAGAGCTGCCAAGAATCAAACTTGTTGTGTAAACCCATCGCTCTGTAATTTAGGAGATTTATCTTTAAAGGAATCAACCCCAAAAAACAAACCCTCATGAGTAAACATCAAACACCAACATCCATTAGTTGTTTTCTGGTTGTGCAGACTTTACATTGTGATTAAGTCATTAACATTAAAACACAGTAGCTATTCAGGTCTCTGACAGTTTGACAAATATTAAATCTTTGTGGTTTAAGTCTTCATGAAACATTTATGATGGTTACGAGGGAATTTTTTGTAGCTTCACCTCAAATTAGTTGCAAAGCTGACTGAAGCTCATATTTAGCTTTTTCCTCTTGTTGTTTTTAACTTGTATAAGAAACAGGGAAAAAGACAAAGGACGTTTTCTTTCTGTCAAACATTGATCCTGGAGCTTGAATTAATACAGCATAAAGTAATATGATAATAAAACTTCTGATTCAACTTTTGAAGACAATCAATCACCAATCTTTTCTTTGATGGACTTGTGATTGAAACAAAAACCAATAAAATGTCTCACAGGTTCTGTCAGCAGTGATCCGTCCACCCATCGCCATTCATAATACCCATTAGTTCCATAAATCCATTCTGCCTGTAGACCAATCCAGGACTCTCCATCCACGCTCAGCTCACTGACAAATTTCTAGATTTTGACATGAGACAAGAATTATTTCTCTGTTCATAATTCAGTATTTCTGTTGTGTGAAGGAAAATCGAAATCTGTTGTTCCTTTAGTTTCTTAATCAGAAAATAATAATAATAATAATATAATAATAATAATAATAATAAAAAAAGAATGCACCTTCAGTGCTCGAGAAACATTTCATTTGATTAGAAAGCATCTTAACATGGGACATACACATCTTTGAATCAATTTAAAGTTCATGCAGTGAAAGAACTGATCAGTCTTTCTGGTTTATCTGTGTTCATTCAAGTCCTCAGTTTCCATCAAAATAATAAAATCAGTCAGAAAATAGTATTTGGAAATATGCAAATGGTGAACAAAAGGCATCAAGACCTTGACATACACGGACATATTAAGATATTCTAGATCAGATATTAAACACACTCACCTGTTCCTCTTTGTCGTTTATGATCACCAGATGAGCTCCTTTGTTCTCACAGTATTTTCTGCTTTCATACCAATTTTTCTTCTCGTTGGATTTGAAGTAACAGTTGCGTCCAAATCTCTTCCATCCACCAGGACAGACTTCATGTCAAACAAACATTTTTAAAGAAATCATTCAGTGTCACATTGACTGAAAAGACTTTTCACTACGTTTCATGATTTAGTTGAAGATCTTTCGTTCCTCCACCTTTCCCTTCCAGGTGGTTTGTTCTGTAAATACTTTTATGGTTCAGGTTTAGCATCTCCTTTCTAAATTATTTTCTCCAACAGAAATGTCCAAATAGCAGAACACTTCAACAACATGCTATAATTAAAGTAAAGGCACACTCGTGTTATTTTGTGTAAATTGGTGTAATTCTGGCGCTCCGTGGTTTTAAACGTTGCTCACCTTCAGTTTTGAGCTTCTTTACTTCATCCTGTAGCTGTTTGTAATTTTCACTCAGAGTTTTGTAACTGCTCAGTAACTGACTGTGGTTGGCTGCCATGTCTGCAGAAACAACATTTATCACAGTAAGACGGTATGATTTATGCATAATAATTAGTGTTGGATCATCTGTGTAACACACACGAGGTATTTGCTCAAATGTTTTTTAAACCTTTCTCACCTGAAATGTTCTTCAGTTTGTCGTTTATGATCTGCAGCTGCTCTTTTTCTGAATACACTGAGATATCAGGTGAGAATGATAACAAAATGAGAAAACAGACAAACATATTTCAGACAATTAAATCTCACTCTCACTATTTCAAACTGCAATGAATCATTTGGTATATTTTTCTTTAAACATGCTATGTCTGTATTTTGGATGTTTCCTAACTAGCAGATAACTGACTTGCTGACTAAAGTATTGAGTGTGAAGAAGAACCAAAAAACAGATTAACATTAAGAAATTGGGCTTAAATCACACACCACATGGTGAATATGAACATAAATAAATTCTTCTAAAGATGTAATGAGTAGTATTGAATGGGTTCCTGTGTGTTTCGTGCAGTCTTCCCTCTTTTTGTTTCCCCTGACAGTGTTTACGTTTGTTTGCTTCTTGGACAACAGCTGATAAAGCAGGACCAAGACACAACATTGATTTTTATAACTCTAGTTTCCTTTCAGCATCAATATGATTTTAAGACGAAAAGAAAAATCTGAACCGATTGTTTAAAGCCTGGATGGAAAGCCGTTTGAGCATTAATTAGATATCCCTGATATCAGATGGCAAAAACACTGATATGTTTACTAGTGTAGTATAAAATCAGCCCACTAGTTTACCAGTAGGCTTTAATTTTCCCTACTGGTAAACTAGTGACAGCCAAACTAGTTAACTAGTTGCGCACATTTTGTCTTACAAGTAAACTAGTGTGCTCCAAAATTGTCAACTAGTAAGGTACAAAAAAACACCAGCTAGTTAATTAGTAACACACTAAAACTGCCAAAATGCCAATGCCAAAAACGGTTTTCCATACTCCGCTGCTTGCAGCCATTAGTGCTACTAGTTGCAATCCTTCGGGCTAACATGTTAACTAGTGCGCAATATGCAACATGGTTTGGCTGGGAAGGTGGGGTTTGTGAGGTGGAGAGCCAATAGGAAGCCTCACTATAGAATATTTCTGACCCACTCATTAGCATTTTATCCAGTTAGAGTTGAGTGTTTATGAGCCTCAGTAGTTAACTAGTCAGGCCAAAAAAACATGCATCTAGTACTACTAGTGAATAGTTTGGCTGTCACCAGTTTACTAATAGAAAGAAATTATAGCCCACTAGTTAACTCATGTTGGCATGTAACTGCACTTCATAGCCATACAGCAGCTGCAGCCTTAAAAAATGCCTTTGGTGAGCTTACAACATATGGATAAAAGGATGATTGCTGCTATCATCAGAGAGCACAGCACTCCCAGATAACATGCAGCAGCTTTGAAAGGTCCTCTTTGGGTGGCTGGACGATGTTTTTTCTCTCTCTGTGGTCCTGAAGCTGCAAAGCACAGGAAAAGATAGAAGGAAAACAACATGGGATCAAAGTTTCTCTCCGCTTTTTTTTTACAGTCAGATTTTAGTCAGTAACTTCTTTGCATCTGAACATAAACTATCATTGATCACAATCAGACAGATTTGAAACCAGGTGATCATTTAAACACTGTTATTCTTCTTATATAAAATATATTTGAACTTATCTGTCGAGTTATAATGGATCATTCAATTGCACAACTGACGACAAGCTATTCTGCATCATTTCCTGTATTCAGTCAGGCCACACTTCACTTCTTCCTGTAGCGAGCGTTTTCTTTTGCTTTAACATCAGAGTTGATTTATCCCAAATAATGCTTGTTAGTTCAGTTTAGGAACGATGCCCCAAACAATTTAATGTTAGAGCCAAAAAAAAAAAACTGTGGAAACTGGAACTAATGTGGCACCAAATTACAGCAACAAAACTCCTTAAAAACTACCTAAAATAAACTTCCACAGAATGTAAACGTTCATAATGTACATGTAGATGTACAGAAACAAACAGTGATGCTAAATGGCTGCAGGTTTTTTGAGATATAATCTTTATTTGTCATATTTCCTTACTCACCTCCCTCGTTTGACTGAAAACTGATGTGATCATCTCTGATAGTGTCGGTGCTCTCGTAGATATCCACCTCCATCTCCTGCCACTCTGCCTTGTCTTCCTGCATCTCTCTGTCGCGTCTCACCTTCTTCGACGAATCCACTTTGGCGTAAATATCCGAGGACATCTTTGAGAGGATACTGCACAGTGTCGATTGGTCGCTATGCTGCTGTAAGACTGAATCTCTGATGTGTACTAGTATATTATGCTTTATTTTATCAACTATGGCAGATATAAATTGGCAGATATAAATTTGATCGTGTAGTATAGCATTGTGATTCTTTTGCCTCTTGACTCGGCTTTTGTCTGGTTTCATTAGAGTAAAATGAGGAAGTAGCAGAACAAAAATAGATTCACACGTACACGCCCTTATATTTATCTGCCTTTCCTTAAATTAAAAACATTTCAAAACTTCAAACTTTGTATTCATAGAAATGATCTACAAATACATGGGTGTAAAACTGAAATGTAATTATGTTTTTTCTTTTCTCAGAAAACAATTTAAAGTTTGAAGTTCTGCAATGGTATGGCAACAACAGGAAATGCCACTTTCTCACTCTCTCTTTTTTTTTGCGCCCTGTAGTGAAAGAGAAACTGTTTGTAGCCAAGTTGTAAATGTTTAGTAAGTTTAAGGTCTGACAGTTGATGAACTGAAACAGATATCCTGCATTAGGAACAAAGTTTTAGACCATCTGTATGTCAATCCATGATCCAACACATGTTCAGGAATTTTTAGGAATGAGGTTTACGTTCCTGTTTCTGCCACCATCAGGCCAATCAGACATGTAAAAGCACATTCATGCACCAAAGTGGATGCAATTTTTGTCATTTCTGACACATTAAGATCTTTTTTCTGGTCTTAACTTTGTACAAACTGTGTTTTAGCTTCACTTCTGTTCAAATCTGCTCTGGGAACAGCAGAAAATGTGTTTCTTCTACTATCACGATATTTTACGACATCAAGATAATGTTTTTAGTAAAAATATTTTGTGCTTTTGAAGAACAGTAAAGTTTTTCTTTTCAGGTTTGCCTTTATTGTGCAGTTTTCAGCAGAGTACAGCAAGAAATGTGGGGAAAAGGGAGGGGGAAATGACAATGCAAGTGACTGGTAGGATCAAAGTTACATGACACACATGTCGGACTTCGAGGCGGTGATGAGACTCTCATAAATGTATTTCTCACAGATCCACTGCATGGATCCACTCGTGTTGTACATCCACGTCCCACTCTGATCGATATACACTTTTTCCCCTTCTTGAGCAAATACCCTCACGTCCACCTTCCAGGGCCTGTAGAAAAAGCAGATTATTATGATGTGTTGAAGCCACAAAACACACTTTATTGGTGTAAAATTGTGTTTGCAATTCTTATCTTTGGAAACTTTGCAGCAAAACAAAACAAAAACAACAACAAAATAATAATAATAAAATAACTAAACATATTTAGTTTCTTTGTATGTTTTCAGAAAATTCGATTTATTAGAGTTTTTTTTCACATTTTTTCTGAAGTCAGTGAAGAGGGCAGCACAGAGGAGGATTTATAAGAACACGTTGGCACCCTCATGTGGTCCAAAAGTTAATTACAAGTCCATTATTATTATCAACCTCTTCACCTTTTAACTTCTTAAATATGAGGTGAAAGGTGTAGTTCATGCAACACACGTCATGTTGCTATGATGTTAAATTAAACTGTCCAACTGTTAAACATAATCCAATTGAGGTCGTGCTCATTTAAACACATTTGAAAATAATACTTCTCACCTATAGTGTCTTGTTTTTTTGTCCACCCATCTCCAATCCCAATTATTCAGGTTTTCTGTTTTCACTGACTGCAGGCCGATCCAGGATTTTCCACGTTTGGAAAGCTCTTTGACAAAGTCCTGATGATTGTGCAAAAAGAGCAGATCATTATTTATATGTTTGCATCAAGATTCAAGATTTTATTATCACATGTACAACAATCACATGGAGTCGTCACTGGCAATAAAATTCTCAAGTCTCTCTTGGCTCCCTTAAACATGCTCAGAAATATTTGGAAAGAAAGACCACATGTGCCTAAAGAAATATATATATAGTACTTAGTAATAAAATAAAATATAGACCTAAAATATAAATAATACAACTAAATTAAATATACAACTAAGGGTACTGTATAATCTAAAGGTGGTAGTAAGTCCATGTTTTACCTTTTGAAATCCCCCATGGTGAAGTAGAAATGTTTTTTTGTTTTTTGCTTTGTGTTTGTGCGCACACAAACACATGTGAAATCACAGTTTTCATGTGCACTTGTCGCATAACATCCAAACAAAGGGGCTTAGATGATCTTAACTGTTGAATTCTTTCAAATCAGTGTCACCATCTAAACTTATGCGCATCTTGTCTTGTCTATCTTTGTGGTCGTGATGTCCAGCATTATCATAAATAATATAGGTACACTGATGAAAGCTACTAAATAAGATGAATGTAATTAACCAGAGTATTATTACTTATTTATTATATTAAAATATAATATCATTACACATGACACCAAATTTCCCCAACTTATTGTGTACTGTGTCCAACTACCAGAACAGTTTGTAAATTGAGAGAGAATCATTGCATTTGAAAAAAGTTTTGCTGATATGTTATTAAACTCAATCAGTATTATTATTTTCAGTAAAAGTAATTAAGAGTTGGGAGTGAAATCTAATAAAAGAATCACAGTTTTTACCAGACAACATCATTGATTTGTCAAATCTTAATCTGCAGTCCAACAAGTAACATCAGACAGTTATACTGAAGTGAATATGTTCTAAAATTAAAGTCTCACAGAGTAGAAATACTCAAAATAGACACTGTACATACATGCAACACTAAAAATCAACAGACACTCACATTTTCCTCTCGGTTTGTTATCATCACCAGATCAGCTCCTCGGCTCTGACAGTCTTTCCTGCTTTCTGTCCAGTTTTTCATCTCACTTGATATGTAGTAACAGCTGTACTGAAACTTCCTCCATCCTTCTAGAAAGCAATGTATTGTCACCAGAGTTGATTTCATTTAATTCACAACAAATTAACAAGACTTAAAGTATTTGATTTTTCCTCACCTGTCCCCTGTGACTGACATTCATTGTCATTCAGGCTGTTAAAACTCTCCTCCAGCTTCTTATACCTGCTGCTGAGCTCTTCTTTTTCCAAAGCAATGCTAAAATCTGGTGGAAAATAAAAAAACAAAAACACCAGGCAGGGCAGTGATGTCAAGTCAAAGCAGGTTTTAAGTTACTAAAGATGAAACGTTAAAATAAAAATCCTCACAGAGTGTCGACAGGACAGTGACTCCAAAAATTAGCAGGACACACAGGAGACCCAGGACAAGTGCAAAAGTCTTGAAATAGTCTCTCTGGGCAGCTGGAAGATGTCTTTGAGTGTCTGCTCCTACAGAGGCAAGTAGACATTTTGCTTAAAATAATTACACAAACGGAGAAATTTGATTTGTGGAGGAAGAACATAACCCCACCTATCGGCCGCAAGATAAAAAAATTGAAAGTGCAGCAGCTCACAAAAAGTCATGATGATGACTTATTTAAACACCTATTTAAAGTATAACTTTCACACTATTCAAAAGTTCCTTTAAATTTTTACTAGAACAAAATAAATGTGTATCATCTGCAAAAAAAGTAACATTAAAATAAAAGTAACACGCTCAAGAGGACATTGACCCTGCGTGTAAAATGTTCAGGTCTTCTACAGGCTTGAGTGCAGACATTTTTAGAATAATTATCATAATTTTTGCTATTGTTCCGTTCAAATGCGAGGCCCTAACTTGAATACACACCCACATACATAAATTGTTTGTTTTTTTTTTCATTTATGGCCGTACTTCCACCCCGTGTCGAAACGTCGACTCGCCGTGTCGAAACGTTGACTTGGTGGTCGCCGCCGCACTCGTAGATGTCGACCAGCCTCTCCACCGTCTGTCCTCTTTCCTCTGTTGTGACTCCTTTACTGTATCTCACCTTCATATTGAAATTTGGCTCTTCGTAAATGTTGGAAGACATTTTAAAGCTTCGAAGACCTAAAAACAAAAATAAAAAAAGCTTTTCAGTCTTCTCCGCTTTTATGTTTATCTCGTCTTTCTGCTCTGACACCACACTAAGTAGATATTTGATACTGTAGTTTGTTCGTATTTCTAAATCTTCAGTGTAGCTTTGTGCTCTTCTCTGGTGCTGCTGTGTGTTTTCTGCAAAGGTGTGTCTCTCTCACTGTTTGTGTGTGTGCTGGTCTGATGTCAACACACAGGATGTAGAAGCAGGAAGACTCACACACACTTTTTTTTATCATTGCACAGAAAAAAGCTTTGAAAAGATTAGCCAGTATTTTTAACCTCCATCTGAGCTTATAAAACCTTTTTATCTTTATTTTGGATATATATGTTTTTCACTCAGGCAGCATTATACAGATATGAAAGTTGATTAATAAAAGTTGATTTAGTGTTAGAGAGACTATAGTTCGGTAACCAACAGAACGACGGCATCAAACGATGGAATTGAAAAACCACAAAGCGAACAAACACCGAACATGCAATAAAAATAGAAAATGATGGTAAAAGAACTAAAATGTGCAGCTAAATCTCAAAATGTCCTGTTTATGACTTTTTCTCTCCCATTCTGATCTGAATCACATAAAAAACATCATCCTGAAGCTAAACACTGTGATGAATTATGCGGAAGTGACAGATCACGTTATCGTCGCCACCATCATTTCATATCACCACGTTACAGACAAGCAAACCGACTTTAAAAATAATCTGATACGAGCTTAAGCAGAAAAGCAGAAACGTTTAAATGGATATGCATGTGTTACGCTGAATTAAAATCTAAAAAAAAGTTCCACAGATTTGTCTTCTGAACACAAAAAACACTTCCTCCTTCATGTCAAACTCATCATTTCCTTCCTCAGCAAAGTTCATTATTGCATTCAACATTTAATGACATGATGAGGTTGAAAAAGTGTAAATGCGTCTGCCTCGCGGTTGTAGTGTTCATCTGAGTCCTGACCAGCACAAACCACCGAGTGACTTGTGTGGGTGAGAGAGTGCTGATCTGTGCTGATGAGTGGGATTTGTTGTATTTAATCTCACCCGATCGCTTTGAGAGAAACTGAAGAGGCACGCCATCTTTAAGGAAGAGGAGTGACTGCTTTAAAATGAGTAAACATTTGTTATTAATAAAAAGTGCAAAAGTTAAGAAAGATGGAGATTATTTTTGTGGTGCTGCATCAGCTATATTGTCCTGCTTGTTTTTTCAGGCTAGAAAAGGAGTGTTAAGGACAGAAGACATGCACAATAAAAGACAACACACTCTTTGCAAAACCAGTAATAGGGTTGAGTTTTGTTGAAGATTTCACTGAGACCAACGTGCCTGCTGACAGAGGAGCAAGACAAATTGTACAAACTTTGTGCACAAAAAGGGCAAATGCTGTCTATCAAGTACTGAAGCAGCAAAAAGTCTCAGAGAGTCAGGCTTCTTGTTTCAGACAGGATTTCACTCTGCACAGCGATATTAAAGAGGAAGGGTGATGTTGGTGCTTTGAGAGGAAAAATCACATTAATTTTTTAAGTGCAAGTATGCTACATAAAAACTGAACAAATGAATGAATGCATTTTATTACACACAAAATGCAGGTGAAATTAGGAGGTAACTTCTTTGATATTTACTTGGAAAGTTGATTTATTTTGAGATGCGTCTAGTGTACGAAAGTTGCCATTAAAAATAAAGTTCAGTCATCATGTAGGGCACTTACTAGGAAACGTTGGAGCAAAGCATTAAATTTCGATTGCTTTGCTGATAATGTATAAAAGAAATATAAAACAAACTATTTCTTGCCTCCTTGTTGGGAAATTGCGGAGAATTTATGATTAAATCAGGTTGGGGTAATATCGAGTAAACTTGGGGTAAGAAATGGGATAATTTGGGGGTAATTTCAAAGAGCAACTGACTTGGTAATTATCACCTACTTAACATGAAAGTTGCGGAGCGCTAAAAAGAAGTGTCACCATTTCTTTCTTTATTTCTTTTATTCTTTCCTAGACATTTTATGAATGTGGAATAAGTGTCTGTCTTTAACTCTCTCTCTTTCTCTTTTTGTCTCTTTGTGTCTGTCTTCAGGGGCCAACCGGTCCAGTAGGTGATACAGGTGTACCGGGACCTCAGGGACCCCAAGGACCACAAGGACCCAGTGGACGCTCCATCATAGGACCGCCTGTGAGACAAAAACAACTTTTTAACTCTAATTTCAAGTTCTCAGTCTGAATACAGAGCTAAAGTCCACAGTATATTTCTGATAATACTCCCAAAGAAAGTTCATTTACAGACGACATATTTTCATCATTTATCCGTCTCTTCTATCACAGTTTTCTTTAATTCTTGTGCAGGTTATAACGTGTATTAAAAAGAAAAGAAAGGTATTTTTACACTGTATTGTTTCGTATGATGTATTTTATTTGCATTGATAAAAAAATGCATGATTTTTATCTGCAGGGTCCTCCAGGAGAGCGAGGACAGAAAGGTGATGCTGGACAGCAAGGAACTCAGGTAAAACACAAAATGATATCTAATATAATTTAATTTCGTACTTTTGCTGGTCTACGTTATGTGTAAACATGAATACTGCACATTTTCTCTGCTACGAATCAGCCTCGTGCAAAGACAACAAACGTCTACGGTTGATTGCAGCTGCTCACTTTTACCAAATCTGCGCCAAATGATTGATTTGTCTTTGTGTTAATTATATATTGTGTGGTGGGGCTGTATTTTCAAGCATTTTCGTCAGAGATACAAATAAATTAGCATCCTTAGCTACACAAAGTTGGGCAGTTTGCTGTTTCTAAGAGGTCTGAGCCTCCCACAACTAATCACTGCGGCGCTGAGAATTACTGGGACTAATCTGACCTTTAGAAAGCAAACAGTTGTCAGGTTTTGAATAATGGTGCCATTTGCGAAAGGTTGATTTTCTGTGTTTTGTGAAGCAATAAATAGTCTTCCAGTGTTTGTGCATCACCACAGTTTGTATCGGCAGAGTTCATTTTATGTTAAGTCTCACTTTTTTACGTTAAAAGTTGAAAGTATACTGGAGGAAGCAAAGCAACAAAGGTCCCCACGCTGGACTCAAACCAGGCACATTTATTTGAAACACCCAACATAAGCCACCAAGACTGCACAGTAAATGTAAAGCTGTTTGTTTAAACTATATTAGCAGTGAAAAATACAAATCAAGAGCTACAAACCACAATACACAGTGTCATTTCACATCAAACATTTGAAGAGTGTCGCTGCTCATACGTGTCCATTAAATATTGAATATTGATGTAATCTTTTAGTTTGTGAAGATCTTGCGCTCTCCTTTCGGTGTTTCAGGGAATTCCCGGCAGACCTGGAGCTCCAGGCCGAGAAGGACCTGCAGGAGCCAGAGTGAGACGAAATATTACTGCCAAAACCAGCACTGACATCTCTGACCTTTTATAGTTCACATGTAGAAAAGAGCATTTTGATGTAAAACACAAACATTTTAGATTTAATCTTATGTATTTTCTTCTCAGGGTCTGCCAGGCAAAGACGGCCCGCCGGGCAGACAGGGGGCCACAGGATCTATTGTGAGTGATTATTTAGAGTTTGACATTATTTTTTACTTTTTTTACTGCTGTCGCCATTATGACCACCATATGTTGTCTTATTTCGTATCTATATATATCAACATAGTTGGCCGATGATTCGACACGGATTCTTCTCATATCTGTTCCTCATCTGTTCAGGGGACTCCAGGAGCCCCCGGGGCCCCGGGTAACACAGGCCCCCCAGGAAAACAGGGAGAACTGGGACCACCAGTGAGTCTGACATAAGAAATGATCCTTCTTCTCTTTTTTCGTTTGTTCAAAGTGGATGTAAAGTTGTTGTCATTACATGTTTCTTGCACAAGTGTGGACACTGTGGAATTTAGGCAGGAAGGTTTGTGTCGCTCAGTTTTAGTCAGACAAACAAAGGATCAACAGCTTGCTGTCTGCTCTGAAGGTCCACAGTGAAGGCTGAGCTAAAAACACTCATTTGACAAAACAGTGTTTGGAAAATGACTGAATCTTTCTTGAATATTTCTTAAAAGGTTCAGAATCGGTGTACAAAACTGCTTAATCAGATTTCTGAAGGCTCTCATGTAGATTTTGCTGAAATGCAAAAGAGAAAACTACTGAATCGCTGTTAAAATGCAAAAAACAGGAGGCTGATTAGTGTCGATGTCAGAAAATCAGGCCTTACAACGTGAAGAGGTAACGCTGAGTTCAACACCATGTTCAGGCGTCTCTGTGACAGTAAACTGAATATTTTTTGTGTTGTTGGACAAAACAAGATATTTGAGGTTGTCACCTCGAGCTTTAGGAAACACTGATCAAACATTTTAACTCCTCCACCTAATCGATTAATGAATAAAATGATCCGCAGATTGACCAATGATGTGAGAGCAACTTACCTGAACAAACACTCAACATCAACACATCTGGAGATTTGAAAAACTGTAAAATGACTAAAGATTTAAAATAAATATAAATGGAAAAAAAAGTGCAATTGGAAGAAGTCACATAAAGGACAGTTACTTATAATTTGTACAATACTTGAGTAAATATCCTATATTTATATTTCACCGCTGGTATGATGCGTGTTTTTCCTCTCTGTGCCGTCATTTTAATACCTATCATGAAAAACAACCCAGGTAAGAGCTCAGGTAGGAGGCCGGGTCATCTGTTAAACATGGCCGTTATTTTGGTGTTGAAAGGTACGAGAGCCTCAGGTTAAGATGTATAAGTGCCGTGTATTTATCCTATTTTTTTACCGCTGTGACAGTGTTTTGTTTCTGCTGACGGCTTGTAAGAGTTCATTTGAAAAAAAAATATATATATATGGGAATAGGAAATATGGCCGCTCTCCGCTTTGGCATTTATTCCTCATTAAATGAAATGTTCACAGACAGTAAATCACATCTCGACTGTGCCGCCAAAGAAGAAATGAGATTCTGTGGGAGGTGATACAAACTGCTGACAAATTACTCTGCAATGCTGTGAAAAAATGTTGTCGAGCATGTAATTACAGATACGTGGGTGGACTGCAAAGAGCCCTCCTTAACTACTTACTACACTGTTGTCAATTGCAGGTCTTAATGTGAACTTACTGGAGGAAATTATAGTTCCATTTTTTTTGGTAGTGGCACTTTTTGCATAAAGAGAGTTTTTTTTAATGGCTCAAATGCAGCGTTACAGCAAGGTTTGTCGAGATGAACACTTCTCTCCACCATCTGCTGTGTGTTTTACAGGCTCGGTTTCTGTCGGATGAAGGCGAAAACGCTTCTTATTCTCCCCACTGAAGGTTGAATTTAGTGCAGCGTTGGACAAAAGATGACTTTGTCTGAATCCTGCTTCTTTTTAGCCTTTACGACTTTCTGCATTTTAAAAAAACTGAATCAAGTTACTGTGCTGAAGGTTTCTGTGGCTTTATACAGAGAGGACTGTCAGTTTTAATGTGATTACTTTTCTTGTTGGTTTGTGTGTTTGTTTTTACATAAAACACTCTTAAAGAAGTCATCAAATGTCAGACTGTGTGTCCAAATTAGATACTGCAACGTGATTCAACATATCTACTGCTGAGGTGATAGATAAAAACAGATCAGCAATAAAGAAAAAGTGACAGACAGAGAGATAGATAGATGACTTTATCGATGCCCAGAGGGAAATCAAGTTGTCATAGCAGCTAGGTACATTAAAATACAATAAAATTAAATTAAATCAATTACCGAGGTAGTACAAGATAGAAAAGTGCAAAATGAACAGAGATAGTAATACGGATGAAATGATGATAATGTAAATAACAGTGTAACAGTATATAATAATAATAAGAATAATAATAAGAATAATGATAATAATGATTTGATTATGATATAAATTAATAAAAATATTTCATGTTAAACAAGTGAGGGTTAGGGCTAACTCCAACAAACAGTTTCCTCATTATAAAATTAACAATATACATAAATAATAAATACATTCATCCAGCTGGATTGAGAAAAAGCAGAAAGGAAAAAGAAGAATAAAGTGTTCAGGATCTGAAAAGAGGAAAGAGGCGAACTTGTTGTTTCTGCACATTAAAATCTTCTCACTGGTTCTTCTTTTTGTTGCAGGGTCCTCATGGAAGCAAAGGCGAGAAAGGTGAACGGGTAGGTGGCACATTATGCTCCGTTTATGCAAAAAAGCAAATAAAAACTTGTGAAGTTGCTCTGTTCTTTTTTACAGCATCTGCTTTTAATGTTTGTTCAGCTTAAATGTCTTCCTGAAATCTGCTTGGGGCAGAAATGTAAATGTAAATGGAAATACAGAAAACAGAGACAAACAGGCCTCACGTTAACAGCTCTGAATGAGGTTAGGGTTCAATTTTGGGGCAAGTTTGAGAAATATACAGAGTTTGAGTGTATCATTTATTTGTCAGCTGTGTTTAATGGTGTCTGTGCACAAAGAGACAGCGAAACAGCATAAAAACAAATCTTTACGAAGCTCAAACTCTTCTGTTATTGTTAAAGCTGCTGATTTGACTCTTTGGTCGTATTTTAGTTCATGTTTAGGAGTTTTGTGTTATATTAAGAGGTATTATAGTAAGTATAGTAAGATGTGTTCCTGTTATTTTGTCCATCTCCTTCAGATATTTGTGTTTTTTATGGTTTTCATATCCAGTGAATCCTCATCACATTAAAAAAATCTTTATTTGAAGTGTCAAACTGTTATAAAGTGCCAAACTGTGCTTGACAAAACTGGTGCTTCAGCAGCTCAATGTGGGTGTTTAATGGACAAAAAGAAACATAAACCTCTCTCAAATCCCACCTTTCTGCGCCTCTTTTACAAACATCTCCTCAGATTTCTTCCTGCCTCACTAAACAATTCAGCCAGTTTGTCTCTTATTCATTTCTTCAGTCGACATGTCGATCCGAAGAAGATCTTAACAGGAAGCTGTATCAGGTCAACCTGAAGGCGTGAAGTGAAGGTTTCCGAGCTGCAGCAGCACCAGCGGCGCTTTGACTGATTGTGATTGTTATTTCCAGGAAGAGTCCTGGAAAGCTTTCAAAAGTTCGTCTCTGTTTACTCGGAGCTCAGAAACTTCAACCACAGCAGACATCGACAGAGCACACAAAAAAAAAAAAAACGATTAAGTGTGATTAAGCCATGAAATGAGACGCTGAACTTTTTTTTTTCTGAAGTGGTTGAGAGTTTTCACTAAAGACAACAACAGCTGGAGGTGAACGGGTTGTTGTTTTACTTTGAGGGAAAAACTCACACCGACAGACAACAAATTAAAGAATACCTGAGTATTAAATTTGCTTTTATGAGTCGCGTTAATGGACTCTGTCGTCACAGCATCATCAGCAGCAGCAGCATGAAGGAGGAACCAGAACACGATTTACTGTGATGTAAATGTACTTCTGGCAATTGAGGTATCTGTTTTAATCAGTGCAAGTTTCTACATCACTGAAAATAGAAACATCGCCTCTGCTTGTGCATCTTCAGGGCGACCTCCAGTCGACGGCGTCTGTCCAGGCCATCGCCAGACAGGTCTGTGAGCAGCTGATCCAGAGTGAGTAAAGACGCTGACTTTATATTTCTCAGTTTCATCCTCTCTGCTTCAAAGAATTTGGTTTTTAAATCAAGCTCAGCATCAGGTCCTGGTTTACATGAGCGGCTGCAGAGTGTACCATCTGTAAGTTCTCTGAAATGATAAACTTGCACACTTCTGAAAGGATCTACGGCGATAAAACAACTGTTCACTGATCAATCCTCATTACGGAAGCCCGGAGTAGCCAAAGATAGATCGATAAGTTAAATAGATAAATAGATGACTTTATTGATCCCTGGAGGAAACTTAAGTTTTCATAGCAGACAGGTACATAAAAATTAAAATAATTTGCAAAGGAATAAGATAAAATGAAATACGATAACATAGAATAAAATAAGAAATAAAATACTGACACAAAGTGCAGTGGATGTCCAATGCACATTCAAAAAAGATAAATAGATAGAAGTGCAAAAAATTAGAGAGAAAAAAAAATATTCTGAGGACACATTTTACTTTGTTGGACGCACATTTAATTTATTTAATTTCCTGTCCTAAGGCCACATGGCGCGCTACAACTCCATCCTGAACCACGTACCCAGTCCGCCGGTGTCCATCCGAACTGTGCCAGGACCTCCGGGAGAGCCCGGCAGACAGGGGGCTCCAGGGGCCCAGGGAGAACAGGGGCCCCCGGGAAGGCCCGGCTTCCCTGGACAGAACGGACAGAACGGGCAGCCCGGAGAGAGAGGTAAAGACGAGGACGGAGACATTAAACAGAAGACGTGATGACAAACAGCTCTGTTGTGTCGCTGTGTTGTTTTTCATGAATGAACTTACAGGCAACATGAAAAACTGCAACCTGAAAAAACTTTGTCTACTCTAAACTTTCATCACACGAATACACGTATTAAAAGAGAATCATGTACATGCAATTGAGGAATGACCAAAGAAACGGAAAAAGTAGTGCCAACAGCAAAACCGAGTCTAAGTTACCAGTAAATATTTACATCATTTCATATATATTCATACTGTTTTTACCTTGTCGAGCTGTTCTTGTTTTGTATTTCTGTGTTCGTACGGGGAGAGCTGTAAAAAAAACAGAGTCACATTCCTTGTATGTGTTAATACCTGATCAATAAGGCTGATTCTGATATCACGACGCTGTAACTGTGACCAGGTCAACCAGGAGAAAAGGGTGAGAAAGGATCCCAAGGTGTCGGAGTCCAAGGCCCCAGAGGACCTCCAGGACCTCCTGGTAAATTAAACCAGCTGGACTACACCGTCCATAAAACTCTCAATATTTTCCTCCAGGTCATTTTTACTAATCCTCCTCCTCCTCCCTTCCCAGGTCCCCAGGGGCAGGGCAGAACTGGCAGCCAGGGTCCAACGGGGCGACCTGGAAATCCCGGTACCCCTGGTCGGCCCGGCGTCCCCGGACCGGTCGGCCCCGCCGGACCTCCGGGTTACTGCGACCAGAACTCCTGCATGGGCTACAACGTCGGAGGTACGTAAGGCTCCTGAACTACAACAACAAGACTCTCATCAAGTAGTTTGATTTAAATAATAATGTTTATTATTTCTCATTTTTGTTAAATTGAATTGTTAAATTAGATATCACGTTAAACTAAACTGCGACTCTTCACCCCCATTTACTGTGACTGCTGTGTAATTACAGCTGCATATTGTGGAGGCTGTGATAAAGAAACAGACATTTTTAATAAAAGATCAGGAGTTACTCATTTAGTCTCCACTGTGTCTAATTAGCAATAGAAATATATCTCTTAGAAACCTACCGTACCTCTAAATGTGTGGATATTGTAAAGTTTTTCAGTTCAGCGTCTTTTTTGGATTAAAGTTATGTTTAATGTTTAACTCATTTGGTTCCTTTTCACATTGAAAAGCTGCCGCTGATTTAAACAGTGCATGTGTGAGGGTGAAACGGCCTGAAGAACGACGTTCGGATGCAGAATTCAGTTAGTTTAGTGAATTTACTCTGCATGTCTGAAGTTCAGCACTGTGATTTTGAAATTTTGTACATTTCAAACATCTTTTGGTACTTTGAGCTTGTTTTTGGTGGAACGTAATCCAAACAACAAGGTGTCATCATCGATACAGTCTTCACCTTAAAGGTCACTTCACCCAAAACATTCAAGACAAAGATGGAAACATTTATTTATTTTAATTTATTCTTACTGAACAAATAGTTCTAATAAAAATCAATCTTTTGCCAGCTGACATCCACACACACAGAAATCCACAAATCTGGAGTAAAATATCTGCTTGTTAGATATGGAAAGACACAAAAATATGATAGAAAACATAAAAATGTCCATCTCACAAGGTCTCAGACACTCTACCTGCCACAAAAGCATCGTCAATAAAGAAGAAAATCTGATTAAAATTGGGTGAAGCAGCCCTTTAAGCTTTGTCACACAGAAACTTCATGGTAGCCAAATCAATTAATTCTGCATCTCGACATCTTCTGACTGAGATTTATTTTTTGGTAAAATGATTCGGTGTGAGCATGGGTTTGATCAGTCACTGGAGAGATGCAGCACGGAGGGTTTTCTTTCTCGTATACCGCTAATTAAATTGACAAAAAAAAAGTGCAACGGAGCACTTCCAAAAGTCACATAAAAGTTGCAGGTGACATTTCGGTGCCGCTGGCAGCTTTTGTATCTGCTATGTGCTAATTTGATCCAAAAAAACTCCAACTGTGTTTTCTCAGCATGTCTGAGGAAAAGACACGTGGGAAATTATATTTTAACAGCTTCACGGTTAATAGAGCAGAACTCACCGCACGCTTGCAGGATGCTTTCTGTTCATTCTCACCACATACTGCAAACCTTTAAACACTGGAGACGTATTGATATAATTAATAATGTCGCTGGTATACAGAAAGAAAAACCCAACCTGAGTCATCTTTTCCTCGGTAAATGCATGATCCCCGATGTGTTGAGGTTAAAGGTCGCAGAGCAGCTCGCAGCCTGCAGGGTCGTCATGTGAGTAATGTCTGCATGCTGTGTTTTTGTCTTTGTGTGTCTCCATCTCTGTCTGTCTGTCTGTCTGTCGTTGTCGTAACCCTCAGTGCAGTATTTCAGTGACAACTGAGCCGCCAAACTCTGGAAGAAAACGACTTTAGGAGCTTTAAACTGCTGCAAAACACTGCAGGTGATGGAGGCGGTGCCGCTGCATCAGCTCAGCAGCTTTAACTGCATCATGTAGTGCACAGTGTCCTCTTAAAAAGTAAAAAATAAGACAGAAACAAACAAAAAAGTAAACCAAAATGAAATCCCATCAAAAATATGTTAAAATATACAATAATAAATGAAAATCTGTCTGTGAATTAAACAAATCATGCCAATTTGTACAGCTTTATTTTTTTAGGCCTTCCTCACTCATTGAACATTCATTTTGTCGTCACAGTCAGATAAACAGATGTATAGATAGGCTTTATTGATCACATGAGGAAAATGATCTTGTTGCAGCAGCAGCACAGTGATGATAACAGATTAAAAGCATGATCTGCAGAATGTCAATAAAAAGGAGTAAAAAATGTAAATATAAAAATAAAGAGCAAATCCCTGAATATAAAATAAAATTAAATAAAAGTAAGATGTGTGCAAAAATGTCAATATCAACAATATATACGTATGATATAAACAGTTTGTATAGATTATTGTGTGACAAAGGGTGAACTGTTGTAAAAGGTAAAAGGTAAAAGGTAAAAGGTGGGAATCATTTCCTAAAACCTTTTAACTTTATGAAAGCAAAGCTCCTAATAATTTACATGAACTGACTCGACCATCCTCCCTTGACTTTGTCTCCTAGATTACGATCATCCGACTCCTCTTTTTTAAACCAACTGACTTCATATAAACTCCCGTAACACAAAAAAAAACTCATAAAGGTCCTAGAAGATCATCTGCACAACTAAATGCAAATGCTGCACGTTGTTTTAACCTTAAATAACTTTATAATCATTTGAAACACCACTTGAAAAACCACTTTAAATGACCTGATTTGTGACAGCTTGAATGTGAATTAATAGATAACAAAATCTAATAACTGCCTGATAAAACTTAAAGACACTGACATGAAATTTCTGTTGCTTATTTCAACTTTTAATTTGCAGCTAATTTATCCTCCTGTCTTCTTTCTGTCCGTAACCTTGGTAACCTGACTCAGTAACCCCTGGTAACCGTTGGTAACCCTTGGTAACCGTTGGTCCTTTGTGTCTCCTGCTCCTTCCTCTTTGTCCCGCCCCTTCTTCCTGTCTGGCTAACCCAATCAAAACTCAACAAACCAATCCAAAACCTTGCTTCCTGTGGCGGTGGTGGTCTCTCGTTTTGGGCGCTCACTGACTGTCTGCCTGTCTGATTGGCGCGCTGGCTTGGCTCGCCGCCCGGTTGGTTGGTTGCCTGGGCGACGCAGAGGGTGAGGATGTCACTGACGGCGGCGCTATCCCTGCAGTCCAACTGCCGCCCAACGTCTTCCAGAACTACGGCGAGGTGGAGGAGGACGACCCCTACCGCTACTACCAGCCCAACTACCCGGTGCCGCGGCCCGTGGCGCCCGGCGACGACCCTGCGCTCGCCCTGGACGACGTCCTCGAGCTGAGGTCCCCTGGCGTCTACCGCGGCGCCCGGAGCGTGGAGGGTGAGAAAGTAGAGCCGAAGAGGAGACTAAAGAGAGGAGCCAAGACGCCGCCTGGACTAATTAAATAAGAGGAGGTGATTGGAGGACGGAGGGCCGCTCGCTGGCTCTGATTGGGCGGTTTATGAACTAATCAACAAGTGCCTGATGTAGAGGATTTCTTATGGACATCGTAGAGGGGACGGGGTGGGGGTGTCAGGTTGGGACTATCCAACTCATCTATGCGGTTGAATTAACTCCAAGAAAACAAGTTTATGTCGTTTAAATTTCATATTTTATTCGTCGCCTCGGTAGAGACGAAAACTGGACTGAGCTCAGCTGAGGTTTAAATTTCACAGTTTGTGCTTTTCGTCCCGAGACGTCGCTCTGACAGCAGTTTAAACTCGATTAGTCCAGCTTTAAAAAAAAAAACATTTTGTCCTCACACCGATTGGAGAAAAAGGAGCCGCCCTGTTTTCAGGGCTCAGCTGGTTTAAGTGCCTCCTAACTGTCTTTGCTAGAATATTCTGGAAGAAACACGAAGCATTTATACGCAGAGACACGAGCAACACTTCATGTTTTTGTGTCTTTAATTAAAGGTTTTATTTCAACCTTTTAATTAGTGCAGATGTCTCATCTACGGAAGCCGAGAACGGACGTGCTTGCAATTTTTTTAATGCCGTTACCTCGAAAAAACTGAAGGTGGTTTCCTCTTTTTCCTTGTAATGTTTCTGATCTCGAAGATTGAAATCAGCTTTGCTCAAATGAACCAGTTCTCCATTGTTATCTCACATAATTAACTCCTGATCTGGATTTTAATCAGCATTAAAAAAAAAGCCGATCTCAGCCGTTCCTGGCTTCCGTACTCAACTAACATCATAAAAAAGGTTTTGATTTCATGCCATCAGTTAAATATTCACAACATGGCCTCGAGCTGCAGACCAGGTACAACACGAACAGAAACTACCTGTGAAATTACTGGTGTGAACAGCAGAATAATTATAAAACAGTAGAAAGCATAATAATGTTGTACTGAATTTAGCTGCTAACTTCACATCACACAAACAAACACAAATTCTGCAACGCACATGAGATTTATCCAATAATTTCTGATGCGAGCCGGCGGCAGGAAAGTTTAATAAGTGGTTGCACCTGGTCTGCAGTAACTTTAAAAAAAAAAAAAAAACCTGCATCCTAATTCTGATTTGAACTTTTTATTTTACCTCCGTGTGTTTTGTTTTAAAGACTCTGCAGCTTTATAACCAAACAAATTATTTATGTCATGTTTTGCATGTTTCTGTTTTTCCATTTACGGCGTGATGTATCACTTTTTTAAGTCTCATTGAGCCGCAGACACATTTTACTGCCGCGTATAAAGATCATTGTTTTGTGGTTGTTTTGTTTTTTCTCCTCCGAGGTGTCATTGTGACAGTATTAGGCTCAAAGTGACGTCGCTCTGCATTTGGCTGATGGCTGATAAAAAAAGAAAGAAGATGTAAAGACGATAACAGCTGATGTAAAACGTTATATTTCTCAGTAGATGTATTTTGGTTTCCTGTGTTTGACAGAGGCTGTTGGTCGAGTTGTAGAAACATGACTTTTATTTTGAAGACCGACAGCTGTTTCCCACCCCAGTTTTTTTTTAATTTGTATTATTATTATTGGTTTAGTTTTGATAGATTTGCCTCCTTTTGTAACTTTTATCAAGAATATAATTTAAGTCAAACTGGACGTCGTCTGTTTCAGGACAAAAATCTTTAGGTCTGTTCATTTTTAACATTTTATGCAGAAACTAACTGAACAGAAACACAGCTCAGAGATCAGTTTATTACATATGTGATCAATTATATAAAAGAAAGTCCAGTTATTTGGAAGAAGTTGTGCCTCTTTGATTCACCTTTATTTCAGTTTCAGCACATTTTAAACTTCTCCAAATGTTTTCTTTTTTTTTTTTTTTTTTTGTAAATCTGCAGAGTGAAAACAGTGTTTGAATCTCCCTCCAAACACCTCTGAGCAGGACACGCTTAGAAAATAAAATCAAGGAAGTAATTTATTTTTTACTTGGTATTGATTTTCTCAGAACAATAAAAGCTGAAGTACAACCGTCTGCTTGTCGTGTGTGTGTGTGTGGACTTGGAGGTGTAATTAAGCAGCGACAGAGCCAGTGAACGTCGGAGCGTTTTGCGAGCTGCAGGACGCTGATTGGAAACCAGCAGGAGAGCGGCTGCACAGCTCGGCCGTCCGGACCGAGCGACATTTAAACCAGCAGGAAAAAACAGGACGGACACTCGAGTTCTGTGTTGAAATATTTAGATTTTTCTTCACTCTTTAGGTTTTATGGAGCTTTAACACAGCACTTTTTCATTCATTGATTTTAAATCTACGGAAGCCGAGAACGGACGTGCTTGCAATTTATTTCTAAAGTATTAATCTCAAGAAATCAGAGTGTGTTTCCTCTTGTTCTTTGTGAGGTCTTGTGTGTTTATCTCCAGTTAGTCTTCCATCAGCAGGTGTCTGTAGGCTAGGCTCTGTGGAGATGCTGTGGGGGTCATTATGTATGTACAGTGGATGAGCTTAATAATGTCTTCATTATTTCTATATAATATATATAACGGCTTTATTTGAGCAGCTGCTGGCTGAAGCAGAGAGATGGGTCAACCTCTCATCTTTGGAGACTATAAAACCAGATTGTCTGCTCCAATGAAGAAACTGCAGCAAAGCAAACTCCACATTTAGGCCTTAATTATTGATCAGTTATGGATCCTCCCTGACAGTCATCACAGTGATCTTGAAGGTTGAAATCAGCTGTGCTCAAATGAACCACACAGTTTTGTTAACTCAATATAACAACATTTAAAAAAATAAAATAATAATAATCACAAGCTTGGCTGCTCTCAGCTTCCGTACATGGTATCTCCAGATGTGTTGCTGTTGAATGATAAACTGAAGGGTGAAATGTTCCTTTATGTGTTAAGTTTCAGATAATAGATAATATAGATAATAATAGATATATCATATCTATATATCATATAGATAATAGAGAGAAAGTTCCAGCTGAAAACAGGATTTGGCTCTTTCAGGATGTAAAATGATTTTCTACCTGGATTTTTTTGTCCCCGCTCATTCAAGCGTCATCACTTCCTGCTGTGAAATGACACTTTTCATCCACCTGTGAAGAAAAAAGGTCAGAAGATGAAGAGTTATGTGGATCTGCAGAGGCCTCGTGTTGATATTTAGAAAATATCGTTCACACAAATGTTCAAAGTTCTTTCTTTTATCTGCTCGTTCATCTGTGGGTATATTTAAACTTTATCGTCTGCACTCTAACTTTTCAGAAACCCACACAGAGTCGATATTACTCAACTTCCTCAGAGGAAGTCGTCGTGGTCGAGGCTGCGAAAACGTAACGAGTCACATCCGACAGCTTTTATTTCCCCGACCTGAGTGATTCATACAAACATTTAAACAAACCAAAGAAGACAGGTTAAAAAAACTAAACTAAACTCAATTTAAGCGACATTTACCAACAAGATGGAGGTTTGAACCCCCAGAAACATCAGAAAGCACACACAGGCCACGAGGAGGGTGGTTCTCACACACACACACACATATTCACAGATCTGTGTGTGTGTGTGAACAGGAAGTGCAGCCTCCTCTGTGGAGCTCAGCGGGTTGAAGCTGAGCTGAAGTAGGTGAGATGTCGTGTTTTTCAGGTGGGGGGTGATCAGTTATCTCCTGCGTCACTGTGTTGTTGTTGACGTCGTTTCTCAAACTTTTAAAACAGCAGCATCCTGAACTTCTCAAAACAAACCGGCTCTGTTTGTTCATGATCAAGTTTTTGGTCTTCTGTTCACATCCTGTTTCATCTTTATTAATCATTAATAATCCAGACAGTCCTCCACGATATAAAATAATGAGATAATGAACCTTTATTATTGATCTTTAAATCACTGATTTGTCGTCTCAGTGACCTTTAGAAAACAGGTATTTAGCAGCTTTTCCTCTTTATGGGAAATTAAATTCTCTCCGTCATGAGAAGAATGAATTAAGATCAGATTGTTTCTCTGACTTTTCTGAAAAGTGCCTGTTTTAGTTAAGATTAAGATTTAGTTACTCAGATCAAAGCACCTGGAGACAGAAAATACAAGTTTAAATCACCAGTGAGTTTATAAATCCGTCAGTTTCTGAGTGTTTTAAATGTGTTTTTATTTAAAGAAGTGAGGTCGCATCGCCTCACGTTTTATTTCATCGCTTCAAGTTCAGTCACAACAACAAAATCCAAACCAGGTGATGGAAACTTTCATCAAAGATTCGTCTGTTTATCTGTTCAAACGTACAAATGAAATGTGTTTAAAATGAGGCCTGAAACAGAGCAGCTGTGAAAAACGAGAGCTTACTTGAGGGAGGATTTTAAAGTTCGAGAGGTTAAAAGGAAACGAGGGAGGAAGACGTAATTAGAGGCAGGAAGAAGGAGAAGCTTCTTATCTTCTGCTCCGACAAATTTTCTATAACTGATCATTAATTCATTTGTCCGCTGAGGACGCCGTTTAATAGTTTAGACGAGGATTCCTGTTCGCTTTAATTTCCCCCCCTCGGGCGAAACAAAACTCCCTGCAGCTCCCTCACTGTGTTGTCTTTTTTTATTTTTATTTGACGTCTGTGATGTTTGTGGAGCTGAAAAAAACACGATTTCTGATCCGAGTGAAAAATCCCTTTTAGAGTTGGAGCTCAGAGTTTTTTTGTTCAGTCCGTCTCAGTAAACTGAAGCTGCAGCGAACATCGCACATGGTTGTAAAACACTTTTTCTTCTCATCTCTTCATTCACACACACACACAGTGAGAAAGATCCTCTTCTTCTTCTTCTTCTTCTTCTTCTTCTTCTTCTTCGTCCATCTGAGGTCATTTCTCAGCTTCACTTCCTTTTTTCGTCTCTCTTCTTGCAGGTAGAGGTCACTTTTATAGTTTTGCACAACCAGAAAACTGACTTTGAATTAATAAAAATATTTGAAGAAACACCTTTTTTAGTTATCTGGTTTTATTTTTCTTCATTTATTTGTCAGTAAAGTCTGATTCCACTGATTTTCTTGTATTTTTCAGTCATAAATGTCAGCACAGACCTTTTTAATCATTTTATCTCCTCTGAGAGTTTCCATAAGATGAGCAGAGTTTGTGTTTTCTATAAAAGAAAAAAGCCTGTTGGTTATTTTCTCTTGATGTTCATTTAGAAAATCTAAATGAACATATCTTGACTCAGAATTATATTAAAATAACTTCCTACAATATGAGCAAAATTAGAAATTAGGAGGGAAATAATAGAAATAAGCACATAAAACAGGAAGTAAACAAGCGACTATATATCACTCTACACATACCACTAACCACACACACACACATACCACTAACCACACACACACACACACATACACACACACACACACCACTAACCACACACACACACATACTTTAAATAGCTTTCACATTAAAGCCATTACTCACACACACTTCGAGTGTCCGTCTCGCTTCCACATCTGAATGATTTCTGAGCCTCTCATGAACTTTTCTCTCTTTTTTATTTTTATAACTGAAACACACACAAACAGCGAAACACATTTCACACATTTTCTCCTGTTTTGTGGACAATGTGAAGAGTTTTTAAGTGTAGATACATGTGTGTGAACAGATGTAAATTTTGCTTCCAGAGATACCAAGAAACGTGTAAAAACGGATGCAGAAGATGTTTAAAATGATCTTTTGCAGCCTCATAAACTCAGATTTTAAACGCTGTGTCTTTAAATTAATCATCTCAGCAGAGAGGAAAATCAGGTTAATCAGAGAAATCGGATGTTTTATGCTTATTTAGTGCAAACAGACCTGAAAATCTGAGTGACTGCACCTTTAAAGCGCTCATGGAGAGCAGCTGTTGGTGAATATGTGGTGTTGTAGTGGTTTCACTCATCGCAGCCCGTCATCACCACGAGAGCTCAGAGTGGTTAAATACTGTAATTACAGCTCTCTGCTTCTGATGAGGTTGATTATAATCACTTATGCAGTTAAAGTAGGATTTAAAATTACAATGTGAGATGAAGATTTTTTTATATATATATATTCTTTGTTTGGATGTGATGAGTTTTACTGGAACACAACGAATTACGTTTTTGCTTTTTTTTGCTTTTTGTCAAACATTCATGTGGAAGATCAAAAGTTTCCCACATTTCTATCTCTGGTTTTTACCTTCACATGACTTCTGTCTCCTCCTCGCCGTGACCTTTGACTTTTAACGGGAAGTTTAGCAGTTTGATTGACAGCCAAAGAGATGACAAATGTCTTCGCATGCTGCCTGTACACTGGATAAATGCTGCCCTCATGTGGCCAAGAAGGTGTATAACAGCTAAATGTTATTGATTATTGGAGGGAAATTAAGTTGTTATAGCAGCCAGGTTAATTAAAATATAATAAAATATAATAAAACAAAATACTGAGGTAGAACAACGGACATCTAATACACGTTCAAAAAAGGTGAGAAAAATAGAAAAGATGCCATAAGTCTTAAAGTCAACGTCAATACACCAAAAACAGCATAAAAATATATGATAATAATTATATATGAATGTATGATGGCAGCAAAACAAAAACACTAATAATAATAACAATAATAATAATAATAAATGTAAGTTTAATATTTTTTATATAATAAAATATATAGAAATAATATATATAATGTAATACGTATATATAATATATACATTACATACATGCATATAAATAGAATATATTAATATAAGATGTGATGTGTAACATTTATGTAATATATACTTTTATCATGCACGGTATACATACATATACATAAATATTAGACATTAATATATACATGATATGATATAAAGCATAATGTATTATACTACTAATACTTGCTGATGAAAAACATCACAGCATCTTTATTTCATTTATTTCCTTTCTCTTTAGAGAATTAAATGTATTTTATATATTTAATTTGACAGAAACATGAGAAATAAATAAATCTGTAATTTATTTGGCGCAGCTGAGAATGAAATGTGTGATTATTTTGACATTATTTTACTTTTTAAGACTCTACACATGAAGCCACACATTGCATGTTTGAATATATTAAATTAATTATGATAATGTTGTATGACTTCATTAAATACTTAGATACTGAGATTTAAATGTAGATTTATGTCGATTTGCTGCCATCAATAAATCAAAACTGATCAAATTTAATCTTTGAGTGTTGCTTATCAATTCGCCAGGTATAAAGTTCAGTCACAGGTCTCCATGTTCAATTTAAATATAATAATATATAAAAATAAAATAATAAATGAATAAAAATATCAATTAAAAAATGTCAAAATTCCAGGTAAATAAATACTGGAGAGTTCAAACTAAATAACAGTTTCTTTATTCAAAGCATTAAGGTAGAACATGATAAATGACAGTTTAACACCTGTTTGATCAAAGTAAACTACATTTCCCATCAGCCCCGTTGTCTGAGGTAAATCTGTTGGGCCACATTTAAAAATCAGTTTTTCAACCTTTTTTTATTAAAAAAAGAAGAGACGCTGTGACCTTTCCTGGGTTTGAGCTTAGTTTTATTTGTCACTTCAGCTGTCGTCTCCTCATATTTAAATAAAAAAAGGGTCGACGTGGTGCACTAATTCTGCCGTCATTTATAAATACTGCACATTTAGACGTATACATCCTCCTGCTGGCTGCTTCTGTCCGCCTCCTCCATCGCTTTTTCATCTTTTGTGGTCTCAAGGCCGTAAACTGTGCAAACGCAGGCAGAGCAGCTCGAGTGTTCACAAGAAAACATGACAGAAATAAAAAAACACTGCTAACTTTCTCACCTCGACACAGGAAGTTACAGGAAGTTAGAGGACGTTTCAAGACTCAGAGTTTATTCTTACGAGTCGTCGGCTCGTTTAAACGACAGCTTGTGATCCTTTAAAGATTTTTGCATATTGATTTGATCGAACTTAACGTTACACAGCGAAGTGTCGTACGTGAACATGGAGGTGATGAGCTTTCGGCTCCGCTCGCATCAACTTTGCCTCGGCCAGAAAGTCGAAAACCTCTTTGAGTCTTTGTTTTACAGAACAGACGTTCAGAGTCGCCTGCAGTCGGTGAGAAGGTTCGCTCATAAAACTGATTCAAGGCTTTTGTTTTGGAGGGTATTTCCTGTTCCTCTGCACATCAGATAATAAGACGTGAGGTGATCTTTATTAGCTGAGCTGGTCGAGGTTTTTAAAGGTCGGCTTTGCCTCGAGGAGCCAAACCTGATGAGTGTAAATGACGTTCAGGTTTCAGGTCTGCGAAATGTGACATCTGCACTTCATTAATCAGAGAAAACAGCAGCAGATCATCGGAAGAATGAAAACGCAGCACGTGATGCGTTAGAGATTTATTTCAAATGTCAGCAGATTAAATGAAGCTAATGTAGACTGAAAGTGAGTGAACAAAGTGCAGGAAGGTGGTTTATTTTTGACCGTCGATCATGTCACAAAATGACGACTAAAGCAACAATTAAAGAATGATATGACCTGAAAATGAACAAAATCTTCACCCAACAATTGAAAGGTAACGTCAGAGAAGCTTTTTACTCTTTAATAAGCTGCTTCTTCTTCTTCTTCTTCTGTGGTGCTCATTAGTGAGTCACCAGCTTCCTCCTCGATACTTTATTCATCAGGAGGACGAGAGCGGCGTGCTGTCTGGACACATCTCCATTCAAATGAACTGAGGATCCATTATTAATACACACACACACAGGAACGCCCGTCCTCTGCTGCAGTGTGTGTGTGTGTGTGTGTGTGTCAGTAATTACAAACATCAGCGACTCTGCACAGTATCAGTGTTAATTCAGTGTGTGTGTGTGTGTGTGTGTGTGTGTAGTGTAATTACAAACATCAGCGACTCTGCACAGTATCAGTGTTAATTCAGTGTGTGTGTGTGTGTGTGTGTGTGTGTGTGTGTAGGAGTTTATCAGATTTTGCAAGGTTGATCGTCCCGGCTTGTTTACACACACAACCCTTCTTGTGAGCTGACGATGCAGAGAGAGAGAGAGTGTGTGTGTGTGTGTGTGTGTGTGTGTGTGGAGTTTTCTGCTCGGCTGCCTTGTCTGTTTTCTTTTTTTCTGTTTTTTTTTTTTTGTGTGTGTTTATTCAGATTCGGAGGAGACGCCGAGCTGCTTCACCTGCTCTGCATAATAACAGCCGACTCAGAAACCTTCGGGCTCATTTACACACAGATGAGTGTTTATAAAGCTACACAGAGGTGAGCGGGAGAGGTCGGATTATGGAGGCCAGAGGAGTGTGTGTGAGTGTAAAATATAATACACACCTCCTCACCGCCTCCTCATCACGGCTTTGGAGGAAAATCTTTGTAATTTCCTCCGTCGTCCGTCTCTGCTCACGTTTTACTCGCTAAGATTTGAGGACGGTGCAGCAGCTTCAGATCACGTGACCTTCACCAGCATGTGAAAACGATCACGTGAACGCACCCCGAGCTCATTTAGTCTCCTCAACAGGTTCCCAAAGTCACACTCAAACTTTAGTCGTCATTCTTATCGTGAACTTCTTCGCCTCCGACCTTTAAACCGACCCTGCAGCTCAAACAGAGACGGAAAAGTTTCATTATTTCATGTCACACTGTGCATGAAATATCACAACGAGAAGGATCAATATCTCTCATCTGAAGCTTCAAACTGTGTTTTTATTGGTGTCTGACTCTGTCTTTATGTGGCGTTCAGCTTTCAGTCACGTGTTTTTACTCTTCGGTGATTCTGACCAAACCTAATTCGATTTGTCAGATCTGAATGTGAATCTCGTGTGTCGGATTAAAGATGATAAACGTCGTCACGCACGCGGCGGCGTCTTTGCACTGTAAACGTGCAGATGGCGGCCTCGTGTGTTTTCTCTTAAAAATCTCACTCGTGGTTTGTTGAAATCGCTGCACGTCTGATTAAATTCACTGAACAATAAATCGCTGTTTCTTATCATCACTGATTAACAGACATTTCTGTGTTAAATAGCGTTTTTTTAGGGCCTAAAGGTTTGTATATTTATATTTACAGCTGCTGAGTCACTGTTATTGATCACAAACTGCTTCAACCCTCCATCGATGTTTTAAAGTGTTTTCCTAACTCGGCCTCATCGTTCACATTATTGATCAGCGTCAGATGTTGAAATAAAGGTCTCTCTCTACGATGCAGCAAAAAGCCGCCACCCACGTGTCCGTCAGTGTTTTTAAAGGCTTTTTTTTTTCCTGAGCTGAAGCTCAAACTCCTGTTGGGTCAGCAGATATTTCTAATTATGTTCCAATTTGTCCAGATGATTTATTCAGTCAACCGTTTTATTTTTATGGCACAATAAACTAAATCAAGAACACACTTCTTGGTCATAATCCACGTTTTTTTTCCAAACTTAAAGACAGTAAGAAAGCTCCCCCAACACACACACACACACACACACACACCCCGCAGGCACAGCACAGTGTGCTGAACTGTGACACCAAATAATGACTTTTATTTTTTCCTTTTCAGGCGGCTTCATTTGATTAATTGCGGGAACGAGGCCAGCGGCTGCGAACGCTGCTGTCACGAGACAGAAAGGAAAAACCACACGACTGCAGTCGGCTTGTTTTTACTTTTTCAGCTCAGAAAGTTTACATCAGCTGTACTTTGACTGTTATGGAGCGCTGTGTGATTGAAAAGCTGCTGAAAGCTGGCTTTGTGTTTCTGATATCCTTTTTTATTATTTCTCTTTTTGCACGTCATTTTCTGTTTTTTCTCCGGCTCTGACCACAGCAGCGCTCCCTCGCTGGGTGTGTCACTCACTGTTTTGTTGTTGACTTCAAAATTGAAATAACCACGTGATTAACAAGTGAATGGGGATAAAAAGCTAAAAATAGGTGATTCCTGTGGTTGGATTCAGCTCAGTGTGTGTGTGTGTGTGTGTGTGTGTGTTTCAGACATGGAGGGGTTACACGTCCTCTGTTTGGAGGGACTGTTGATATTTCTTGCTGGAAAAGTTAATCAAGCGACAGCAGAGACTCAGAGCATCTCTGCAGTGTGGATGTGGGAGGCGTTGATGGTTGGAGGGGGGGTCGTTTGCATCCCATTGTCCAATTATCCCTTCGTAGTTTTAGAGGTAGAAAATGGACCTTTAACTGCTGCTAATTAACGCCGAGTCCACTCTTACATTACGATTCCTTCCTGACAAACTTTTCTTTTCTCTTCGGGTGTTTTCCTTTCCTCCGAAGCTTTTTATCTGCAGACATTTGTGACACCACCGGCTCTTGATTACTATTTTAAAGACTATTTTAAGCCTTGAGTGGTTCAGTTTTTAACTTTTGTTGCTAAGCAATGTTGGCCAAAACTCTGCTTATTGGCTAGAGCTGGCACTTTTGCCTGGCAACATTACCTGATTGTGTATTCTGGAGACGCCGGCGAGAGCTTCCAGTTGCAGATTGAACTCTTCTGCAGAGAGACGGCTCGGGCTGCGTGTGGCGTCGCTTCTGTCTTTTCGAAGGCCGCGCATTATTTTCCCTCCACTTGTCTCCGAACGCGCTGCATCTGAGCATAAAGCCGGCGCGTTTTGTGATGTTATAAAATAAGCGATTCACTTAATGAGCCGCATTTGACTTTGAATGAGCTCCTGACTGGCAGTTCAGGTTCAGGCAGCGAAAAACCTGCCGCAGAATGAGGGTCAATTAAGAAGCTGGCTGACACGCCGTGTTTTAACAAGTTTTAAGGGGGGACATGCCAAACCGGACCATGTCAAGCTGTGATTCTTTAACACCAGATAATCTGAAACCACCTGGCGAGCTGCCTGCGCTGCTGCTCGAGCCTCAATTTACCCGTCCATAAAAACAGGAAAACGACAGCTCGACTGCTAATTAACCAAACCAAACTAATATCCATAAACTAAAAAACAAAAAAAAAAACAGATAAATGTTGGTTGTTGGAGGAGAGACGTCACATTTTGTCCTGGAAATTTACAGTTTGGAGCCTCCTGAAGTGTGTTCGTGAGCAGGGCGCTAAATCTGATCCATCAATTAACCAAACTTTCCTTCTGTCAAACCTTTAAAGCGCTTTATAGACGACCAACAAATAAAACAGTATAAAAGTAAAGAGAAAAATGATTTAAGACTAATGCATGTGAGGAATAAAAACGTAATAAAATAGATATTTTATTTAAAAAAAACTATAAAACAGACACACTGGGGAGGAAATAAAATAGATCCGAGTGCTGCAGCTGATTTATATTTGACCTTTGAGACTGTGGAGACAACAGCACGAATTATTTACCTGTCGTGGTTAATGAGCAGTCACATTGCTTTTTACAAAAAAAAACAACATATCTTTGACTCTGATGGCTCAATATGAATCAGATCTTATATTTTAATCTAAATTTTAGATAGAATATGTGTAAATAACTTGGTAAACGTAAAAATGGGGTTTTATTGATCAGATATTTGAAGGAATTTGACTCAGCACAGAAATGAAGATTTGCACAGTTTGAAACAAGGACAACATCTCGAATCACAGAATAATTATCGGCTTACTTTCTCTCCATGTTGTTGTGAACACACACGCTTCACCACAGGGGTCAGAGGTCAGCGAATCAGTGGAAAGAAACTCCACCTCTGCTTATAAAATATCTCATAAACTAAAGGAAGCAGCAGGCGGGTGTCTCTCCCGGCTCCTCCTGTAGGTGTCGCTCTCCGTTGTGTTTTCGCAGGCCCATGTAGGGGACGTTTCTCCATTTATTGCATCTGATCAGCTACAGCAAGCCCCATTTATCAAAAATACATGAGGCTGATTACATGCAGACAGCGATCTGCCCGAGCGAGGTGGGTGGAGGGGACTTCACTTCCACCACAGCAGAACCGGCCCGGGTTGCTTCAATGTGCTGGCTTCAGACGGGGCCCGAGCACCAAGGCTTTCACCACAACTGTGTGTGAGGTCAGCTCAAACAGGTGTTTCCAGCAAATGAGCCACTTCTTTTTACGCGTAAATATCATCACATCGTGTGTTTTTATTTACATCCTGACACTAAAAGAGGCTGAAAGCTGATAAATTATGGTTGGATGCTGCAAAAATTTAAATTAAGAGACGTCTATACATTAGAGGAAAACTATAGGTCAAATAAGGGGTGTTGCAGATGCATTGTGGTGCATGCAAAAGCAAATAAAAGCAGCTTTAGAAGATGATAATCGTGTTTAGATGTTGCAAAAAATTAAAAATGAGGAGTCTATACATTAGAGAAAATCTATATGTCCAGTCAGGGGTGGTGCAGAAGTAGCTTGGTGCATGCAAAAGTGGTTTTGCAAGATGATAAAAATGCAAAAATGAAAAAAACAGGAGTCTATACATTAGAGGAAAACTATAAGCCAAATCAAGGGTGTTGCAGATGCATTGTGGTGCATTTAACAGCAAATCAAAGTGGCTTTAAAGGAAGATAAGAGCGGTTGCATGTTGCAAAAATAAAAAAACAGAGAGGTCCATACATTAGGGATGCAGTCAAGGTGTCGCAGCAGCAGTTTGATGCAACTTAAAGTGCGTGAAAGTGGAGAAAAGTGGATGTGAAGTGCGTGCATGTGCAGGCTGTGCTGATGTGTAATGTCAGATCAGGGCTGCAGGATGGAGGCGGTGGGTGTTTTTTTTGTTTTTTTTGGGAGGGTGGTGGTGGTGTGGGACAGGAGGTGAACCTTGCCTGCACCCCCCCTCGCACCCTCCACCACCCCCGGAGCAGCAGCAGCAGCCAGCCGCGCCGCCCTCAAACTTTTCTCTCCGTGCGCAGGATTTTTGCGCGTCACCTGCAAAAAACGCGCAACGTAAATTTGGCATCCTATGCAAATGTATGCTGACGTAAAAGATCATGTGGTTTTTGTCGTCGATCCCCCCTATGAGCAACGAGGAGGCTTTTTCTTTTTTTTTTTCTTTTTTTTCCTCCTCTCTCTCTCTCTACTGTTGTCTTTAGGTTAGCTATGCTACAATCTTTACTGTACCCAGCGTCAGCCATATGCGCCCCGCACCGCACCACTCTGGATATCTGGGAATAAAAACGCACAAAAATCAACTTCCAGGCTGTCGCACCCTGCAACCAGACACCGCGCACAGGTAGGACACGAGGGGAACTTCTCATTTATTCAGCTCCCCGCGAGAAATTTGCACCAAAAGTGACCGCAAAAGTGAAGTTATTGGAGCGGCGTGGCTGCAGCCGGACTAGCCGCCTGCCTCGCTCCCTCCCCCGGGTTGGCTGTGTGTCTCTGCCCGGGCTGCTGCTGCTGCTGCGGCTGCTAACGACCGACCGTGTGCCCCCCTTTACCCTTAAAAAAAAAAGCCCACCACCACCACCACCACCACCTCCTCCATCACAGGCTCCGGGAGTGGGAATCACCTTGCGGGGATTAAAACACATCCACCCGGCTTGTCAGGGAACTTTGTGCGCTGCGGCGGCGGCGGCTCTCGGTGCTCCTCCCGCGGGCACTTTCTGTCCGAGCAGCCGCTGTCACCGGTTCATCCGCGGGGTTTGTTTGTGATTTTTTCACGGAGGTAGCCAACTTTTACAAACCTCCTCCCCCCTCCTCAAAACACCACCACCACCAACCACCTCTCTGACTCCCCCCTCCCCCGGTGAAAGTGCACATAATAAACGTATTAGCCGGCGGAGCTCGCCCGTCCACCCGCGGGCAGCCCCGGCGAGGCTAGCCGCCTTAGCTTAGCCTGTCCCCGCAGCAGCAGCGGGGAACGTGGCGGCGCTCCGCCTGGATGTGCTGCCTTCATGTCGGGGTTGTTTTGGCTCGCTCCCCTCCTTCTTCTTCCTCCACCACTACTTCCTTCTCAGTTATAATCAGGATATAATCTGAAGTAACGTGATGTAAAATAACACGCCGCGGTTGTGTGTGTTTTGTACCGGAGCAGAGAGCGGGGCTGCGGCTCGGCGGTGGCCGCCTCAGTGTTGTTGTTTCCCCGCTGAACGCTCGGTTCAACCCGGGCGAGCCAGCAGACAGCCAGTCTGGGTCATCTGAGGTGAAGCCGCCGTCAGCTGCTCGGAAACACGGCGAGCCGCTCAAAGCGCCCCAAACCGCCTCAAAACTCATTTTTTATTCGGTTTCTAACAGTAAATAATGTGCTTCTTCCATATTTTAGTGTTTTTTACACATTTAAACGGAGATTAGTGTGTTTTTGAGGCAGAAACTGAAGATTAAACCGGTTTATATTCAGACACAAAAACATTAAATCTGTTTTAATTCTGGTTTTAACTCTTTTAATGTGAAATATAAACCTCTGACTTCAGGCCAGGTGGTGCAGGTCTGTTTTTAACTGGTTTTTAAGAGAAAATGACTCAAATACCTGAATGTTAAACTGGTTTCACACTGGTTTATGTAGAAACAGTTTGTTCATTAAACTGGTTATAACTAGTTTGATATACAACAGCCTGTAAATGTGTTTGGTTGACTGGTTTATAGGAGAAAATGTCTAAATGTGAGACTTTTTTATCCGGTTTATGTAAAACAGGCGGTCAGTTCATACAGTAAACTGGTTTTTATCTGGTTTAATATTCAACAGCCTGTCAGTGTGAATGGTTAACTGGTTTATAACTGGTTTATGAGTGAAAATGTGAGGCTGATTTTAACTGCTTTATACAGAAACAGTCAGTTTGTTCATTATGCTGGTTTATATACAAAACAGACTGTAAGTGTGTGGTTGACTGGTTTCTGACTGGTTTATATGGATGTAAATAACAAGCACCTGAAGTGTGTTGAATTCTGGTTTTAATGTCATTTAATGTGAAATATAGATGTTAGCGAGGGAGCAGGACTGGTTTCTGACTGGTTTCTGACAGCACGTAACGCACTGCTTCAATATTAAACTGGTTTTTACACATTTAAATCAGATTCGAGTGTTTTTTAGTGCAGAAACAGAGAAACTGTGCAGCAGTTTGATATTAAACTGAACCTTGAACTGGTTTAATTGACAGATCAGCCTGTCAGTGTGTGTTGGACTGGTTTCTGACTGGTTTCTGACTGGTCTATATGGATGCAAATAACAAGTCCAAGATGGTTTTAACTCCTTTAATGTTAAATACAAATGTTGTACAAACTGGTTTATATTCATCAGACTGTCGGTGTGTATAGTGGACTGGTTTCACACTGGTTTCTGACTGGTTTCTGACTGGTTTTTACACACATGGACCAGCAGATAATGTGCTGCATCGATATTAAACTGTTTTTTATGCATTTAAACTGAGATTAGAGTGTTTTTACGGCTGCAGAGAAACCAAACGTCAAACTGGTTTCTACACAAACATGAATCCAGTTTGTACATTTTACTGGTTTATACACAAAACCGAATGTAAGTGTGTGTGTGTGTGGTTGACTGGTTTCTAACTGGTTTATGTGGAAACCAGTGTGCACGCAGGCTGAACTGAAGAAAATATTGTGCATTTTTTGATCTAAAATAATCTTTTGTTGCGGTGTTGAACACAAACACAAACTGGTCTCTGCGCCGTGTTGACCCAGATTGTGTTTCCTAACTGGTTTATAAAGGGATTAACGGGCGTTCATCAAACTTTTCTCTCCTCGCGAGTTCACGCGGTTTCCTCTCAGCTCGACCTCTTTTCCCACCCAAATCTCGTTACATAAAATCAGGAATAATTAGGCGAGCCAAAGAAAGGAAAAAAACAACAAAAACAAATAAACAAAGCCTGGTGACCTTTGACCTCCTCAGTCAGAAGCATATAAAGCAGAAAAACTCAGATTTTTTCATGTTTTTCTTGGTTTTACTTCCCTTTCTGTGCTCACGTGGTTTGATTCAGTTTGAGGGACGTGGCGGGCTGTGTGAACAGGTGTGTAAACTGAATTTGGGCAGGTTTCACCCTCCAGCACATCCTGACAGTGTGACTGAAGTGTGTCTTGGCTCTTGGAAAACACTTGGAGAGGCTTTTTTCCTTTTTTTTTTTTTTTTTGGCAGCAGCTCCTCCTCTTCCTCTTCTTTCTCCAAAAAAAACGACACGCCGCCACCGCCGCCGAACTGCACGGCTCCCGTTAAAAGTGTGTCAGATTTTTTATTTTAATATTATCTCCTACTCGCCTGTTCTGGTTCATAATCACATTTCCTTTTCGCCATTGACCGACTTTCCTTTTTTTTTTTTTTTTGTCTCATATTTTGCCGCTATTGTATCTCGGCCGTGTCGGGCGTTTTAATCCTATGATATGGATGCAGGGATCAGTCAGTCATGCTGCCAGTCTCCGAATCGCTCACTCGCTCGCTCTCTGGCTGCTGCTATTTATTTGCCACAAAACGCCAACACACACACACACACACTCTCTCTCGTGCGCTTCCCCTTCCTCGCCTCGCTCACTTCTACACACACTTTCTCTCTTCCTGCTCTGACACGCTGCTATTTCTTTGACACACACATTTCGCTGGTTCCTGGGAAGTGCAGCAGATGTGATTTGCTGTTGCCACCTGACCTGTCACACACACACACACACACACACACACACTCACACACTCTCTACACAGCAGCCGTAGTGAGCTTTTATTTCGCCGTTTAGACTGTGCACATCGTTGGTTTTTATTGCCTGAAAATTGCAGCTCAACGCGTGTTTTTTTTATTATTTGTGGCGATTGAAACGGACCCCGCTCTGGGTTTGTGTTGCCCTCAGTGGCACTCAGTCAGTCAGAGGGTTTATGGCAGCTATACGAGCCGGAACAAACACACACACACTTATATGCACTCATACACACACCGTGCGACACACACACACACACACACACACTGGCTTTGTGAACATCACACACACACACACACACACACTCTTTGTTGCTCTGTCAAAGTGCTGTTTATTACACACACACAGAAAGCATGCATGACAGCTGCATCACACACACACATATTGAGACTTTTTTATTCCCCACTCACTCTTTTTCATTCAAACACACACACACACACACACACACACACACACACACACACATTTTCAGTGCTATTGGTGCTTTATGAAATGGTGAGAGGCTGTGTGTGTGTGTGTGTGTGTGTGTGTGAAAGTGTTTGGGAAAGAGAGTAAGAGCGTGCCAGGTTGTGCGTGAGTGAAGTGCTGCTGATTTCGTGTGTGTGTTTGTGTGGTGAGTCATTGGAGTGTGTGTGTGTGTGTGTGTGTGTGTGTGTGTCCACCCCTGCCTCTGCTGCTGACCTCTTCATGGGGAAACTCGACACACACACACACACACACACTTGCTGTGGCTGGATCTGCACGTGGCTGCTGTTGGACCAAACCCACCTTCCACGTCGACCGGGAGGTTTGGGGGCGAAGTCAGCGTGAACACGAGCACCATTCAACTGGATTATAATCTGTAACCCCCCCTCACACACACACCACCCCCGGACGTTAAAAAAAAGGCTCTTATTTTGAAACTCTAGGTTCCTTGTTGCTCAATATGACGTCTCTCTGAGTCTTCCTGCGTTTTGTTGTATTTCCTGCATTCATCTTTCATCACACACCGTGAAATCCTTTATTTTAAAGTTGTGTGTAAATAATATGCGATAATTTTTACTTTATTCTGTGGAAACATTTTTTTTATAACATTTTTTATAACTTGGACTCCAAAACGTTCACATCATCCTCCAAACTCTCGGTTGTTTTCATGTCACATCTAAAATAAGTAGTTTGATCCCTTTTTAAAAACAAACAGCAACATATATAATATGATATAAAAACTGTATATTTGCATCTTTACGTCGCAGATTTATTGCATCATCTGAACGATAAGTTGCGATGGTAAATTTAAAATGTCCTGCTCACAATAAAGGAATCTATAATCAGATTTATAATCAATATCAGCCTCAGAACCTTCAGTATCAGTCGGACCGTCGATGGTTTTAATCCATCCGCTCACTTTGTCTTGTTGTGGTCCGACCGCTCAAACCAATCAGCGCCGAGGGACCAACCCGCCCCAGCAACAGCATTTCCAATCGACGCCGGAGACGAGGAGTCGTCGATACAAGCGGCTCATCGATTTTCACGACGATCGATGAGTTCTCAATCAACTGCACGAAGGACCGAATCCAATTCAGACTAATTTTAACCTCTAAATACGAACAATTGAAACTCTGCATCTGTAAGAAAATCAACAAATAACTTGAGCATCCTGTACAGAAACACATTTAAATCACTTTAAATAAAGTTTTTATTAATTTATTTCACGTTTGGTTTTCGCGTCAGCGGATTCAAGGACGCACAGATCGAGTCGCTCTGCCTGATTTAATTAGAGCTCCTCTGTCGGTCATTAAGAGTCAAATATCTCTCCAACATCCTCCACATCTGTCCTCTCTCCGTCTGCGCGGTGACATTCGATCGCTGTGTTCTATCATTAATCAATACGATCATATCTGTGTGGATTGGAAACGTCACCTGCATCTGTCCTGATGAGAAATATTGATCTAAATCATATTAAAGGGGAGTTTAATATGTAAAGAAGCAGAAATATTGATGCTGCCTCAGACAGAAGAATAACTGAGAGAAACTCTGAGAACTTTTTTAGCAGATATTGAATATTGAACACAAAACCGCAAAAGATTGGATGCAAACTCTCTGGAAAATGAGTGAGACGAGTTCAGTCCTCGCTCTGATGACGGGATAAAATTAAACTTAAACACAAAAAGAAGTGACAGAGAAACAATAAAAGTGCAGGAGGAATGCAAACGACGAGATGAAACATCAGCTGAGAGCTCGGCGGGGTAATTAATATTAATGCAAACTAAAAAAACAGTAACACTTCTCGCCTCCGTCGTCTGCAGACTGAGGGGTCTTCGTCTTCGCCCCCCCGCTCGGCTGAAAAACAAATCAACGGTAAACACAATCAACCAAATATAACCAAATATGTCACCTTGTTTTACTGAGCTGTGACTGCAGTTTCCCCTCCGGGCCAATCAGCTGAACATCGATCTGCAGCTCGGCCCCGCCCTCAGCTTCATCAGCGGGACAAACAGGGAGGGAGGGGGGTTTGTTAAAGGGGGGGTACATGATGCATGAAGAGAGTCGGTGACATAAAATGATGTGAAATAAAAAGTATGTATAGTTTGAGTCTGGGAATCGGTCCAGCGGCTCCATTAGGCCGTCTGTGGGGGGGTCACCGGGGGGCGGAAACAACACTATGCACACGTTTAGAGCACGGGAACGACACGAGCGTTCATACCAGGACAAACTGAACCAGACTAATTTAACTTTTAATTAAATGAGAGTCTTATTATTGAATCATGATGTGGATTATAAATGAGATTTATAAAAAAGAAAAAAAAAATCTCCTCTTCGTGTCTCCGGAGGTTTAACTGTTCTGCTGACAAATATTTTAATCGGTGTTTTTCTTAGTGGTCAACGTTGAGCTTGATTTGCATTTCATTTGAAAGGCAGATCTGTCGGCTGGAGCTGGAGCTGCCAACGCTCAGATTAAAGATTAACGACGATGAGATGCGTGAAAATCTGAAAAAATCTTCAGATTACTTCGTTTGATGAGCCGTTTAAAGCTCAAATATAAAAGTTTAGTTTCACTGAAGGTGAAGAAAAGCAGCAGATTGATCAATAAATGAGCTGCTGATTCTTTCAGATTCATTTCAGCTCTGATTATGTTGAAAATATTCTTCATTTATTAGTTTAACTTACTTTAACAATAAAACTGCTGATTTGACACTTTGGCTGAGCTAATCGTTTTAGCGATCAAGTTCAGATATTGATCGGTGTTTCCTCTCTGCTAGCTGATGTGCAGAGGTTACGTCATAAATAATGAGCATTTACCAAAAATTTGAGTTATTATATTTGTAGTTTGATTAACTTGGCTGTGACTCGAGATTATTTGTGTTATTGAAGATCAATTATGCTGCTGATTGATCGTTTTTTCATTTAAAATATTGATTCTCAGAGCTTTTAAATGTTCGTTTTGTCTGATCGATGCTGCAAAACATGATTCAGTTTAGCATAAAAGCTTATTTAAGTTTAATTAATTGATATCTGAGAATGAGAAGCGTCTTAACGTCACCTTACGAGGGGAAAACGAGGAGTTTGACTCTTTCTGTTTTAAAGGTTTCGCCGTCTTCATGGATCAAACTTGGACTTGTCTGTTCTGGAGGAAGAATATTATGATCTTACTTTACCTTTTTTCTTCCTTTTCCTAAAATATATTCTGTTCCCGCTCAGCGAAAGTGTCATTTTGACATAATTTACTGAGTGTCCTTTTAAAAAAAAAAAAAAAACAAAAAAGCCGGATTTGTTTCTGTTTTATGCCATCAATCATCCGAGGAAAGTAGGTGTCCCTTTTATTTTCTTTATTTATTTCTCCTCCTGCTCACATTTAGAGCGAAACACTTCAAAAACAGATGCCGTGTTTGTTATCGCTGCTTATATTATTTAGATTTCTCTCCCTCCTTTAAATCTCCAAGAAGTCATTTTTATTCATGAAGACGGAGGAAAGAATGCTTATTTTCTCATTAAAGCCTGCAGTGTGTGTTTCTCAATTACTCAACACATGAGTGACCAGCAGCACTGATGGGCTCATCAGACAAAAAAAAACACATCTTAGATTAACCCCCCCTCCTCGCTCTGAACTGTGATTTGTTGAAGAACCCCCCCTTTTCTTGTGTCTGGATGCTTAATTTGAACCTTGTTCCAAACCCTCATTTATCCAGAAAAAGCTCACAGAGCACGACCCCCCCTCCGTTTTTCATCAGTGCCTTCATTGATATTCATGTGTTTCCTCGTGTTCACACCTGGGGGCCGCTCGTCGACGCCACGGGCCCGAATCACCGAGAGCGAGAGAGAGGCGAGCGAGGACGGCGCCTTGCTCAAGAGAACTTCAGTATTTTCAAGATTTCTCCAGCTGGGTCGCAATCGCAGTTTTTTTGTTTGTGTCGCCTCTAATGCCACAAATGAAATCAAACACCGTCCCCAAATTCACTGAAATATCTTTATTTGACAGAAACAAACATCCCAATGTGCTTGTTAAACATCATTTACGTACACACTGCAATGCATTGTGGGAAAATGAGTCTTTTCTCTCGTTTCTAAGGCGACCAAACTGCCTCCAAAATGGCTCCGGGCAGCACGTCGGCGACAGCTTTGTGGGATTTCATTTAAAATGGATCAAATTGTGGGATTATTTTGTGCTCAAACACAACTGATGATGATTTAAGACGTCACCTTTAAAAGTTTCCAGCTTCTTTTCTGTGAGAATTTGCTGAATTGTCCTGTTTTTATATCGCTGTTGAGATTTTTAACTATAAGTCAAACAAAACAGTCATCTTTTCGCTCGTTTCTTGATAAAATGAGATTAATCATTATTAAAAATACTTGTTTTCTGCAGATCTCTTGCTGTGCTGTTGTGTTCACGCAGGATTAAATGATTAATCTCACTAACTCTTCACGTAGTCTGAACCCCAAATTTTCATTTATTCAATTCTGAATTTTTAATGATACGACACCCAAATGAAGCAGAAATGATCCTTTTTATGAGGCATCATCCAGCAAATGTTTGGCTCCTTTATTTCCTGATAAACAACTTCAAAAATCAAACCTACATCCAGCCAGTAATAAATAAATAAATTACCTGCGAGACGTCTTCATCGGCCCGCTGTGGTATCCTTTTGATTCATGTGCAGTTTGTTCAGTCTGTTTTTATTTCCCAGATGAGTTTTAGCATAAACTGCTGAGAATTAAAAATGAACCCTAGATGATAATAATAGTAATAATAATAATAAATATAATATTAATAATGATAAATCTGCAGAAACACGAGTGAGGTTGGTCTGTGCAGGAAAATACTTTATGAAATTTGACTTTTTCCTTCATTTGAGAGCTCAGTCTGGACTCAGATCTCCATTTTTGGTGTCTAATGTGGAAGCTATTACTGTAATAACATTATAATTACACGTCATTACTCCACTAACCATATTAGATTCAATTATAAGATACAGCGTGTACCGAAACATCAGGAGCAGCTGTTCTCCTGGTGACACCGAAACGTTTTTTTGTCCTCAGACCTGTAGAGGAAGAAAAAAAAAAGTATTTTAATGTAAAACACAAAAATAAATCAGAAAATGAGAAATTGTGCATTTGATTGATGTTTTCACCTAATTTTTACATCAGTCAGTTTTCTTTCTCAAAGTGGTCACCAGGTTTGTCACATCTGACTGTCAGACACTTAAATGAGGATGAATTCATTGTTTTTTTTGGACGAAGAATCAGAGTTTCTATTTACATTTTGATTTCGGATTGAATTAGTCTCATCCTGCCGTCCTGCTGCTCTCCAAATTTAGGAATCTGGAGCTCTGTCTCTCTCAGTGTAAATAGGAAATACTTTCTTGGCAGCGTCGCTCAGAGACTCAAAAAAATCTCTGTTTCAAACCAGAGGAAGGTTTTTATTTAGGCGGCTCTTCTAAGAGTTAAAAATGTTCAGGAGGCGTAGGAAATCCCACAATGCATTGCAGCGACATTTCTAAACAACAAAAACTTCTCTTGCAAATGTGAAGCCTCATTTTGTGGAAATCACTCATAAAAAGAGGAACTGACACCTGAATGTGACCACGCCCAAATCTGTGACGTCACACCAGGTGTTTTACAACCAGGGGTCAAAGGTCAGCCGGAGTAATTACCCTTTAATCTGTTAAAACACACAGTCTGATCAGGTGGGAATCAGGAGCTAAACAGAGACGGTGAAACAATCAATAACCCGACTAATAATTCAGCACAACACTGATTTAACGCTGCCTGAATATGTAAATGATCTACAGGCGTGATTTAATCGTGTTTATCTCAGGAAATCGTTGAGCGGAGGTAGTGAGAGTGTGTTTCTTTATTCCCAACAACATGATGCTCTGATTAAAAGCTCATGTATGTTCATGATCGTTTGATAGTTTAAATATTATTAATATTAAATATATAATAAAGTGGGAAGCCTCTAATGAAGTGAACTGATGTTTTATAAAAATGGAAGCAGCTCAGATATAAAAAGCTGCAGAAATCACTGAATCATTATTGTGTTAATGCCTCCACACACATTTTTATTGTTTTTATTTTCTGCTGGAAAAAATGGATGAAGAACGAAGACATTACTTTAGATGCAAAGAGTCAGCAAGTGCGGACGAATCAGCTGTTTTTAAGTCGACTTACAGGCGTTATAACTCTTAAACTGACATATTTGTTTGATTATTGTGATGAACATGAGGCAGAAACGCTTCACCGCTTCGTTACTGACTTAGAATAAAGTGAAAATAAGAAGACAAGTCTAATATTTTGGCTTTTTCTACATAAAAATGTACAAAAGTCAAACATATTTATGAACTTGCTTGTTTTCACGTCCTGAAATCAGCTCTGTGTGCAGAAGAAGAAAATCTGCATGAATGAAAACATCCAGGAGAGGAATCCAACTATCATGCATTTTATTTTAAACCCTGATAATTTGCACAAAGAGGCATCAGTTAGTTTTTTTTTTTTTTGGCAGAGACATTACTCACGCTGCCCCTTCGCTCTGAACGAACCCCGCCACCGCCGCACCGAGCGCGGCGAATGTGATACTCCCTGACGGAGGCTTTTTCATCTCTAATGAAAGAATCTGTTTCAGACGCGGGCGGTGAAGACGTTTACTCCGCTTACCAAACTGTCCCCCTCGTACCTTTCTGGAGAGGAAGTTGTTGTGAAGACTAAAATGATATCAAGGGGGGGGGGGGCAAAGTCGGATGAAAACCGATGCTGCGGCTCAACAATCGATCACGTAACCTGATCGGTTTCATGTGAGGACTGAACAGATAAAAGAAGATTAAAAGTGAGCGTAGAGAGCTGCTGGTTTGAATCCCCGAGGAAAACACGGAAAACAAGCTTTTTGATGCAGGCAAAGATTATTAATCTCTTTCGTCAGCTGAAGTGCTCTTGAGAAAAGTTTCAAACTCTCAAACCGCCCTGCTGAAGTTCCCGCTCACATTTTTTAGCTGATCGAGGTTAAAGTTAGTCGACACAAAGCTCAGTCAGTGCTGCCGTTGATATTTTGCAGTTTCTTCCATCGTCCTGCAGATTGCTGGTTTTCAGTGGAAATCTGAGTCTTTTTAGAAGATATCACACTGAAATCGGGTAAATAAAGATAATTGAGTCGTTATAGAGCCTCCCTCCTGGTGTCTTCACCTTTAAACGATCTCTCTCAGCCTCAGAAATGTTGGAGTTGTCTGTGCGTCGTATAAATAAAGCTTTGGTATCGATGTTTGACTTCTGGACTGGGACGTACGCTCACTGTAGATGATCATTAGTCACTAATTAGGCCAGAATTTTTTAAAAACGAGCGACGTCTGTGCTCGCAAACAAACTTCAGAAATGTGACAGTCTAGTCGAGGCAGATAATTAGTTAATAATCCTCAATATGGAGGCAGAACAACCTGCTGCATTTCTCCTCCGTTCATCTTTAAAGTGTTTTTCCTCTCTCGTACAGTTAATATGGAGTTGGTTGTTGCAGGAACAGGAGCCGGCTCTTTGTCCGAGCACCGAGCTGTGTTTGAAATCAGCGGGGCGCGGTGTTTTTTCTTTTCCCAGCTTCCACCCTGCAGAGTCGTACAGTACGCAGGTCGGTGTACTGCCGGTCCGGTATTTGTCATAGTGACCTCTTTCCCCCGTCTGCAGGGCCGCCGTCACAGAAATGTGAACAGACAGCCTCCGAGTCGAGCCCCCGCCGCTCGCCATTACCGACATCCACATTAATATTTCACACAGAGCTCGAGAAAACGTGCACGCGTCTGCACAGAGAGCAATTAAAAAACGCACCGGTTTTTTCTCACTTTTTCTTCAGAGCGGGACGCCGTCGGTAATGTCAATTAAAGGAAGTGAACTCTCTTCAAAATAAGAGAATAAGGAGGTCATTAAAAACCATCTAAAGTTTTTTTTTTTATTATTTCTCTTTTGTTCGATGGTGTAAAACTAAAATAAAAATCTGCTTCACTTCATAACATACACAGAGGAGCAGGAACGGGAAATGTTTATCTTAAAAGAACTTTTTCTCACCACTTTTTTTGCTTTGTCAACTTTTCCTTTGTTATCTTTACAGCGTTTCTGCTTCATTAACTGAACGGCAAATGTATACAGGAAGGATGGGAGAGGAAGCCGAATGTAAACGTGGACAAGAAACCGACTCCAGCTCCAAACCGTGACGGTGTTTTTTTACCTTTCCTGCCTTTCTGTCGGCGTCCTCTCTGGCGTGTGTCAAACAGCACATGGAGACACGAGGACGGATAAACTCGGGCAAAGAGCGACCAAACTCGGGCTCGTTAGCGCTCCGCTCGGCTTTTCATGTGGCGGCAGGCTCCACGTTTTGGTGAAGTGTAGACAAGGCGTAAACCACGGGGACTATTTTTAGGCAGCAGCGGCGGCACAGGGCTTGCGCCATCCTGCCATTTCTCCGCCTGACTCATCACCGACCACGACAGGAAATGAACTTCTGCCTTTTCATCCACCTCTCGCTGCAGCAGATGGTTTTCCAAATTCAGCAGCCACTCCTTGCTCTTTTACTAGCCAAATTAATTTGATGTAAATTTTTTTTTAAGTCAAGGGCGTACAGACCTCCGAGTGGCTGGTTTCTTGCCAAAATGACAGAAGCACCAGTGAAGCAGATCTGCCAGATGTCACCAAACCGAACCAGTTTGGCTGGTGGTGACTTCGCTTCCTCCAACAGAAGTCACTAATTTGCATCAAAAAACCAAATTACTGAGTCCACCTTCAGCTGGACTTTAACGCTGCCGTGTCATCACACCGCTGTGGGTTTGTTCGTGGAGGGTACAGTCTGTTTAATGTGGGTTAGATTGATCAGTGCCAGATTGAAATAATCATCAAATCAATCAAAGTTTTGAGAGAGAGCCATTAAATTATGCTGGAGTTTAAATAATTAGTCGATTAACAGCAAAAATAATCATCATTTTTTCTATTTGTCACTTTTAAAGCAAAAATATGAATACATTTCTGAATATTTGCTGATTTTCTTCTGTGATACTGAACTTTTTGTATTTTTGGGTTTTGTTTGTTTTGGAAAAGACGAAGATTATGAAGACGTGAACTTTGACAGCTGTAATGAGCATTTTAATTATTTCATCGGCCCTGATGATGAACTAATTAGTGATAAAAAAAGAAAATAATCTGAAGATTAACCGATAATAAAAAAGAATCTGATACAGAAACTTAATCAATCATGACTGACAGTTAATCAGTCAGGTTTAACGTCAAACACTCCCCCATTTCAGCTCCTCAAATGTGAATATTCTTCATCTTATATGACTGTAAATAACATATCTTTGGAGTTTGGTTCACTTAAACGACCAAATTTATAACGCTGATTTGACTTTAGGCGAAGAAATGTGTTTTTTTTCCAGTATTTTCTAACATAAATCAATATTAAAAATTATAGGTAGTAAAGATCGTGTGGTGATGGGAATATTTCTTTATGTAGTGCAATTACTGATCAGCTCATATAAAGTAAAATCATAGATCTATAAGATGTTGTTATGGAGCCTGGAGTCGATCACGCCTCCTCTTCCTTCTCACAAACCTCAGAAATGACCTTCCCTCTTCAGTCCCTCTCCTCTGAAAACTCATCTGTTCAAGAAGTACCTCACGTCCTCGTCTTCTTCCTCCTCAATCATCCTCCCTTCTCCAGTTTCTTCCATTGTCCTGCACTGAAAATATAAAAAGCATCCTCTCCTCGGCTTTTCTGTCCTCGTATCTCTTCTCTTCCTCATCAGATTCATTCGGTGACATAATGGCGACACTTTGACCTTTGACTTTTCTTCTTCAGGAGTTTCTTGTTTGTGTTTAAAGCAGAAGTAGGTGACCGATTTAAAAATGAGTTTGTAGTCATATTTGTAGAACATGAAACAGATGATCTGTGAAATAAATCAGACTTTACCTGCTGCCACCTGAAGCACACCTGAATCACAACAGCCAATCAGAGCAGAGAATCTGACACCTGAATCAACATATATTTTTCAAAATAACAGCACCTTCTACCCACATTACCGACTATAGGAACCAAAAGTAAATGTTTTCTTTTGTTCTGTTTCCTGAAAAGCACATCTGGACGTCAAAACTTACTAAAATGCAGAAACATATGATGCAGGTTGATGTAAAGTAATGACCCCTTTGGAGAATAACGAAGGTTCACTTTCACCGTCGCCTTTTGACTTTCGGTTTTGCTCATTTATTTCCACTCTTGTCCACTTTCTTCACGCTTTGCAGCAGGAAGTGGGCGTGTTGTCGTGTTATTTCTGCTGTTAGATTTGTCCATATCGAGGAAAATGGCCGGAGTTTATCATCGTCAACGGAAGAAATTTTATCTTTTTGTCACCCTGCCCTTCTGACAGATATTATTTATTGACGTCTTTTTCTAGATAAATCTGTTACTGCATGTTGTCGTCGATCAGAAATATCAGTACAGAAAACACACACAGTCCACCAGAGAAGTTTAGTTTTTAAAATATCTCACGTTCTACATTTTTTACTTAAACTGTGAATCGTGTGTTTACATCCTGTTTCGATATCAGATCATTTAATGTTATAATTGATTATTTATGTCATAATTGGCCATTTTTAAGCTGTCAGATATCAGTAATGGAGTAATTTTCTTCAATAATTTTCTTTTGTGCTGCTCCTCGAGTCCCCTTGCGAACTACTTTACCCACAATGCCCCTCTTCCACGTGGCTCCTCAGAGGCGTGTGTCTTTGCAAGAAGCATCTCAAGTTTAAGTCCTGCAGCTATAACAGTAACCAAGGTGACCCGTCAATCACTGAGAAGTCTGGAAATTTAAGAAAAGTTCAAGCCGAGATTTGATGGAATTTATAAAAACAGGATTATTGGAGAGGAGAGGAGGGGAGAGAGGAGAAGAGAGGAGTCATTCGAGGTTGATTTTAATGTTGCTTCATGAACTTTAAACTGAAAGGAAGTGACTTTAAATTCCTGTTTTCTTCTTCTCCTGTGGCACTAATATCTGCCCGGCTACCTTTTTCCCCCTGAAACTTTTTCAAACATGCATATTCGTGCCCCTCCGCCCTCCATCTTCACCTCCTCCTCCTCCTCCTTTAGTTTCCCACAGTTCCCTGCTTCACCTATTGAACCCGGCCACCAGCCCAGGAATGGAGCAGGGGGAACGGCAGGAATGTGGCTCCGAGCTCTGAGCCAAAAAAACACAAAACAAGGAAGGCAGGAGCTCGGGCGCCCCGCCTCCCGGGGAGCCGAACCGTCCCTTTCCATTGGCCCGGCCGCTGTAGGCTGACCGCTGATCCCGCGTCCCCATTGGCTGCCTCCTCGTCTTCACTCCCCGCTGCTCTCCAGCCTATCAGAGCCCCTCTCACGCAGCTAAACTGTGTGTGTGCATGTGTGTGTGTGTGTGTGTGTGTGTGTGTGTGTGTGTGTGTGTCATCATTTCTGATCCTTACCGACAGCACCGTCTTGAGTCTTGCCCAGTTTCACCAACAACACTGTGGGATAATTATCCTCAGGATCCATATTAGCTTGTTCACACACACATGCATCATTATCACCATCATAAACAACTACAAAATAAAAGCTTTAAAGTGCACGAACAGGAAGTATTGTGTTGCTTTCTGTGCTGTGCAGCGCGGCATCAAAACCAGGCCGAATGTATGGCTATAGGCCAAGTTTTCTACGGCGCTATTATTAGGCCGCGCTTCATCCTACAGGGGAGAACGATAAAGATAAAGTCGGGTCAGTCGGCTGTGTCATCTGGGACGCCGGCTGCTTTTTAATGCCACAATGCAGAGAGACACAGGGAGGTTTGCAGCAGCGGGAAAAAAGCTGCAAGTAAACACGAGGAGGAGGAGAAGGAGGTCAAAGGTCGGAGCGTCCTGTGTGAAGGACTGCGACGTCTTTTCTGCTTAAAACTGTAAAAAAAATTCCAGTTTATTGATGAATCGCAGACAGGTTGTTTGCAGCATCTTTCTCAACAGCAGAGTGAAGTTTGTTGGAGGATCTGAAAGCTTTGATCAGAATCAGATGGTCCATAACCTTCGTAATGAAAACCATTCGGGGAGTGTTTTCCTCAGATGTGAGTGTAAGTGCTCCGAGTTATAGGAGGACAAAAATACCACTTAACCTTTGTTTAATTTAAGCAGCCTGTATGCATAGTTTGCACTTCATACTGCGTTAACATGATCTTAAACTAATAAATCGTAATAATCCATCATTATTGGACAATAAGTTTCAGTCGCATCTTTTTGCAGAAAGAGCTTTTAATAATGCATCTTTCATCGCATAACATAAGCTTGATTTTGATTTGTGCTGTTTTAGAGACGCGATCGGTTTGCTGAATCGTTCACTTTGTCGATCCTCCGACTTTTCCGTTAGCGTCGCCATGAGGCTGAAATCAGCTTACATCAGATCTTCAGGTTGCTGCACATTTTGAGACAGTTTCGTAGCGTCGCTGTCGTTTGTTCACGTGAAAAGTGACAGAAAGATTTAATGATGTGATGGAAGAAAACGAGAGCTGAAGTTCAAACGCGAGCTCCTTTCGATTGCAGTGGAAACGGTCGAACAGAGACCCTCAATCTGATGTCAGGAAGTCGTTTTATGTTAGAAAGTCGAGTTTAGTCATTTCTATTGTTTTGCTGTGACCTTTTAAAATAAACTTTTGCAACCTGTCGTCTGGTTTGTGGTGACGTATTTTCTTTAGATTGCGTTGGATCCATTTAATTTGAGTTATCCAGTGACAACAAATAAGCAAACGTTGGAGGATTTGAAAAATAAACTTCCTGTTGCAGAATGTTTTAATCTGCTCGTGATGCTTCAGATTTGAGGCGTTGTGATACCAAACAGTTGTCTGTGTCCTCTTTATGTCCTGAAGAATGAAAGAGTTTTTTCTGAATCGTTTCCTCGTATGTCATCTCGATATTTGTCTTAATGTTGGTTGTAAAAGTAAAACACTTTTCTGTGTTTCTGAAAACGTTTCCTGTTTGAGCAGCGAGGTGCGGCCGTGCGGCCTACGCTGCTTTGATTTCGAACCGGCTGCTTCTTTTTATTTCGGGTGAATTTCCATTTCGATCTTTATTAACTGCAGAGAAAAAGATCCACCTTCTGTCCCCCCTCCCCTTTTTTTTTTTCCTCCTCCCATCTTCAGATCTGGATCTTCGTGTAAAAACGCAGAGACACTTTGGAGGCTGACGGCTTCGTGTGTTTTATCTTATTAATTTCTCGAGATTAATGTGATGATTAAACGGTGTGAAAACATTACACACTCTGTGTTTAAACGCGTTATTTGCCTTCCTTTCTGCACGAGGAGGCGTTTTTTTTAACTACGTTCATTAATGGTATTTATTTTACTGATGTCATTCGGAGAAACAAACTGTTGGGGAGAAGTCACCGGACCTGAAAGCAGATGGGGCTGAAGCTTCAGTCTTCTTCTTCTTATTTTATTTTATTTTGGTGAGGGAGAGGTATTTGGTTGGCTCCTCCACTCATCTGCATCTTATTTGAATTTCCTGCTTGCATAATTCCTCGGTTAATGGGGAACTGCTCTGCACCGCCACAGCTGTTTTGCCTTTCCTGCCTGGCAAGAACGCCCGCTCACACAGCGAGAGGGGAAGGGAGGGGGCGGAAAAATGTTTAAAAAGGAAAAAAAAAAAAATCTGCAAGTCATGTGGTGCAAAAATACAGTACAAACAACGTGTGATCCCCCCGAGGACGGAGGGAGAGGAACGGAGTCAAACACCCACCCACTCCCCTGCTTCACCCCCCCACCAGAGCCACACTGAGCATGTGCAGTGATAGTGATGAGCCTCCTCCTCCTCCTCTGCCATACTTGTCCTGTAATTGGTTGGTAACAGGATTCAGCGGCGCCACATTTGCACCGGGCGGACTTCAACCAGCCGCATTAGTCAGTTTTTTTTTTTTTTTTAACGCATTCACGGCCCTGTTAGAGGCTGTTTGTTCGCTCATTAGTAAAAAAAAAAATAAATAAGCTGGAGTTTGAACCCTTCATCCCACAGACGCTTAAAAGAAAAGCGGCGAAACCTGTGGGGCTTTGTGGCGGCAACGTTGGCGCCCGCGACGCATTCGAACGGCCTGATAAACCGAGGAACGCTTTGTCCCGAGCGCCCGGTTTAAAGGCCTCAAGACATCTTAGACTAAGACCTGAATAAACATTTTAACCCCTCAGAGACTCAGCTGGTCAATTTAGTTTTCTTTATGTGAGAGTTTCACCTTTTTAAAAACATCCTGTTATTTATCTCATCTCATAACATCCCCCCGAAAAGCTTTAGCTTCTCAAATGTGGTATATTTTATATATAATCTAATATCTATATCTGATATTTTTATATTTTTGTCTTTTGGACATCAGCCCAGACTCTGAAAAACTGTGGTTTCTTTTTTATTTCTGACTAAACGATGAATACATTATTCAATAATGACATCACAAAATATAATTGATAATTGTAAATAATTACTTCAGTTGTTCAAAGCTCAGACCTGAACATCATTTTTCAGTTTTTCTGTTTTTCTGCCGTCTGATTGTTGCATGAGCGCAGCTTGATTTTAAAAAGTCCAACGATGGCGAAACATCAAACCTGATTTTTATTGATCACTCGGGGCTACAGAAACAACCTGCAGATACAACGTTGAGAAATATCCTTTTTTTTTTTTTTTTAGCAGCTGTGAATTTAAACTGAATTTAAAACTGTAAAACGAAGCTGAAAGTCTCGACGAGTGATTCCTTTAACATGCGGTGCAAGAATATTGATTATTGATGATTTAAATCAAATACAATGACCTTGTGTTGCACTCGGTGAGCTCAGAATCTCAGTAAACAAACCTCGCAGGAAGTCGGTGTTTTACAGAAAGTGTAATTTGAGGGTTCATTTTAAAGACCTCTCTGTTTTTTTTAACAGCAGAGCTTTTCAGGCGATCGTATTTTGGCCGGTTGATTTGGCTCGTTTTTCAACACGGTCAGCAGTTGGAGCTTTGTCGATGGTGGCGGCGGTGATTGTGGCACTTTAAAAACTCTTAGCGCCTGATTGCTGCAATTTGCATCAAAAATCGTGCTCCTTCGTCTGAGTCACCACCAAATTGAACACACGGACATGATGCACCTTTTTTTCTGCAGTATTTTGAACAAATGCTTATAAATCGACGCAGAAAAACTCCCCCAGGCCCGAAGATCTTCACAGATTTTAAAGTTTTATGTTGCAGAAAGTGAAAGTAAACCTCATTTTTGCTGCTTTTAAAACTCAGCGCGCTTCACTTGAGTCATTTCAAAGCAAAGGTCTTTGATTATTGTGGATTTCAAAATAAAATCACTGTTTGTGAATTCATAATGAAAGAACTTTTCTTTTTTTGTTATTAACTGAAGAATTAAAGTCGATCTCATATCGGCACAGAGGAAATCTCATGCAGGAAGTGTGTGTGTGTGTCTGAGAGAGCGAGCCGTAATACAATCAATGAAATCTTATGAGATGTTTTTACTCTGCCTTTCATATTTTTGCTGTGTGTGTGTAAACCTGATGTTTCCAGATCAGTCACAGCTGTTGTGTCTGTTTTTATTACTTTCTCAGCAGGTGGGGGGGTGGGGCTTTTTTTTCTCCCCCCCCATCGTCTTTATTCGGCTCGTCGTCTCTTTGTCCTGTTATTAGCTCGGTCGAGCGCCGGTCATCCTGACATATTGAGTCCTCACCGACACGAGGTTTCTGTTATCCTGCATCAATAACTGAGTTGAGGACGAGGGGGGGGGCGTATCGCCGTCCAGATCAGTAATGAAATCTGTGGCGTCTTTGTTATTCAGCTGCGGCGGTCATCGCTGTAATCTCAAGTAAGAAAGTGCAGATTGAACTTTTTATTATTTAGTTTTCATCGATTTAAAAGAATCTGCAGATGTTTTGATAATCAAATGAGCAAGTTTAAGTCACTTTTCAAGCAAAAATACCGCAAAACATGAAAATTTTCTGCTTTTCTTTGACTTAAATCACAAGTGAATTTATTTTGAATTCAGGCTATTGGCAACATAAATTAATCAATTAATTGATCAAATGAGGAATGAATTGAGGACTGTGGTGTGTTTTTTACATCTTCAAGAGATTTAGAGGAAGTCATTTTAAGATGTTTTGGACAAATTACTTTACTTTTATTCAAGATGTAAATATGAGACTCTTATCTGGATTGGATCAGATCATATTATGTCTTTCATGAGTATTAATATAAATTTTTAACATTTTTTAGGACGAGCTGTTAAAGATGGTTTCAGTACTTTAAAAAGTCAAACAAGAAGCCGTCCATCATCATCTTCACTATCTATCCTTTGACTTGCTCTTGAGCAGCGTCTAAGTGAAGTCGGTCGGACTTTTCAGCCTCGATCTCCGTCTCCCGGAGCCTCGCTGTGATTTCACTTCTGAATTCAGAGCTGGTTGTCTCCCTGCAGGTCGCCCGTCGCTGCTGCTGTTGTTTGGAAATCCCCACAGTTCAGTAATGTGGCGTCATTAAGCCGAATCGAGCAGGCAGGTTTTTCTCAGTTCCTTCAGACGGGGCGGCGCTCGGGATTTTTGTGTAAACTGAAAAGTACGATGATGGGATTTTGCGATAAAGACGGTTTAATGATCTGAAGGGAGAGCGAAGAAAAAAAGTGTTTGTGTGAAACTGTAAAAGGCTGAAAATCAACAAGAGCAGCTGAGATTCAAAGTTCATTTTACTCAAAAAACAAAACAATTTCCATCACAACATCCATTCAGTGCTTTGGATTATTGTTCACATTATCTTCTTCAGCAGATGGAGTTTAGTCTGTTTGTTGGAAATGTGAAGAAAAATTCATTTAAAAACTTTTAAGGCAACTTGAGCTTAAAGCAAAAACGGACGAAAAACATCCGAGACGACCGAGGAAAGTTGTGCGATTCGTTCGAAAGCTAATAAATGGACTTTTTTTGGTGAGATAGTTTGAATGTTGACGGACTTTTACAGCAGCAAAACACCACAAAGATGGAAAAACTGAACTTTATGATCAGGAAACTTTAAAATAAATTAAATCAAACCTGCACCACGTCTGTTGTTTCGCAAGCTTCAGACTCTCGTTGTGGTGAAATATTTGTAATTCAAGATTGTGTAACTTAAAAATACCCCTCTTACTTTATGTTGAGTCTCTACACGCCCAAATTTCCTCCCAACTCACTGACGATGTTTAGAAACTGCAATAAGAGTTTCAAATCTGATATTTCAACTATTTTTTGCTCCGTTTTTTGTCTCTAAAGCAGCTAAAAGTTCCTCTTTCTTCACCGGCTCATCTCTGATTTTCGTTTTCCTCGTTTGATGATGTTCAAATTGTGGACAGACGATTTATCGGAGCTCGTTTGACGAAAACAACCAAAAATACGAACTTAAAAGAGGCTGAAACGCGTCACAAAACTGCAGATTTCTCCATGATTTTATCACTTTTTATTGCAAGTTGAATGATTATTGATAGAAAAATAATCAGTGGGGCTGTAATGATGAAAAATAAAACAAAATTCAGATTCAAAACTGTCTAAAAAAGACTTTATTTTGAATCTGACTGTCGTCTGCGGCTTCACGGTGAACGAGGATGCTTCATTTGATCGACCTGATTATTGATTTAATTCAGGTTCGGACAAAAAGGCAGACAGACAGACAGACAGACACCCCCCGCCACTTAAGAAGAAAACCCACAAAGCTAATTAATTAGGGCCCGACTGGCTCATTTGCATGTTTTGTAAGCACTAATTAAGATATGCAAAATATCCAGATGAGCCGCCGCAGCTTAAATGTATTTTAAGCGACTCTCCGGCACAGAGGTATGGACGAGAAAATCGATAGAGGCCGCCGCCACTTTATTAATCTGAGGCTTTCCTCCACGTCAGAATCAGGAAGTGCAGCACAGATTTGTCTCGGTGACTTTTAAATATTAATGTGGCGTGAAGCGACAGAGAGCAGCCGGACCTCACGTATGATGCAAAGGAGCTGCAAGACCTGGAAGAGTTCATCCAGGAAGCTGAAACAGACCTTTTTTATTTTTCAGCTTCCTGTTTGGCTGTTTGCATTCATATTTGGGCTTTAAACCAGCGCGAGAGTGAAACCTGACTGAGAATTAAAGAAAAGGAGAGTTCACGTCAAAGTCTGTGATGTCCTCAAATTCATCAAAATCAATGTCAGACTTTTATTTTGAAATTATTATTATTATTTTTAATTAGTTTATTTTTAATAGTTTCTGTCCAGAATTTCTCACACACAAGACAAACCAATCAGACTGCACAAAAAAAAAGACCTCGCTGACTGTTTTCTTCATTTTTCTTTAGTTTAATCAAACAGGTTGATTGATAAAGGGAGTCTTATTGATGGTGATCGACATTAAACAACTAAACAGCTCAGCTCATCTCTAAACCTTCAAATTCATTAGAAATTAGAAAATTCCTTTATGGGAAATTAAATGAAATGAATGATTAACTATATCAAATAAAATCAGAATCAAACAGTTGGTAATGATTTCTATAAACATGAAATAAAGTCGGGCTCTGTGTTTTTAAACTTATTGGTAAAAAACAAAAGTTTAATTGAACTTTTGATGAGTTTTTTTGTTTAGTTTTTGATAATGGAGTTATTTATTTAGATTTAAATTTCATTTTGAATAAATGTGGCAGCTTTAGTTTAAACTTTCTTTTGCTAAAGGAAGTAAAATAAATATTCAGTCATTGTTTTCACCTCATGATTCGATTATTAACCGATCCTTGATCATCTCAGTTTCAGATTTCTCTCCAATGGTTTATTTTTCTCCATCAGTACAAACGAAGTGTGTCCAAACATCTGCTGGTTTGATTTCTTTTGTCTCTTGCAGCTGCTCTGACATCTTGTCGCAGGTTTTAAAATGGAAACACGGCGACACGTTCTACGTAGCAGCAGCACCAAACTCCAGAAATGACAGAAAACTGATCTGATAATCGATTATAAACTTTACTGATCGATGAGGAATCAATCAACAAAACATCGTGATGCATCAGAGTCGATTATTTTGTTTTATTTCGTTTAACTGAGAGCCAATCAGAGCTGACTTCAGCAGCTGTTTCCAGCTCAGCTTCAGGACAAATGTTCACTGTTGGTTTTAATGTGCGATAGTTGTGTAGTGATGACACACACACACACACACACACACACACACACACACACACACACACACACTCAGTCCCAGAGCAGGCTGGTTAGTATCAGGTGGGTGATGGATGGATGGAGGATGAGGTCAGTCCTGAGGGGGGATCCAGACTCTCTGGAAAATCCTGTTGTTGTTATTTGTTGTGTGTGTGTGTGTGTGTGTGTGTGTGTGTGTGTGTGTGTGTGTGTGTGTGCTGTCTGATGATCTCATCTCACACACACACACACACACACACACAAACATCCTGGGGAAAACACTGCTGGTGATTCCCTCTTAAAGGAGCTTGGTGATGCGTCAGAAAAACAAATGGAAGTTTTATTTTTTATTTTTTTATTTATTTTTAACTGCGAATCTGTAAAACCTCCATTTGATTGGTCGGATTTATGGAGGAAGTTTGTTTATTAATAACTATGTGTTGTCTGTCCATATTTACAGTTTCTTTACAAAAATAAAGCGTCATTTCTCTTGTTTCCTGTTGTGAAAGAGTCGGGCTTTTCCCCGCTTTTACTTTTGTCATCACTTCCTGTTTTACACGGTTTTGTTAATCGATGATGATGACATCAACGTCTGAACTAAGTCCAGTTTTTCTGTTAATTATTGGTTTTGTGGTTTTTCTTAATGCAGCTGCTTCCTGCAAACTGAAATAAACTTTCAGTCAAGTTTATTTTAAAGTGGATTAAATCATTTATATAAAATTAACAGGAAACATCAAAACTTCTGCTGTGAAAAAAGTCAGTTTGGTGATTTTTATTGTTTTTAAAAAATTTTTGGAAGAACTACTTTAAATGATAAAAAATGTAAACATATTCAGTGTTAAAAGTTCATAAACTCAAACAGAAAATTAAACCAATTTTCCTGCTTAAACTTAATTAAAAAAGTAAAACAATATAAAGTTTTAAAGAAGTAAACGAGCAGATGTTGATTTACACGATGCAGTTTTTTCTTTTTTGTCACTAGAGATCTTCTCTAAATGTCAAACTCAGAATATTTAATCCTGAATCAGATTTTGGGATAACACAGTAAAATGCAGATTAAACGAACGGCTCCACGTGTTCTGCTGAAAAAATGTTTTTTTTTTTATTTATTTATTTATTTATGATCTGAAATTTATCTGCCGTTATTTTAGTCCTGTTTCAAGAAAGTCCAAAAATGTCAGCGGTTTGATAAAAATCTCCTCCACGAAGAAGAAACCGCAGGAAGTTTTCACATTAAGAGCAGATTAAGAGTATGGACCTTTCAAAATAAAACACGTGACTTTGCTCTTATTTTTTAATGTTATTTTGTTAGATGATTTGTGTGTGTGTGTGTGTGTGTGTCCTCTTAAGTTTAAATTTGAGAGTTAATTGAAGTCAATGGAAACCTGAGTGCGGCTGTGTGTGTGTGTGTGTGTGTGTCACAAACACAAACACTCTATACAAACACAAAAGGACCGCACATGATTCAGCTGTGTGCAATTACACAAACACACACACACACACACACCCATAAACAACATAACCAACCATGTCAGAGCGTGTCAGGCGTGAACATGTGCGCACACACACACACACACACTCACACGAACAATTAATCAAATTTCAACTAGTCGGTGTTGGATGATGATGATTGGCTTTGATGAGAGAAAAACATCTGGAAAAACTGGTCTGACACACACACTCTTACAAACACACAAACACTCACATACACACACACTCATTTTCCAGGTGTTGTAATAACTCACTTCACTTCTCTCTCTCTCTCTCTCTCTCTCTCTGGTCTCTTCCTCCTCGTTCACACTTATTACTGATTACTTTATTATTGATCATATCATTGACACGCTCTGCTCTGATTGGACGGTTATTTCCTTCAGGAGAGGTCCACTTCCTGTCCTGCATGTGCTGTTTCTGAAGCTCAAACACAACAGAAAATTTAGAGCTCAGAAAAGTGTCAGTTTTTCCTGATGACAGCAGAAATATGATCACAACACAAAATGAAATAAATAAAAATAAAAAACATTTTTCAGTTGAACTCGTGGAGCCGTTCAAACTTTCAGTAAATTCACTCAGATCTGATTTGTTTTATCTAAATCTCATCGTGCTGACCTGAAATCAGTGTCAGGATTAAATATTCTGTATGTGACTGTTTCACTGTTTCGCCCTCTTATGAACTATTATTAGTTAGTGATGCATCTCAGTGATTTGATGGATGATTCTGCATCGACACAGAAACGTTTATAATCAATTATCAAATCAAATTTTCATGTTTTAAAAGGGAAAAAAAAAAAAACACGCCCGGCTTTTTTAAAAGACGATATTTGGACACACTGATGGAGAAAAATAAACCATGGAGAGAAAAATGAAACACTGAGTCATGCGTTTAATAATCGAGTTGTGAGATAACTGATGGAAATAATGCACAAAAATAGATTTTTTAGCAGGAATAATTGAACTTTATTGTCATTTTTGTCCAATTTAAGGAAGCACTTCTGGAGATTAAAGCATTTTTTCATGCATCTTAAGTCTTCTTCAGGTAAAAATCACATTTCAATAAAAAAAACAAGGTCAAAGGTGAATCTGATTGAACTTAATGTTTGATGGCCGTCTGTCTGTCTGTCTCTTTGCCTCTCTCTCTCTCTTTGTCGCTCCTCCTCTCTTCTCAGTTTTGGCACATGTTGCCACGGTAACCGCTGCCTTTTTAAATTTTTTGGCCAACTTGTAGTGGTGCAGTTTTTTTTTTTTCTTCTTTTTATTTATTTATTTATTTTTATTTTTAAGGCCTGTGCTGGGCTACGCGCCACGCTCCTTCACACCCACCGACAACACACACACACACACACACATCATCAACACCTTTACACATCAGCATCCGTCTCTCTCTCTCTCTCTCACACACACACACACACACACACATGAGTACAGTAGATCTGATTCGTCATCTGATTTCACACACACACCCTCACACTCACACTCGACGTCTGTTTCCTCCAGGCCCCGCGGGAGATTACCCAGAGTGCCGCTGGCCTGAGGAGGATCATCCGGACGGGAGCGAGGGAACGAGGAGGAAGACGCACAGCGATTGGAGGAGGAGGAGGAGGAGGTGGAGCCTCGGAAAGACGCCCCTCCCCTCTGGAGAAGCCCCTCCCCTTTGAGGAAGTGCAGTAAGTGGCAGCTTTTTTTTTTTTCTTCCTCTCTGTTGTCTCACATTTTGAAGCTATTTTATTTTGAAATACTGTAGATTAGCACATCCTGTTTGACCTCTGTTCAGTTTGGTCAGTTTGGAGCCTTTAATTTAATAATTTAGTTATTTGCGTTTGATTACTTTGATTCCCAAACGAAGGAGCTTTGTCGGTTTGTAGATTTATCTTCTCAGGATGATGAACGTTGAAAAAATGTTTTGGATTCTTCCTGAACTGTGTGTGGAGAGGAAAAAAAAGCACTTTAAGTCTGGACACACAACCTTGAATCATCCTGCTTTAACTACCAGGAGAAAGAAAAAAACGCCCTGAAAGGAGGCAGGTTTGAGAGGCTTTCAGAGGCTGCTGAACTTCTGCTGAAATGCAGGTAAATGTCATTTTTTGGCATTTTTTGGCCACCAGATGTGGAGTCGTGTTTGTGTTTTTTGTGAGTTGTGGGACAGAGAAGCTTGAAGTGAACGGTCGTGTGATGCTGCAGGTGATTTATTTGCTCTTGTCTAATGGTGGTCAGAGATAATTCACTGCAGTCTTCATGTTGTAGATGGTCGATGTTTGCTGTTGTTTAGTAAATCTGCAGCTGAACTGACTTTGGGCGATAGTTTTTCTTTCTCACTTAAAACGCTTTAGAAACAGTTTTGAAGGTGGAGGATGTGTTTCTGAAATCTAAAGGTTCTTTACCTCATCCAGATATTCATTAGCTCGTGAAATGTGCAGCTCTCTGGTTTGTGTTGTGGCTTGAATATATTTGTGATCTGATGGCGTCTCCTTGTTTTTCCATAATGTGACATGTTGTCAGTGATCATTAGGAGAAAAACGAGAACAATATTTGTCAGACGTTGTCGTTTAAACTGCCGCGCAACATATTTGCAGCCCAAAATCATCAGAAACAAACCACAAATCCTTCGCCTACGTTAATTATCCAGCTCGTCAGAGATCACTCGTACAACAAACAGACCCTCCAAGTCGGCCCAGAAAACGAACAGCTTGGACAAACGCTGAAGGAGGAGGAGGGGGGGGGGGTGAAGAAACTGCATGTCAAAATGTGACCAAAGGCTCGGTGTGAAAACGCATCACGAGTTTAAGTTTTAATAAAGTGGTCAGCGTTGGTGGAGAGAAATATCGGAGTTTCTAAGGACCAGGCATCTGAAGAAAAAGCAGCAATACGGTGCCGTGTAAGACCGTAGAAGAAACTAAAGAGTCGGACAGTCTCCACGTTTTGTAGTAAAGAGCGAGAGACTGTAAAGCGAGCTGCTGTAAATCCCTGAGATTTGCTCGGATGAGTCAGTCAGGGGAGGTTCTGATCAGACGCCTCCAGAGGGGAGAAAATCCAGGAGGAGAAACGGAGAATCAGAGGAGGAGGAGCCGAGAGAAACGAGGGGAAGCTGCTCACGTCAACTCTTATTTACTTATAGTTAAAATCCTCCCCCTCGGCGATGCTTGACGCACATGGTGAAAGAAACAAAAAGGAAGTGCAGCGTTTGGTTTAAAAAACGAAGCGTTTCGGAGGGAAACTTGACTTGGCTAAGGCTCTGCAGGTGTTTGTCCTGTTTTTTAGCAAAATTATATGCCCGTGTCGGTGCAATCACTCCTCCCGCAGCTGGAGGACAAAAACTTAAAAGTGAAATCAAATCCAGTGTTACATCTTTGGGCTGCGGCTCTTTTGTCCCCTCAGTGTCCTTCAGAAAGTGGGAAAAAGAGGATGAAAAACACAATTTGGCAAAATTCAAGGCCTCGAGAGGTATTCACTCGTGCGCAGACAGAATGTGTTTTTTTACTTTGCTTTGGGAATTTTTTGTCTAAAATGTGTTTGTTTTTTTTTTCTCTCCATCTTCTGTTACCAAACACAATTATGCATCTTGTAGAAATTCATTTCCTGTTTTCTTATCTGCTGGTTTTTCATAATTCACATGCATTTAATTCGAGGAGGAATAAAAGAACAAACATAGGTTTCATCAGGGTGTGAGTATGTAAAAAAAACCAGGCTGTTGATAAAGGAGATTATAAGAGAGCGGCTCCATTGTAAAGAGGAGAAGAAATGCGGTGATTGGAGAGTCACACCTGGAAGGCTGCAAGATTTTTGGATTATTAAGAGAAGGCCAAGACACCTTTTTGTAAAGAAAAGCAGCTCCGGGGAGAAAAAAAGTCAGGAAGACACTTTAAAAGATGTGACATTTCATTTCCAAGATTCAAAACAGAGGTCCGGTTTTCTGCAGTTTGGCTTCTGTAGAGTTGGAAAGTGAAGATGGAGCGAGTTTTTTTTTTTTTTTTTAAGGAGGCAAATGGGAACAAAAGGAGGAGTTTCACCTGATCCAGCAGCAGAAAGCAGAGTTAAGAGAAGGAGGAAGGTGATTTGATACTCGAGGGGAAGAAAAGAGGACGAGATGGAAGAGATGTGTACTTCAGACTGTATTTACAGTCGGAGCCAGACGAGGCCTCGAGAATGGTTTTTGAATCAGGTAGAAAGTGTGTGTGCACTCCTCGGCTGGATCCAACACGCTCGGTTCAGCAGGTTCATGCAGGAACAGTTTTAAAACACGTCCCAGAGGTGAACCGGCTTCGTGGTCCGAGCTGCCGCAGAGGTCGCCGCTGCTGCGTTAGACGGTCGAGTCAAGTTTGGGGGGGAACAAAGCTTTTCAGGAGAGGAGAGCAGTTTGTGTTAAAAGTTTAGGCGACCACATCTGGAGCTGAGGATCAATTCGTTTAAAAAGAAGAGTCTGAAATGTGAATTTGTTTGACCTCAAGTGGATTCATGTTCACCGTCTTTACAGGAAACTACAGAAAATAATCGTTTGGAAACTGTAAAAACCAACTTTAATCAAATAACCTTTAACGGCAAAGAGTAGTAGGTACCAGTCGGTTAATTTGGCATTTATTTTAGTATTCAGTGTTTTATATCAGCAGGTGATTTGTAACGTCCAACAGAGCTGAGCGTGTTAAAGTGTTTTAAACTCCTGGATGTTGCCTCCAGAAACAGAAAACTTTACTGAAAGCGCCTCCGAGGATTTCTCTTAAAATAACAAAATACGAAAAGAAAACGTGTTTAGCACAAGAAGTTTGAGTCTTGATAGCTAAATTAGCTTCTGGTGATTTGAATAATTGTTGTTCGTCCCTCCTCAGCTCCACCACCTTCAACAAATTCTTATTTTACACCTCCAGATATGTTAGAAATACGTTAGAGAGCGACAAACCCATCGTTCAGAGCAGAGCGAGATGTTTTATTATGTTTTTCTACAAGCTGCGAACACCTCCAGCACCTCTCAGATTATTCTCCAGCCTCAGTCAGCTGAGCAGATAAATGAGCAGCAGTAGTTTTTCTTTAAAAACTTTTGAACTGCAGCGCCGCTGACAGATGGCAGGTAAAGTCCTCATTACGCTTCCTGCACAGACCCCCGTGTGGTCGAGTAAATGAAGCTTTTAATACCGCTTTTGTTTTTTACCTTTTCATCAAGAACATGTCTTCTATAATCGAAGTTTAAAGAATGTTGATGATTTATATGCAACTCCATCTATTCTGCATGCAGTTTTATACAAACTGATGCTGAAAAGGCTGAAATATCACACATAATAGTCGTGCATGATGTCGATGGTGATGTTGTAAAAGTGTAAGATGTTGTTAAAACTGCAGAAAAACACCAGCAGCTCTGTCCTGAAACCGAACTGTGTTGAAAATACAGCGTTCATCTAACCGTGTGCATCTCTGAACCCGCCGCCGCCTTCATCGCTGCTGCTCGCACATACGATCTTTCCACTGCGGCGAATCACAGTCACCAGTTTAAGGGGCTCGCTAGAAAAACCTGACCAACCCAAGCCAAAATTGTACCAGCCAGCGTTTGGCCGCCGTCCAGTCAGCTTTCTCAGCGTTTTCCTGGGCTCCAGCCAGCCCGCGGGCCGGTGCCAGCCCCGCTGGGTGCTCGGGGAAGGTTTATTTTCAAGGCCCTTCTGCTTTATTGAATGGGCCCTGTGAAGCTCACGGGGTGGAGCGCCGTGCTAACACTGCTGGGTGGGTGATGGGTGCAGTTTGCAGCGCGGGTCATCCCTGCTAAAAATATTTGCATCCAAGGTGCTGCGAAGGCACCTCGAGTGAAAGCGCCCACCAAATGGCACATTGATGGGCTGCAGAAGAGGCTCCGCTCCTCCATAATCTGGTGGGTTTTTCTCGTTTTTGCACAGTTTCGTGACCCTCAAACATCCAAAACCTGATTAAAAAAGCTTCTGTATCATTTAAAAATATGAATGAATGAAGAGAAGATGAGGTGTTTTTCTTTCTTTCTTTAAGGAGAGCTTTGTGTTTTGCATGTTTGTGGCTTTATCTCTGAGCTTTATCTCTGTATGTATGTAAGTATGCGGCTCGCAGCTGTTTTGTGGGTGAGATTATTCATCTTATTTGTGAGGAGAATCAAAAATATTTAACTGCACATCACATCAACATTCGAGCTTGCAGCAGATCTAAATGTTTGACTACTGCTGGTATGTCTCGTTATTAATTGTGGAAAACAAAAGACTTGCACGATTAATGCGATGCCCCTTATGTTGTGTCACTCTCTGATCGCGCTGTTGTTCATAAAATCGCCATCTGTTACCTCCAAATGCTGCCGCCGCCGCCGCCTTTAAATCTGAGCGCTGCGGGAAAGCAGAGCAGATCTGAACCAGCGGTGGGAGTGAACAGAGGGCTGGTGGGATCTCCACAACCGCTGGTGGAGGTATCGACTACGTGGGAGAGGATGAGTCACCCTAAAGCAAACACACACACACACACTCGTACACACCTGTGGAGGAGGTGTGTGTGTGGGCAGCCGGTGTGTGTCCAGATTGCTGCTCGCCTCTCTCGCTGAGCTGTAGTATGAAACCGAAGCCTCGCTGCAGCTGAACTTCACCACCACTTCGCCTTTTCTCTGTCTTTTTTTTATTTTCTGTTGTTTTCCACCAACACACCTGAGCCGGAGACATTTTACTTGCGGTGATTCACTTTTTGTTTTTTCGCTCGTCGACGGTTTTGTGTGTGTGATTTCGGCTCCCTTCACTCCGAGGTCTTCTTGGGTGTGAAGTTTTTAACTTTTAAGGTTGTCTCTCTCTATCTTTTTTTTTTTCTTCCCTCTGCTGTGAAACGTGTTGTGGGTGTTTCAGAGTCGAGAAATGTGTCATATGAATTCTCTTTGCAGATCTGTTCTTCTTCTTCTTCTTCTTCTACTTATGCAAAGTCTGTCCAGATTCTCAGTTTCTGGAAACGTGCGCAGCAATTTCAGCAAACACTGTTAGAGTGAATTTCAACACATTAAACGGAGTTAAATGAACACTCAGATATTCACTTTTAAATCTTGTATTTTGACACACAACTTGACTCCAAGTTTTCAGTTTTAGACAGTCATAATTTCATCGTTGAAACACAGGGGATGCCTTCACAGTCAGGTGTAAATATAGTGATGTACAAATACTGCAAAAATCTTGTCCAATAAAAGTTGTAATCCAGTCAAACTTTTTTTTTTTAGTCCACGTGTCGGTGCAGGTGCAGCCCTGATGTTGAAATGACGTTTTGTGAAGTGTTTCAGTGTTTGTTTGGAGTTTCACTTTGCTAAAAATGATCGCCCCTGTCCTTTTAAATCAGACTCTGGTTTGTTTTGATGCGATTCGTCTGATTCGTGTGAACGCAGTAATCGCTCTCGGTAAAGCGTCGTGGTGTGAACGTGATCCGAACTCGACCAAACTAGCAGGTGAACTCTGCAGGTTTGATCCTAATACCCCCTTCGACTTAGTATGAAGGATTCACTAAATACTTAAAAACCAAGAGGTCTTTCACACAAGGAGTTAAAATCCGATGAGCTGCAGGTGAGGAGCTGATGAGGTTAAATAATCTGAGAGAGAGATTACAGCTTGAAGTCAGCTGAACTCATCAACACCACCAATGTTTTTTAATTATTATTTTAAAATTTAAGACTCTCCAGATCTTAAAAAAAATCTGCTGGTTTTCAAACTTTAATCAACTTGAAGGCCTCTGGAGGTTTAAAGTGGCTCCTCGTGGACCCCCCCGTCCATGAAAGATAAGGAGGTTGTGACTGAAGCACTCCTTTTCCAGAGTTTTTTTTTTTTATTTTAACACCGCCCCCCTTCCCAAACTCTGCTTGGCGAAAGCAGCTCAGTAACACTGGAGTTTATCCAGCAGCACATAATTGAGGCCACGATGAAGTCAAGTGTTTTTCAGCGTAATGAGTGTTAGACTGTTTTTAGTCTGGAAGGTAGATCCGCCTCACAGCCCCCCCCCCCACCCCAACACACAAAAAATCAGCCACCCACCCACACATTTGTTCAATTCTGCTAAGTGCCACTCAAGAGATATTCCTCAAAAATAAAAAACAGTCTCAAATTGATTTTTTTTTGGGGGATATGGGGGGTGCAGGGTTAGAAAGGTGCAGATTTTTACCTGTTTTTAAAGGCTGAAGTGACGGCGGAAATGGAGATTTTAAAAGTAACTAATCTAATTACAGCTGAAGAAAATGTGGATACTGCGTCCAGAAAGGAGGTGGAACCAACAAAGCCCCCCCACAATCTTTAGATGCATTTGTCAGAAATCACACAAACCTGTGGATGAAATCTGGTTTGAAATTGGCAGGTCATTTTAGAAATTGGGGACAGAAGTTTGACAGTGGCTTTTCAATAAGGTAGGTTCAGTTTCAGAAGTGGCAGAGATACAGTGAAGTACAAAAAAAGATTTCCTGGATTTATAAATTAAATATTTTAATGTGCTTTCTATAATAATCACAGCATAAGAAAATCTGTACGGTTAAAGGAGCTATTATATAATAATAATAATAATAAGTTTATTTGTATAGCACTTTCCAAGCTGGGAGCACAAACGATATAAAACTTGTACACACACAAAACAAAATACAAAATAAAAAAACAAAGTAAAGGTACAGTTAAAATACTGTATAAAAAACGTGCAGTTCAATCAACCAAAAGGCAGAACAAACTTTTAAAATGAACTTAAAAACAGGTGGTATGTAGAAAAATAAAACTAGTGTCTTTAAACAGGATTTAAACGCAGAAACGGTGTCAGCTAACTGAAACTACAGAAAATGCTCGATGACCTTTGACCTTCACTTGGACCTTCACTTGGATCAGCTAAAAGGCCAAACTCAGCAGATCTGAGAGGCCTTTTTGGACATTAAGGGGTTAAAAGTTCACTGATATTAATTCTGTAAAGTCTCCGTTATAAAAATAGAGTTTGCAAGATGTGGACATTTAACAAAATATGCCGAGTTGCATTATGGGAAATGTAGGAGCCTCTGCTGCACGGCTTTTGACCACTTAAAATCATGTTTAGTTTCCTTAATAAAGACCTCAAACTTTATAGCAGATAATGCGTAGTTTAGAGTATTTTGGGTGATTTTTATGAAGAAAGTGAACATAGAGTAAGAGAAATGACATTTGACATTTGATTGTCTTTTTGGCGATTAATACCTCATACTTTTATTGGTATCAACTTCATCATGGCTCCAAGTGAGATAAGCCGATTCTAAAAGTTGATGTTAAAGTGCTGAAGTGCTGGTCTTCTTGTCACTATAATCGTATTAAACTTGTGTAAAATCAATATGATCAACTGATTTATGAAGCCCATATGAGAAAACGAGCTAGTGAGAGACTCAAGTGTTCGTGGAGCTCGGAAAACGAAATCCAGAAAAGGACGTTAAGCTGAAATGTCGAATTTAGTGGAAACTTTTCACTTTATCGTTCAGGATTTTTTTGCTCATATTTTAAGGGGATTTGAAGAAGAGCAACCTGAAGGCCACCAGGTCGTCCAAAATTACAGTTTTAACTCGAATAAAATCCAGATAGACTCTAAAAATGACCTCCATGCTAACCTGTAGGTAGGCCGAGACAACAAAGAGAGGCTGCGAATCACTCGCCGCTGCTGGTGAAGTTTAAGAACCACGAGAAGACGGTTAAAACCTGAGCTGCTTGACAGTGAAGAGACAACACTGAGATAAACCTTCAGAGTGAAACTGTAAAAGAGTTTGTGGTGATGGTGCCAGTTACGTCCGGTAAAAATGAGATGTAATATGGTGAGATTCGCCTTGGCTGAAACATTCAGTTATGATTTCTGTGTTTACAGAAACGCCTTCTTGCTTGTGGTGTCAGCGTGGGTCGCATGTCACGGCCGCGAAAAAAAAACGTTTAAACACCATATATGTGTGAAGAACGGATACGTTAACGGCGTCGACCGCCTGACGAGAAGAAGCCCCCGGCGTGCTAACGGAGTGCAAACAGATTTGAACGTGGCTCAGGTGTTTTTCCTGCAAAAGTGTAGTGAGAGTGTTGTGTTTCACAGAGCCGAGATCATATTTCTGCTGTTCGGAGGTGGTACGCCGCGATACTTCACTGATATCAAACAGTACTCCCAGCGAAGGCCAATTGGAGATAGACTGCTGGGAAATTTCTAAAATTACTATTCCAAATTTACAAGGTGGAGCGCTGCCACTGTTAGACAGTTTAGGGAGAGCCGCGGTGCGTAAACCGTTTTAGTTCGTCTCCTGCTGTGATGCAATCTGTTACGAGCATCAGTCAAATCACCCTCTCTGTTAGAGGATAAGAAAACACAGCCGTCAGCCAAGTCGGTAAACTCGGTAAACATTATGGAGGATTCCCCAACCTGCATTTACTCTGCAGATCGAGCTGCAGCGTCTCTGCCTCCTCAGAGGGAGGCTGCAGCAGCAGGGCGGCATTTAGAGAATACCAACAGGTCTTTAACGTCTCCGTGTGAGGATTTAACATTAATACAGTCATTTAAACTGATCTTATTTCTCATCAGGCTTCCTTTCTCTTTACGTCCTCTTCAATTCATCCAGAAACACAACCAGCTTTACTGAACACAGATGAGCTTTATGTTCCTGGAGTTTCTTTTTATTCCATGTTTTGCACGTTTATGGATTTCATGAGATATGAGAGGAATATCTTCAGAAGACATACTGAACAAGACGTAGAAATGACACCACCTCCAATCAAAAACACCACGAGTTCAAAGATTTAGAGAGTCTCTGACGAGGAGAAGTGAAGACTGGAGATAAAATCAGATCTGTAGTTTCTTTTCTTCTTCACAGCTCGTTAAAGTTCGAGGTCGACCGCGACGGTTAGCTGCTCTCAAGCGTCAAAACATAAAACGTCTCTTCTTCTGTCCTCGTGGTTGGTCGCTGTCAGGCTGTCGCTGCCAATCCTCAGGATGTTTAAATAAAGTTTTTCAGAGTCAGTCCAGACTGAAATATCTCAACAATGATCAGATTGATTGTAATAAAATCCAGCACGAAGGATTCACCTCTGAAAAATTAAATTGTGATGCTTCAGTTTATGACAAATCACCTGCTGACCTAAAGACGTTAACCTCAGCTGAACTTAAAGCTAATTATCAAATGTTCACATGCTAACGCGTTACATCACATCTGTTAAAATTTAAGGTGTGTTGGGTTTGGTTTTTTTCCTCCATCCATACAAATACGAACAACTTTATTAATCCTGAAGGAAATTGTTTTGCCAGAGTACAATACAGTAACAGTAACAATAAATAATAATAAAAAAGTCTAAAAAGTAAGAATAAGAAGAAATACAAATATAAAGTGTCTAAAGTAACAAGTGAAGATAAAGGAGTGCACAGGAGTTGCTGCTTAGTGAGAATGAGCCAGTGCACATAATAATAAAAACTATTGTATGAATATACTATCACCTATAAAACTATGTCAGTGTACATAATATATTATTTACACATAAATAGAATAGAAAATATATTGCACATGTAATGGTTATGGACAGATATATACAGATATATTGCAAATTAATCTTATTTATAGTAAGGTGTGTTTTTTTTTTTTTTTTTAAAGTTTCCCTGAGGCTGAATTATAAAGTCTGACTGCTGATCGTTTCAGTGGCTGCTCATTTAACAGTGCTGTCGCTGGTTTCAGTTCATCTTGGCCCATTATTAAACGATATTTCACCTCTCGCTCTGCCACACAAACGATTTCTTTTTCATAGCTTGTTCTGAAACTGTTGCGTAGTCGAGTTAATGTGACAAAAGTGTGTTTCAAGACCGTTAATTCATGTAGAAGGACACTAAACCAAAGTTAATGTGCAACAAAACTCAAAACCACGTTTACATTTAGACATTTTTATGGAGACGATCTGAATGGGAGCAACAACACAATTTCTCTAAAAAGGTTTTACACCCGCTCGAGGATTTTTTTTCTCTTTTGATGATCAGATCTTATGAGACAAACAGTGGATGGAAACACATCTGTGGAGTAAACAGTGATGTTGGTCCTGTTACATGACAGCTGAGCGGCTCTGAAGCTGGTTGAAACTGAAATGAGCTGCCTGTTCTTGATCTTTGCTCGGAGCTGTCAGACACTCTGCAGCGCCCGGAGGGGAGTCGACTCCTCTCTGCGGAGCCAAACGCTTTTTCATGTTTGTTCCTGACACCGTAACCTCAGGTGAAGAGTTTACCTGCCTCAGCACAGGTGATGGAAACGTACCTGTAAGGATCCAAAACCTCACGTATGTGCTCCTTAAACTACGCTGACACCTTCTGTAGATTAAAACAAAAGCCTTTATTAATCCGCTCTCCCTCATTCAGAATTAAACTTGATGAAAGAGTGAAAATATTTAGAAAAGACAGCAGCAGCTCCTCGCCGCCCTGAAGTGTTGTCAAGAGTCGGCAGACGGTCCAGAAGGAACGTTTGTTTCTTTATTTAAAATTACAGGTAACAGACAAATAAAATATCATACTGATGTGGATTCATTATAATGGGCTCAATCTTACACCTGCACAAAGCAGCATCATGGCTAATCTCCAATCTCGCCCCAGCTTCTGAAGGGAAAAACATTTAATTCATGTTACGCTAAAAAAAACACCCCTTTGATTAAAGAAGAGACTAATTATAACCTCTCTGCACTCAGATCCTGTGACCACGTGTTAACACATCATTTGTCGTCATGTAACTAATAAAAAATATTCAGTGCAAAACTTCCTGTGATCGTGGAATCAAATGATCAAGGTCAACTCGAGTAATTGCGATCAGGCCAAAGTATGTTAGCGTGCTGGTGTTAGCATTTAGCTGTCCTCATAGAGCTGCTAAAATGGCCGTTGGCTCGCAGTCTCGCGCACGATGAACGCCGTGCAGTAGTTCGTCTCCAGTGAGATTCACGATTCAAGAATTTATCGACATGTGCGCAACAAATTACATCGAGCAATCGCTGGCAATGAAATCGCTAAAAGCAAAGCTCAAAAACATTAAGAAGAAAATCCACACAAGCAAAGAAAATGCATAGAAAGCTAAAAGTAAATAATATTACTAAAGCTATCGAATATATATGACTAAACAGAGATATACAGCAGAATACAGGTAATGTTGATGGTGGATGTGCGAATCTTTAAAGGTGCAGGGGTGCAAAATAATACTGATGGTGCAATTAAGAGGCGTTCAAAGGTGTAATCGTTAATAAAGTCTTGAATCTTGAAGACTAAATAGATCTGGTGTCACAAATGCAGATGTTATTTGAAAGTTATTTGAAGTGTGTATTTCATCTTTAATTCGTAGCCGACCTTTTCGGGCGATGCAGAGGTGTGTTTATGCACGATGTTGACGACGGTTTGAAAACAGAAAATAATCTGATGCAGCTGTGACTGAACTGAATTTTACCCAAGCTGTACAACATGAATGAGGATTGTTGTTCCTGCCTCAGAGGTGGCGATCCAACGCGACAAACAAGCGTAAATCGCAGCACGGCCGTACAGTGTACTCCATCACCTCCTGACAGTCAGCTCCTGCAGGATTGAGCCTGTATTTTGACTCCAAGCGGTGTCCAAAAAAGGTCTTTTTCGGAGCGGTTAAATTTGGCTTTTTGAAACCTGAGACGTCCCGCTGAGACGGCGGAGATGGGGAGGCGAAGGAGGGCCGAGGACGTTGAGGATGGATGGACGAGGAGAGAGGGAGATGAAAAAAAGGGATGGGAGGAGCAGGGAGAGAGAGAGACTGCTGTGATTTAAAACGAATGCTCCAACAATCCATTTGCACTGCAGGATTTTCCAAACAATTCCCCCGATGACGGAGGTGGTGTAACAGAGAGAAAGAGACAAAAACGAGAGAGCAGCCATGAAATCTGTCTCCTATCAGAGCTTGATTTTTCTTGTAATGATTTTTCTGTACAGTACTTTGTTTCTGATGCCAGTTCGACACCTTTTTCACAGCAGTTTCAGTGTGTGTTTTTCCTCCCCTGTCGTACAATCATGTGAAGATTGGTCCTCGTTTGGGTCGACTCCTCCTGAACTCGACCTCCTCCCTCCTCCCTCCTCCTCCTCCTCCTTTGCTCGCTTTCGGGTTCAGAGAGCGCCGAGAAGTGGGATTCGGACCATCTGCACAATATTATCCTCGTTGATTTTCCCCCCTTTGTGAGCCTGATTTCTGAGAGTCTATTTTGAATTAGCACTGCGAGAATTTTCCACAAAAATCCTCCTCAAGGGTCGAAACAACAGAAACAGCCGGACCTGGACCGAGTGTTTGTGTGTTCGCCTGGAGGAGAAATCCACCCTGAATGCTGTTACACAACTGTTGGCACCGTGCTTCACATGTTTGGGTCCTTTCAGCAGTTTGACGTATATTGTTCTTGCTGTGGATAATCGGCTGGATGTATTTGATGTTTTGGGCTGTAAATCGAACCCCAATACTACAATAATAATAATAGAAATGAGTACTCAGAGCTGCTGTTAGACGTCTAAGAGATCTGTGAGGTTGTCCTTTTATTCTTTCACCAAAAAGTCAAAATTTACCTTTTTTTTTTTTTTTTTTTCCCTTTCAGTGTTCAATGATTTTATTCAGACAGAGGCCCTGAATTTACATGACATTTAACATGTCAGAGCTTTGGCTCGCTTTTTGTTAAATGGAAATTGTAGGGGGGAAAAAAATCACATTTACATATCTCAGAGGTATTAAAAAGGAGTGCTTAGTACAGAAACTCGGGATTATCTATTAAACAGCGATAGTGGAGAAATTTCAAACAATACCCAGCGCGCTCGACGTGACGCGACGGCACAAAAACATTCAGTTTACATTGAAGCGGTGCTTCTTAAAATCATAATGAGCATAAAGTGACAGGAAGTTAAACACTGTGTGGACAAAAGTATGCGGACGCTCGAACTTTCCACTCGTATCTGAGAGTCGATTCAAAGTCGAGGCCGTCGATGTGCTTCAGAGTTTTCACCACATGTTGAACCTGCTGCGGGGATTTGATCCCATTCAGAGACACACGAGCGTCGGCGAGCTCCAACACCAACGTGGTTTCATCCACTCGGCCCCAAAGTGCCGGACGGGCTTCAGGTCTCCTCTCTTTCAACATTTGTGCTGTTAAAACAAGAAAAAACGTTGGAAAAAATATGTGTGTAGATGGCAAAATGTAATTTAAAGCTGCAGGATAAAGAAGCTGTGAAAAAGGTTGAAATCTTCTCCGTTCTTGTGACGTTGAAGCTGGTGAGGATCGTTCAGGTTATTGAGTTGAAACTCAATAACCTGAACGTCAAAATCAATTTTCCTGTGGGGGAGAAAAGTTCCCCTCAAATAAAGGCATCGAGTTCAAACATTCGTCATTGTTTTGTTTTGTTTTTTTCGAAAGGGATTGTGGGGAAATTATGTAAACCAGAAGTAAAAAAAAATGCACAAGGCAGGTTTGGGAAAGCAGAGAAATAAAATAACACTTCCTCAGACCGATGCTTCCTAACGGTGTCGGATAACCTGAAGAAAGCGTCCGATTTTTTCTTCTTCAGCAGAGGGTGGAAGTTTCATCGAGTCTCCATCTGTACGGCATTACGCTTGTTAATCTTCTCTGAGAGGGCCGGAGTCTGTTTTCTCTGTAACAACATCTTGATTCTCTCCGAGTAATTCTTCCCCGGGGGGGCCGTGAAGAGTCGAAGCAGAGCAGCGGTGCACGTACAGAAACTTTGATAATCCTCCAAAACGCTTCCTCCCGGGTCGGAGAGTTCGCCTCGGCCTCGCGGTGACAGCGGACACGTCGGGTTAGCGGCGAGGCCGACGATGAAGCGTCCTCGAGTGTAACGGCCAAAAACCCTCGCGTGAACTCTCCTGGAAAGTCGATAACTGCTCACATGATCAGTCGCCCATCAGTCAGTCGATAGAAAAGATGAAACTTCTAAGAAATTGTTAATCGACTGAGTAATTTATCAGGCTAACTTTGGGCTAATTTGCTGTTTAAGCTTTTTAAAAGTGAAGTTTCTTTCAGTTTTATTTCACTTTTCACTCAATCTTTTTGCTTTGAGCTGCATGAGAAGTTTATCTGATGTTTTAATACTGTTAAATGATATATTTTCATTTAAATATGATGAATAAAGGATATGGTCTGATATGAAGGTCTATGATGAAACAGTTTTCTTTGCAAGGATTAATTACCAGGTTTGATTATCTCTTGATGATTATAGTCATGTAGCTTCACGGAGAAGTGTTTTTTCTTATTTTGTTTAATTTCACAACACATTTTTTAAGCTACGTTCACGTCATGTTGGAGAGGTTTTATCACAAACACTTTATTTGTGTTAATTATTAATAAAAAAGTTTCTCACAGCTCTGATATCTTGGAGTAAAACTGACAAAATGGCTGCATCTGAACGACGTCATCAACATAAACAGTGAAACATTTTACTTCATAAATTAAAAAAGAAGCTGTTTCTCTCCATTTGTACTTTTAATAACTGCAACTTAATTAAAAATAATTATAAGATTAAATTTTGGGTTTTTTTTTTCTCATTTCACTAAAAAGAAATAAGAGTAACGTGTGAACGCTCTTGTTTTTCAGTTACTAGCGTTAGCTGTTAGCATTAGCATCACCAAGTTTGTTTAACTGTTTTTTTAAAAATGGCGGCGCTCAGACCTTTCTGTGAAGTTTCATAGAGTTTCATGGAGACCGAACTGTGGCAACCATGGAAGCAAACGGGAAAACACGCCAATCGCATCGGACGCTAACGAATATCTGAGAACGATGAGAACGATCAATGAAATCAATTGGTAAAGGCCTCCGATCACCCCGACATGTGTGCGGCATTAGTGTGTGTGTGTGTGTGTGTGTGTGTGTGTGTGTGAGAGGAGTTTTGTTTGACGCCGTCGCAGGAATTAGCAGGATGTTAGACGACAAGAAGTTACGCCGACACACGGCGGCCTCTCTCCAACGGTTTGTGTTTGTTTATGGCAACGAGAGATTAGGACCCATCTGGTGTGTGTGTGTGTGTGTGTGTGTGTGTGTGTGTGTGTGACTGATACGTTCAGTTTGAAAAAGAAGAAGAAGAGTTGAGCGTTTTTCCAGCTTCACGTGTGTGTAAACAAGAGAAAAAAAGCAGTAAAGATGGATATCGTGTGTGTGTGTGTGTGTGTGTGTGTGTGTGTGTGTGTTTTGTTCGGTGGTGTGTGAATGATAATGACCTCTGACTTTGTCGGTTCTCTGTTACTTTACTGGATTAGCTTCCCTTCACTGCACTGCCTCTGGACACACACACACACACTCACAGTTACACACTCACTCACACACACACACACACAGTTACACACACACACACACAGTTACACACACACTCACACACACACACAGTTACACACACACACATGTCACACACACACACACACACTCACACACACAGTTACACACACTCACAGTTACACACACACACTCACACACACAAGCAGAGTATTGATTACAGGTACGACTCAACAGATACTCAGATACAACAAATAAGAATTTGTTCTGCAACAGGAATTAGAGTCACTGAGAGGAAGAAATACTGTGTATTGATCCTGTATCGTTTTCTGATCAACTGTATTGACTTACTGTAAACTGAGTCATATCTTAACTGAGTGTGTCAATATGGAACCAAACGATCAATCACTGTATTGGCTCTGATTTAGTTTGACTCACTGTATTTATTGATCCTAAAATTTAATCAGTGACTCACTGTATTGATCCTGAGTCAGACCTTCACTCATTATATTGATTCTGAGTCAAACTATGAATCACTGTATTGATCCTTAATCAAACTGTATTGATAAAGAGTCACATTATGACTCTACTGATACAGATCTATATTCTTGCTCACTGGATTAACTGTATTCTCTTATTGATATGTGACTTGCTGTATTTACAGTAAGTCTCACCAGGACTCAATGTATTGATCGGCTGATATTTCTACTCTCTGTATTGATTATTTAATCATACTGAGAGTTGCTGTATTGATCCTGAACTGACTCTTTCCACAAAATCACATCCTGATTCACTTTGTCAGTCTGACTCACTGTATTGATCCGGATCGATGCCGTGACTCACCGTGTTGTTACTAATTCACACGTGTATTGATCCTGAACAGCAGAATTATCACTCTTCTTATTGATGAAGCTGCCGTACTTTGTAACGTGATTCACTGTATTGATACCGAGCGGTTTCATAAACACATTTACAAATAAACTGACTCATACGTACATTACACATTCACAACACACCCACCAACTGGTAGGCTCTCACACACACACACACACACACACACACACACACACACACACACACACACACACACACACACACACATTCACTCACACACACACACACACACACACACACACTCTGGGCAAAGATAGGCGTGGGTCTCTCTGCAGGAGTCCCTGGCTCTGTAGGACACGTCCACATGTGGAACACCAGCTGGTCAACACACACGCACATTGCACGCACGCACACACACACGCACACACACACACACACTTATCTCCCCTGCTGCTCTAACACACCTCCTGCTAAGATTCTTTCCTTTTTGCATGTGTGTAATAGTACTCACACACACACACACTTTGTCTTTCTCTTTCACACTTGTTTACACACACTCGCTCACGCACCAACAGTACACACATTCTGCAGTAGTACAGTACTCTCTGTCTCCCACACACACACACACACACACACACACACACACACACACACTGTTGCCAGTATGTGTGTTTATTGGTGTGTGTGTGTGTGTAGCTGCTGGCTGTGCTGCTGCATCCACGTTGCGTCATACTGCACACACACTCATACACACACACGCGTGCGTGGTATGTATACACACAATCTATAGACACACACTTACACACACGTTTAATTGCATCATATTCAGTCTGCACACACACACACACACACACACACACACACACGTACTCACTACACACTGATTGCATCACAGTCTGGCAGGCAGTAAACGTCCTGCATTGTTCTCTAAACTTTCATCAGAGACACAAACAGGCGGCAAGCCAGTAATCCATTAATCAGCCAGCAAGCAAAAAAAAAACAGTCAGTCACTTCCAATCAATAAGTAAATAGTTTATACTTCAAATGATCGATGTGACAGTCCAAAGAGCAGGAAATCAGTCATCAAAAAAAAAACAGTCATCTCATGGTTTATATTTACTTCTTTGATTAAAAAACAGTCAGTCAGCCTTACTGAGAGGTGTTTAATCTAAATATGGAAAAAACTAATCGATCAATAGTCAATAAAGTTGCTGTATTTCTGAATCAGCCGTTCAATCTAAGAATGGTTTGTAAGAAAAACCAGTCAGTTAAAAATCAGCCTGCTAAATTTAAAAGTTGTTTTGTCAACGACCGGTCAAACACAAACAACGAAAATAAACAAGTCAGTCAACAAACAGTCAGTCAGTCATCGAACTCGACTATTGTTTTGTCAAATTTAAGAATCAGGCGGTAAATCTGAAAATTAATGAAGGTTAAATGTTAAATTCAGTCAGTCAAGAAATCAGCTGACAGTTGATCAATATCTGAGGTGGGGGGTTGTTTAAAAAAAACACTCAGTAAAAACAGTCATGAGAAACAGTCAGCACACTCTGACCTCTGTATGAACATCAGCCGATCAAATTTAAAGATTGATTGAGCAGACCTAATAAAATCAGTCAGTAAATCTGAAAAAAGAAAGAAAAAAAGGTTTAAAAGCAAGTCAGTCAAAACAGTCAGACAAGAAATCAGTCAGCCAACTCAAATTTAACCCTGAAACAGCCTGCAAGTCAGGATTTTTTTTTCCTGATTTGCAGGCTGTTAATGTGTAAGTGCAGAGCCATAAAAAACAGTCAGAACAATAAGAAACAGTCAGTCAGATACACACACCAGTCAGAACTCTAAAAAACAGTCAGAAACATAAAAACCAGTCAGTCAAATAAAGAAAACAGTCAGAACTATTAAAACAACAGTCAAGATGTAAAAACCAGTCAGTCACAAACCAGTCAGTTAAATATAAAAAACAGAACATAAAAACAGTCACAACATATAAACAGTGAGAAACATAAAACAAACAAAAACAGTCAGAAACATAAAAACCAGTCAGTCACATGCACAACTCAGTCAGTCTCAAACCAGTCGGTCAAATATACAAAACAGAAACATAAATAACAGTCTGAAACATTAAAAAAACAGTCAGAACAATAAAAACAATCTGAACATAAAAACCAGTCAGTCACATACCAGTCAGTTAAATATAAAAAACAAACATAAAAAACAGTCAGAACAATAAAAACAGTCTGAACACAAAAAAACAGTCAGTCACAAACCAGTCAGTCAGATCCGGGTCTGCTCCTCATTGTGGAGTTTCACCAGCAGGCCGAGCCGCTTGACCAAAACCTCGACTGAATGAAGTCTTTGTCCACACGGAGAGAGAGAGTGTGTGTGTGTGTGTGTGTGTGAGAAAGTGAAGTGTGTGAAAGAAAGAGGGACAAAGAGAACAAAATAGAGTGAAAAAGAGACAGTGAGACAAAGAAACAGAGAGAGAGAGAGTTTGGTGTTTCTCAGCGTGGAGCTTAAACAAGCAGTACAGGATGTGCAGCCAAACTATTTTCTCTGCTTGGCTGCAGCTTCTCTGTGTGTGTGTGTGTGTGTGTGTGTGTGTGTGTGTGTGTGTGTGTGTGTGTGTGTGTGTGTGTGTGTGTGTGTGTGTGTGTGTGGTGAAGGGTGCTGATGGGATGTCACTTGTTCTCTTTACTATCACAATTGGGAGCGCACACACACACACACACTTACAGTTACAGTTAATGATACATAACTTGCAGACATGTACGAGTGTGTCTGCGCTCACACGCACACACACACCTGAGTCACCTGAAACCTGAGTTAGTTCTTTTCCTGTCGCAGGTGTGAAACCCGACAGACGCTCTGATAACAAATATTTTCTACACACAAGTTGATCAGCTCTGACTAGCAACTAAGTACTTTTACTCAATTACTGCACTTAAGTACAAATATTCCAGGTACTTGTAGACACTTTTCTTTTTAATTTTTCATACATTTATGTGAACACTTTAGTTACTTTAACGATTAAGATTTTTGCACAAAACATATTAAATTGGTTATAAATGAAGCTTAATACAATTACATTGATCAATCAGCTGATTAATCAAGTTTTAATGGAGGACTTTTACTTGTAACAGAGTAATTTCACAGTGTAGTATGAATTCTTTTTACTTCCTCCACCGCTACAGAGGTGGAAGAAGTTCTGCATAAAAGTAAAAATATCAAAATGTAGAAATACTCGAGTAAAAGTTTTGCATTTTGCAGTTTACTTTGGTAAAAGTACAAAAGTATCAGCGTGAAAATTTACTTTTTCATTCAAATAATTAAATATGTGTTAACAATGAGAGAACAGACAACAGACTCAGTACTTCACTTTAAGTACTTTAACTACGTTTTACTGGTTATACTTACATACAAGTAGCATTTTCAAAGCAGGACTTTTATTTTATTGGATTTTTACAGTGTATTTGTACTTTTACCTTCATAAACAATCTGACTTCTTCTTCCTTCACCACAAATTGGACCTTTTAACGTGAAAATTTGACTTTTTACCGCTAAAGATGCACATGAAGAGCATCGACACAGATCTGGGTTTGAATATTCGGACACGACACGCCTCCAAACCTTTCAGACAAACACACCTGGCTTTTCTCAGGTGGGAAGTCGGTGAGGGACGTCGTCATCGTTGCTCACTAGTGACCCCTGTTGGTCGGAGGACAGATGCAGCAGGCGAGTTTGACCCAGAGTCTAAATATAAACTAATTTTCTGTCTTTTTTGTTCCCACTCGTCACAAACTTGTTTATTAAACCACACTTGAAGCCTGATTTGATGTTTAACATGACTGCAGATGTTAAATTTTATATCTGCGGGTTGGAGACATCCGGTTTGTCACATGAATAATTAATTTCTCTTCAACCTGAGCTCATCTTATCACAGTTTGATCTTTAAGTCTCACCTCACTTTCTCATCCTTAAATCGAACTCCAATTGTTATAAATACAGCATGTTTTCATGTTGTGGGGGGTTGTACGAAGCCTTTTGTGCCACTGTTGTCAGTGGTTGAGTTGCATTGTGGGTAATGTAGGCTGTGACGAGGAAGAAGAAGAACATATATAATAATAAAATTATATAATAATAAAAATATTTCTGTTTCTGCTGCATTTTGATCCTTTTTGCTTTAAAACTCGTGAGTCTGACGGTGTTATAAAAGTGTGCAGCCCAGTTAGTGTAATTAAATATATTTATGTTTATGTCTGGATTTAAAAAGAAAGAATATATTAATGTCTTTAAACACACACTTTAGCTTCACTCTTATTCATACTGTTTGTTTCAAAGACTTGGGAAACTTTTGTGAGGTTTGTTGTAAACATTTTATTTCATTACAGTTATTTATTGATTGATTTTTTTTTTCTTTTTGGAGCAGTCCAGTTTTCCTTTGTGTGATTTTTATTTTTTATTTTTTGGAAAAAGGAGGGTGGGGAGAGTATTTATCTCAGCAGACAACAGAAACAGAAACTTGACATCTACCTGTCGAGAAAAAAAGAGAAAAAAACACATTGAAAATGAAAAGAAATAAGAAAGTGAGCGTGTCAGGCTTCAGGTTGGCATGTGAGCCATGAAAAAGGGCCGGCGTTTGTCACCAGAAATTATTGATGTACAAACAAATACGACGCCGCGGGAGGACGCAGGAGTTTGGGAGGCTTTTGAAAGAGAGAATCAAAGAGGAGAGACGGAGGAAGGAAAGGAGGGAGGGAAATAAACGAGTGAAGATTATGAGACAAAAGCAGGAGGAGAAAAGTGATGGAAAGAATAGATGAAGAGGAGGAAAGGAGGAGATGAAGAGGGAATAAATGGAATAAAAAGAGGAAGAATTGTTTTTTCCCATTTTTGCTCCTTCTCTTATCTATTTTTCTTCTTCGCTACTCCTTTTATTTCTTTATATTTATCATCTTTCTTTTCAATCTCTTCCTTTTCTCCTTCTTAGCTCGCCTCCTTTCTTTCATCCTCCTCCTCCTTCCTCTTATTCTTCTTCACCTCCTCTTCTATCTCATCTCTCCTTCATCCCTCCCTTCTCCTCCTTTCCATTTATACATCTAACTTTTCTCTCCTCCTTTTTCTCCTTCAATCTTCAGCTTCATCTCTCCTCCATCCTCCACTTTTATATCTTCTCTCCATCTTCTTCTCTTTCATTATCTCCACCCTGTCACCCTCCTCCTCCTCCTCCTTCTTCCCTCAGCTGCCTTGTTGAATGAACGACTGAATAAAAATGAAATAGACGACGTCGATCTGCAGCCACATTTCTGCTGCGACAGACGACCTTTTTTCTTTTCTTTCCTCCTTTTTCTACATCTCTTTCCTTCATTCCTACATTTCATTTCATTTTATTTTCTTACTTTTGTTTCTCTCTCCCCGCAGACCCAGAGAAAAGCGCACTCATTAACATTTTAATATTGATTATTACACATGAAATCATCCATAATATCACCTAATCACCACTTTGATATTAAAAAAACGACATTTCCTTTCATCAAATTACCCGTAGAAAATATGTTGTCTTTTTTATTTCATTTTTATTTTACACAACTCTTTTTTCCAGATTTTTTTATTTTTTTTATTTATTTATTTTTTGCCAGGCTGTGAAAAACCATCCTGGGAGCCCGAAAGTGCAAAACAGAGCGATTATAATAATAAAAAAGAAAAAAAAACGTCATCCATAAACATGTGAAATCTGATCAACATGTTCATTAGATGCAGTTCAGTCTGCACCTCATGTAGATTTGATCATCATGAAATACTTATAATCAATCAAACTGCATCAGATTACCGTTGACTGACTGTTTCGTGTGTGTTGTTGTAATTACTATAATAGTGTCTCTAACAATAATAATAATAATATTAATGATGATAAAGCAGAGCTGGGGGGGTGGGGAGGGAAAAAATGTGCAAAATCAATCAATAATCTATAAAAGCTGCACAGAAGTGTCTGTTTCTGTGTCTGCGCGAAAGACAAAAGACTGAGAGGCAGACAGAGTGAAATTGGTGTTTTTTCTGGTAGCTACTCCAATCATTTGGGAAAAATAAAACACACACACTCTAACACACACACACAAACACACACACACACACACACACACACAGATCCACAGTTTGAAGGAGTGTTTAGCAGATTTTTTTTTTTTTTTTTTGGGCTGTTTTTTGGGCAGGACGAGCAGGGTAGCGCTCTCTCCCTCCAGCGACCATGGGACTCGGCGCGTTGCCATGGAAACAGCCCAAACTGCACCTGGAGGAGTGATTGAGAGAGAGAGAGAGAGAGAGAGAGAGAGAGAGAGAGAGAGAGAGAGAGAGAGAGAGAGATTTTGTTCTAAGAAGAAGGCCTTCTGATGGCGACTGTTGTTCTTCTCCACTCAATGTGAACAGTTTAGTGTGTGTGTGTGTTTGAAGGTGTGTGTGTGTGTGTGTGTGTTTGAAGGTATGTGTGTGTGTGTGTGGTGTGTGTGTCGGGCTGAAGAAGAACGAACGAGGCTAGACAGAGTGGGGGAGAGAAAGAAATGCAGGTGTGCGACTGTCTGCATTTGTGTGTATTTCTCTGTGTGTGTCCTGTCTGATTTTTTTGGAGTGTGTGTGTGTGTGTGTGTGACCTTATGCATTCCTGCTTCTTGCCAGTGTGTGTGTGTGTTTGTGTATCCTGGGTGTATGGCAGCATGTGTGTGTTTTCATTGCTTGTGAGGATGTATGTAATAATACACACACATTATTGTGTGTGTGTGTGTGTGTGTGTGTGTGTGTGTGTGTGAGACCTTTTGCATTCCTGCTTCTTGCCAGTGTGTGTGTGTGTGTGTGTGTGTGTGTGTGTGTGTGTGTATCCTGGGTGTATGGCAGCATGTGTGTGTTTTCGTTGCTTGTGAGGATGTAGTAATAATACACACGCATTATTATGTGTGTGTGTGGGTGTGTGTCTGTGTGTGAGGCTATACATGTGTAGTCCAACATGTTTATGTGTGTGTGTGTGCATGTGTGTGTGGGCGATTGTTTGTGTCTGTGCACATGTACATGTGCACATGTATCACTCCTTCGGTATCCAGTTTAATTTGTTGCTGTGTGTGTGTGTGTGTGTGTGTGTGTGTGTGTGTGTGTGTGTGTGTGCTCCTCCCTGGGCCAGTATCAGTGGTAAGCTGTGATTCAGGCTGTGAAAACACTGATTTGGCAGCCAGAGCGTCTCTCCTCCATCTCCGACCGGCTCGGCCAACAAAAATCCATCTCTTATTAACTGACGCTTTATTACAAAAGAAAGTGTGTGTGTGTGTGTGTGTGTGTGTGAGGGTTGGTGTCCTTAAATCTGGGGGTTCAGGTTGGAGGCGTGTCTCCTTTTAGATTCTTGCTTTCTTTGTTTTTTTTGGGGTTTTTTCACCATCGATTTTTATCGTTGAAAAATGTTAAAAATGTCCCCCGAGCTGGATGTTCGGTTTTCGGTGATCCGGAAAGGTTCATAAAATATAAAAATAAAAAAAAGGGTGTGTGACTTTTTAAAGCCTGAATCCAACAAAGGGATGGAGGGAGGAGACACCTCTGACAGACGCACTCACTGAGGCAGTTATCTGTGTTTTCAGATGGCCCAATCGTCATCGCGTTTGGATTTCCGATGTGACCGACTCGCCTCCAGCTGCAGATGACGGTGCGACCTCTGTGGACTTACACTGATCCAGACTCTGCTTTAATAGAAAAATCTGATCTTAACCGTGTGAGAAACGGGAAGGTTGATCTCCTGAATCGTGATTAACGCTGCAGGTGTTGAATGTGTGTTTGAGAGTCGTTTTTTTTCGGCGTCTCCTCACAGCAGAGTTTCACTTATTGGTAAAAACTATAATTATGCTCAAAAGTAAATTAACTTAAATGCTGTTTTGCTTCACACAGTACTTTTAACTTAACTTTAAGATTAGTTAATTAGATAATTTATTCTTGAACAGTTAAATAACAGGCAGTGTTGTCAGTTTTTCTCCGTGGTATCGATTTTAAGGTATCACGTCAAAGTTATAAATTCCAGTATTGTGACAACATCTGTTAAAACGCCGTTCGGGGAGCTTCAGGCATCAAACATCCTGGTTTGGGTTCAAATCTGAACTTCCTTTACAGGTTAGCTGAGCTCGTGTCGTCATGGTTACGATGATAAACGGTCAAATAAGATCAGGGATCGATCGTCGTTGTGGTTTAAAACACAACGTTGACTCTCAGTTATTGACTTTAAATCCCACATCCACCTGACTTTCACCTGAATTTCTTTTTTGAATTTTTTTTTGTAGGAAAACATAAAATTACATAAAAACATTTTTTTCACACACGCATGCAGTAAAATTGAAGTATCAGATTGATCAGATTGATGATCAGCCAATCATCTCAATATCAAACACACACCATTATCCAGGACCAAAACCTACGACACATTTTCTGTGTACGTTTTTCTCTTAATTTAATCTGAAGCAAAGATCTACTGCACACACAGATGTTTCCTCAGAGAGTGTGTGTGTGTGTAATCAGTGAATATATTGATCTCCACCTTTCAATCAATCAGACGTTTGTAATCCACATTTTGTAATCTGTAACTTTTCCTCACGTTTAAACTCCAGCAAAGACATCTAACAACCACAAAACGATTCATTAAACTTCATTTTTCAGCCTTACTTTTTATGTCCTCATAATGAAATGATAATTGGTTGATTGTTTCTTTTCATCGCGCAGGTGAAAGACTGATGTTTTGGACGGAGGGAAAGAAATCAAAAGAGATGAACTCTATTTTCCGGCAATTAAAAAGATCTGAACTGACATTTAACAACATTTCTGAGCCAAATCAAGTCCTTTTCATCGACATAAATGCTTTGCTTGTGGCCAGATTACAAATTAAATGGACGTTGCCCCTTTTTTTTTTTTCATTAAATGAATCTTCAGTAACTTTGTGGTATTCACCAAAGAATTCAGATCTTTTTATCGAGCATTTATTCTCACACAAAGACAAACTCTCCGCTCTGAAATCTCCTTTTTGAACGGGAGACGTGACCTTACGGGGAAAGCTCGCCCTGCCTCGGCTGCGGCGCATCCTTTAGAAAAAACGATGAGATTTCCAGAAAATGTTTTCTGTAATCGAAGCGCATCGGGCGCTCTGACGTGTGTCCTCTGTTTAAATGCACACACGCCTGCCAGCAGCTTTTTTTTATTTTTTATTTTTTGGACGGAGAATAAACCACACAGTTTGATGAGCTTGTACACACTCGTTATTGGCTGGTTCATTAGGTCATGCACATGTGTTTCGCTGTGTGTGTGTTGCTCAACATAATTCTGTGGACTCGAGGAAGATTTTTTTTTTACACTCCCACATACAGTAAACAGCAGCCGGCCTCGTTGCATAAGACCTTCGAAAGTTCATCTGGTTTCGATGAAAATTTTCCAACCTCAGAAATATCCTCACCTGCCAGCTTTGAGATGTGTGTGTGATTTTTTTCTTCTCTCTGTCTTGGAAACAGTTTTTTTACTCTGGAGCCAGCGCAGTACTCCTGAAATATGTGTCGTCTTGTGCGTTTTAAACGGTGCCACCGCAGCAATTTACTACTTAAATTCCAAGTGAAACAGTATTTTGAGAACATCCTGTTGGGTCGGAGCAGAGGGCAGCGAAAAAATAAAACTTTATTGATCGCTGAGGTCGAGGTTATTATAAATATACAGCTTAATATGATAAATAACATCCAGGACCTCTCCAGCAGTTTGAGGTTTTATTTCCAAAGAGGACATGCAGAGTAATTTGGGGGGAAATGATCGATCCCACGATGCATCGCAATGTTTTGTTGAATGATTTGTAGCAGTTAAGAGACCATGACAAGATGGCGGAGCAGCTGCAAGAGACAAAAGAAATAAAACAACCACTGTCTTTTTTAAAAGCAGATGTTTGGACTCACTTTGGATTTTATGAAGTCGACAAAGGCAAAAAAAAGATGGACAAGACTGATGCAGGTCAAATAAAAAAGGAAACAATACAACTGTTTGAGACTGATTTAAAGATGAATATTTGATTCATATGAAATTCAGCTGTTTGTTAAGTGATTCATTTCTTATAAAAGTAAATGTATGATTAAAAGGGTTTTTATTCCACCTTATTGATGTATAGAAATCTGAAACTGAGATGCATCGAGAATCGTTTAATAATCTAATCGTGATGTTCAGACATTTATCGACACGGCAGAGCAGAATAAGAAACTTTATTAGGAGGAAGAGAAACTCCTCAGCAAACAGAGAGCATCTTCACATGCACGTTGATGTCGAAGTTCACGTGGTCTTGATTTCTAAACATCTCAGTCTCGATGTTTCGCGCCAACAGAGAGTTCACAAACCTGGACCGGGCTGTTTACATGCTGAAGTATCAGGATTTGATGTTTACTGAACACATAACTGAGACAGGTTTGAGTTTTTATCTCCAGTTTAGTTTGGGATCCAGTTTGGCAGCATATCCAGGTTTTCAGATTTCTTATCAAAAGCTTCATTTCTCCTCTTTTTTATTAGCAATATAGAAATCATTTTGTTTTTTTTTTTGTGTGATAAACATCATCAGAGATCAGGTGAGCTGCAGGTAAACATTAATTCATTCATAGCCAAGATAAAAGCAGGATTTGAAGCACATAGATAAAGAAAAAGTGCCCAAATATTACACGAGTGTGTCATTTAACCAACACTTGGTCGCGCTTAAAGGCTGAACAATAATCAGGCTGCCTGCAGAAACTGGTTTTACTTCTCAGACAACAAAAGAGGATTAAAGCTCTCAATCAAATCTGTGAGTTGTTTATAACTTACTTGTAAATGTTGAAAGTTCAACCTGATTAGATACCAAACCTGCACATTATCACCCATCAGCCACTGATTTCCACATCCAGCACAGACAGAGCCACAGGATCATCTCTTATTGTTGATCTGATTGATGTTTGTCCAATATTCACTCTCGTTTCAGCTGCTAAATGTTCGTCTGACTTCAGCGGTTCGTCTCTGATGTGTTCTTGATGCTGAGCAGGTACTGAGGCTTTTTATTCCTGGAAACACTGAGACCGAAGCAAAACCAGGACCACAAGAGGCCAAAAACCTCTGTGGAGCTGCAGAGTTGAGTAATAACTCTCTGTAGGTCCAGGAAAAGTGACCCCTGCAGTCATTTGATCCTCCGTTGTTTTAAAAAAAAAAATCATTTTGTTCAGCTTTAATTGTGTTTCCAAACAAGTGATTCATGAGTCGAACCATCTGCGCTGAGAAAGTTTTGTTTCTACGAATCTCTCCGTCTCACATGGAAACTGATTAAACAAGATTATATCGAGGGAAAGAAAAAACATCTGGTTTTCATGAAAAGGGGATTTTTTTGTTTTGTTTTGTTTTCCCCCACTTTCAAACCTTCGAGGAATTCAAAGAAAGTCTATTTTTGTTCTCAAATGTCCGACCAGTCGTTGTCCTGTCAGCGGACGTCAAACACACCGAAAGCTTTGACTCGTCGCTTCCTGTCTGCAGAGCTGCGGACTTTGAGGTTAAAGCCGAACGTTCAATTTCTACATTAAACTTAAAGCTTAAACATCCCGTTTCTCCTCCTGCAAACCTTGGCGGGGTTCGTCCTCTGCTCCGACCTTTGACCTCTCTGTTGTTGCTGTAGCTGCCTGAGCGCTGCAGAGCGACCTCGACGTGCTTTTACATCCGATATAAAGACAGTCAACATCGAATAAATTGTACTGTGTCACCGTCACTTCTGACCGAATGAAATCACTGTTTTCTTCTTCAGTATTAAAGTAATTTGTTGTTTCAGGGCCGGCAGCTTTTAATTTCTTCTTTTGCCATTTTATGTGACATTTCAGAGCAAGTGATAATTAGCTGTAACGTACAATTTGGTTTGTGAGGAAAAGGTTGGAAAACTGTCGCGGCGTTCACTTCAGGTGCGACCTTGCCTCTTTTTTTTTGTCATCCTCTGAGCGAACACACCTACTATTACGCAGAATTTCGATGCTACAAACCTGATGTTAAAGCTGTTTAAAGCTAATCCAGATCTACTTAACATCACTGTCCCCACAATGAGTCATAACTTACCTTGAAAAACTTCTTTCCTAATTTGCGAAGAGGAGAAAATTCAAAGAGACACATCTTTATTTCTTCAGCTTTTTCAGTGGAACATAAAGATTTGTTGTGTTTTGCATCCTTTTCATACAGAGACTAGATTTGGAGCTGGGCGTGAAGCACATCGACTCTCGTGCAGGAGATTTAACTTTGCATCTTCTGTTCTCAGTTTTTCGATTCTTATCAAGGTCGAGGTCCCGTTGGCAGCAGTTTAAGCGAGGTATCCCAGATATCTTCATCTCCAGAGTCCTTTAGCTTCTGGCATTCGATAACAGCAAGACCAAAAGAGCATCTGCAACAAAAATGGTCACTGAAGGAAGAATTTGTTGTTCTATAATCTCCTAATCTGTGAATCAGTGAACAGCCACAGTGAATCCAAAGTTAATTTACTGCATTTTCTACATTTCTGTTTCATATTTCCAAACTAATTTCAGAAGTTTCCTCTCGGGATCTCGCCGCCTTCAAGTGCTTTGTAGGTGGAAAGATGCAGGACTGAAGAGTAATCGGAAAAGGAAGTCGCCTCTTAATAAAACCCTGAGTGTTTAATGTTGCTTAAAAATGACAAAAAAGGAAGAAATCTTTTGAATTAATCCCAACAATAAAGTCAAATGTTACTGGTGGAGCTGCTGAAACAGTTTCTAACTTTATGTCTGTCCCGATTATCTACAGGATATAAAAAACAATACGGGGCCAGAAATGAAACTCAAGATCTCAAAGAAGAAAAGAAAAATGGTCTCAAATGCCCAAAAAACGCTGCAATCGCTCAGCAGAATCTGTATTTCTGGGCGTCGTCGTCTTTTCTTATCAGCCGCCGTCTGAACAAAACGGACATTTACTGGTGGAAAAAAAGAAAAAAAAAAACCCAGCCATCTTTGTTTGGAGTGTGTGAGTCGGTGTGTGGAGCCTATAACTCACCCGCCATCTTGTTTAGAGCGAATGTGTGTGTGTGTTTGAGTGTGTGTGTTTTTTTGGCCTTATCCGAGGTGTGTGTGTGTACATTTCAGCGAGTATGAGGAGTCGGCGCTGTAAAGCTGCTCGTCCCGCCGCGGCCAATGTCAACAGCCAAGCGCATAACTTCCCATGAGCCTTTTCCCCTACAAGGTAACTGGAAGGCTGCTCGGAGAGTCCGGCTCCATACAGTGTGTGTGTGTGTGTTTTTACACCCATTCGTCAGTCATGCTGGGTGTGTGTGTGAGCGTGCATGCTGTGTGTTGTAGCACTCATGGGTGTGTGTTTTAGCCCATCATTTGTGTGTGTGTGTGTGTGTGTGTGCACTCATGGGGGCATTTCTTCACGCTGTGTGTGTGCACGTGTGTGTTTTAATGCACACACAGCTTGAAGCACAGACACACACACACACACAGCGTAGCGTGACAGCGTGCTCACCAGTATATCCACAGTGTGTGTTTGTGCAGAGAAGCAGCACATACCAGCACAGGTAGTGTGTGTGTGTGTGTGTGTGTGTATTTCCTGTGTGTGTTTATAGTGTGTGTGTGTGTGTGTGTGTGTGTGTGTGTGCAGAGCGAGTAGAGCAGAGTGGTAAAGGGGGTCTAATGCGATTACGTCCCTTGTCTCCGTGCAGAACTGATAAGGTATTAGAGGGCGGGCCGTGATGAGATTTAAATTAATTCAGCCTCCATTCAAATTCACCATGAGATGAGCTGCTCCATTATTTGGCCTTCCAGCCCAACACTCCTCCTCCTCTTCTCCTTCCATCCCTCCATTTCTCCTTTTTTATTTCTCCTCCTTCCTTCCTCTTCTTTTACTCCTCGTGACGGCCTTCGATTTTCCCTTTAATCCTCCTTTCCCTCTCCTCCGCCTAATCTCCTCCTCTCTCGTTCCCTCATCCCTCTTTCTTCCTTTCTTTTTTACTCCTGCTTCATCTCCTGAAGTGCAGCGCCTCCTTCTCCTCCCTCATCTGAATTTTATCCTCACTCTCTCTCCTCCCTTTCTTTCCCCTCCCTCCTTCCTTCCTCCTTTCTTTTGCTCCTTCCTTCTCACCTCCATTTCTCTTCTCCATCTGAATCACATCCTCCCTTTTTTATTTTCTTCCTTAAAATCAGATCCAATCCAGACTTCTCCTCCTCATCTGAATCTTCCTTCCTCCTCCATCTCTCTCCCATCTTTCTCTCCATCTCTTTAGTCTTCTTCCTTCACCTCCTTCTTCTCATGTTTTTCTCCCTTTAATCCCTAATTTCTCCTTCTCCCAATCCTCTTTTCTCTCTTTCCTTCTTTTCCTCCTTCTTTTTTCTCCCTCATCCGAAATTATATCCTCGCTCTCTCTCCTTCTTCTCCTCCATCCAACATTTTGTCTTCATCTTTTCTCCTCACTTGTTCCAATATTTGAAAGTAAGAAAGGAGATCTCCCCTTTCTTTCCTCTCTCCCTTCTATCACCTCCTTCCTTCTCACCTCCATTTCTCTCCTCCATCTGAATCGCATCCTCCCTCCTTTTATTTCCTCCCTTAAAATCAGATCCAAGCCAGATTTCATCTTCTCCTCCTCGCCTGAATCTTTCCATTTTTTCATCTTTCCTTTCTGTCTTCGTTCACCTCCTTCATCTCCTCTTTCTCTCTTCTTCTCTCTTCTCCATCTGAATCATCTCCCATCCCTCTCTCTTTAGTCTTACCTTCCTACAACACGTTCTTCTCTTCTTTTTCTCTCCTTTTAATCCCTAATTTCTCCTCCTCCCAATCCTCCCTTCCCTCACTCTCCTTCCCTCATCTTCAGTTTCTGTCCTACCTAAATCATCTCTTCCTTTCCTCTCTCTCCTCCATTTTAGTCCTTCTTTTCACCTCCTCTTCTTCTCTCATCCTGTCTTTCCTTCCTCTCTTACCTACTTCTTTCTTTTCTTCATTCGTTCCTCCTTACTTCTCTGAATCCTCTCCTCCTTTCCTTCTTCAGGACTTCATCACCTCCTTCTTTTCCTATTTTTCTCTCCTTTTAATCCTTCCCTCCTTCCTTCATCCTCACTTTCTGTCCTACCTAAACCATCTTTTCCTTCACTCTCTCCCTCCTTCTTTTATCATCTTTAGTTCTTTAGCTTCCTTCCTCATTCCTCCTTCTTTCATTCTCTCTTTCTGTCCTACCTAAACCATCTCTTCCTTTCCTTCCCTCCTTCAGCTGGTGTAGCTCCTCTTAAACAAAACATTTAACCAAATGGAGTAAAGCTTAGCCTGTTAGAATGGGCAGCTTAACGTGTGTGTGTGTGTTTCCCAACGCCTCCCCCGTGTGTGTGTGTGTGTGTGTGTGTGTGTGTGATTAAAACCAGCCACCGTTCAGGGCCGTCCTCTGCTGTGTGCAGCCTGCAGCGTGCGTTTCGGCCAAAATTACACAAGCCGCTCAGTAAATAAAGTCAGTCAGCGAGTCTCGGTAACAGCCGGCGACGACGCTCCACGTTAGAGACGCTCAGCAGGTTTTTTTTTTCTTTTTTTCATCAGGAATTTGGCTCATTGTGATCCATCTTTGTTTTTAATTTCAGCAGAAAGGTCCAAGGTCACCGGGCCTGCAGGTAGGGAGGGGTCACGTCTCGTTGAAGGACGCTCGGCGTGGTCCGCTGAACCTTTCGACCCTCCGACTTCGCTGAGACAGGCGGCTCAAAATGAGTTTTTCCCCCCAAATTTCGGCTTAATTTTTTGGAGGGATTGGCTGCGACAATTAGTAAATGACTCAATTTGCATATTCATAATCACTTTATTTTGATTAAAATAGCTGCAGCAAGCCCAAAACTGCAAGAGCAGCGCGCGGTGGAAACCCTCCCAAAGCTCCAACACCTCCCCACCACCCTCCCACCCCGAGCAGCCTGGAGCCGCAGACACAAACCTGAATCGACTCATCAGCACAAACACCTGGAAATCAAACATTTCCAGTTCATGGGCTCATTATGTGGCAGGAGAACGCTGCGTTCCACCGTTCTGCTGAAACAAGGACACAAACTGTACTCAGGAAACATTAACCTCGTTAATCCGAACCCCACCGACTCCCATCGTCACTATAAACACACTTTAACTTCAAGACTCCGACAACGTGCACAAACGCCGCACGACTTTCCGTCTGATCCGACAGAGCGGCCGTGAAAAAAAAGAGGTTTGAATATTTCAGTTTAGGAGAGAAAAGATGTGCACGTGTTTAAAACTGTGGAGCGACTAGAAGACGACATGATCGAGGGGGTAAGTTTGACCTCCAAACACACCCGGCATCACTGATGGATGCAAACATCTTAAAATCAATCAAAGTTTGGTGGAGGCTCAGCGGCGCCCCCACTTGGCTTGTTATAAATTGAAGAACTCGGCTTCGTTGTGTCGGTCGTCAGAAATTCCTTCTTGGCGTCCACGTTGGATCATCTGCACCGTTTTAAAAGTTCAAATTTAAAACTCTTGACACAGCTTGGACCAAACTTCCTTCAGATACTAAAAGGAATAAAAATGTCAACATCTGCAGTGAAGATGCTCCTTTTGGCGAGATTGTTTTGTCTGTTAAAAATGCAGTAAACCTCCTCGAACATTGCACACTTAGTTACGTTTACGTTGTCAGAAAGTTGTCAGGGATCATTTGGCTCTTGTTTGCTGCCTTTTGAATATATGAATGAATGAAAAGATGGTATTTATTGAGTCATCAATAGTAATACAATACAATAACAATATGGACAATTTCAACAAAAATCAATAGTGTAAACAAAATCAACAGTCTGTAGAGAGTATCAAGTAGAGACTGAAAAGGCTCAGAAAGAAGCAAAAAGTTCACTATATACATCCTCCATATATACAAAATGTTATTGCACTGGAGAAAAACTCTTAGATAGATATTTTCATCACACTGGGCTCTAAGAGATTGTTATTGGAAGTTTTCTCCATTTTCTGACAACTTCTAGAGTAAATTATTAAGTTCATAGAGAAGATGAGTGACAGTAAGGCTGCAGTTGATGCTTATTTGGTCCCTAAAACGTCAGAAAATGGTGAACAATGTTCAACACAGCTTCCTACGACCCAAGTTGACGTCATTAAAAGGCTTATTTTGTCTGAAACTAGAGTCCTGAAATTCAATTTACGATAAAATAAGACAGAGAAAGCAGCAAATCTTCACATCTGTGAACCATTAAATAACGTTTTGTGTGAAAGTTTGTGGAAGTTTTGAATCAATTATTAAAATAGTTTGATTAGATAGTTGCAGACATTTTATTTAGGTTTTATCTGCCTTGTTAAAAACATTCATACCATTTATTGAACTTTCCATCCACAGCATTTTTTTTGAGTAAACTGGCCTTTAAATAAGACTAATAAGTAAAGGGTGATTGTTTGGATGTTTCTGCAGCCATCACATCATCTTCAACTTTTTAACCAGTTTGAAAATGTGATGTTGTGATGCATACAGATCTTCCACCTTTCATCGTTTATCTGATTAAAAAACTCATCTGCATACATGTTTTTCTCTGCTTTTACTCCAAAATCAGCCCTGAAGGTGAGTTTTTTTTCGCAGCCACCTGTTCAGGAAATGAAGTCACCCGTATTGATCGCGCGCTCGCTCTGCCCCCTGCAGATGTGTTATCGGCGAGTTTATGTCGTGGGACGGTTAAAAATCCCTTTAATGATGGAGTTCCCCGCGGAGCCCAATCCGACCCAGCTGCCTTAAATTTTCTGATCCCACCTCATGATGATCGGCCGTAACGAGACTTCAGGACTCTGGATCTAATTTGGTTCCAACCTCTCTTCTCGGTTTGGTCACATTTCTCTGAAGAAGACCAACAGCTCGGTTTCCACAACAGACCTGAAACAGTGAAAGTACTTTTAATAAAGAGTTGAGCTGAAATAGATGTGCAGAAAAGACATATCCTGATAATCAGTTTATTATTTGGAGTCATTTTCCCCCCAAACGTCTTTGTCTTATGTGATCGTTAGTTAGTTAGACATTTAAAGACATGACTAAGAGATTGTTACTGGAAGTTTTCACAATTTTCTGGCTATTTAAAGAGCAAATTATTAAGTTAAAAGAGAAAGTGAATGACAGTAAGGCTGCAGATGATGCTTATTATGTCTTTAAAACATCAGAAAAATAGTAAAAAATGTTCACGACACCTTTCTACAGTCCAAGTCGACGTCATTAAAAGTCCAAACAAAATAAATAAAATACAAAATAAGACTCACATCTGTGAATCATTAAATAACCTTTTGCTTAGAAATTTGCGCAAGTTATTCATTGATTCATCTCCTCCTCCCAGTTTTCTCTCATCCCTCCCCGTTTCCTAATCGCTCTCCTCCCTCCTTTCTTTCGGTCCCAGCCCCCACCTCCCAAAATCTAAATAAGATCTGTGGAGACGAAGCTCGGTGCCCCCGCTCACCGCTGATTGTTTATCCTCCTTTCATTTTCTTTATTTAAGCTTGATTTCCCCTGGTTAGTTGTTTGAGATTGAGTGGGGAGCGTGAAGAGGGTCCCCCCCCCTTCTCTTAGTATATCTGCTTGCTCAAGGGCCCTTCAGCAAGACAGCGAATACCTCCTTTGACCTGTGAAAAATTAAGGTTAGAAGAAGGAGAAGCTTTCTGTGGATGTGTTTTTCTAAGAGAAGACATAAGTTTTCCTAATAATAGTAAAAAGGGAAGAAGAGTTGAGAGCGAGCTTTTCTCAGGAATCAATGCAATCAGAGCATCGGCAATATCCGATTGATTCACACAGAAATTACCAATATTCAGAATATCTCAGCGTGGAGTAATCCTGATATTACCATGGAAACAGGAGCGTGGGCAGGCTGCAGAGGCCCGACAGTAAACAAGATAAGGTGTGTGCCTGCCTCGGCGTCCCAGCTAATCTCGGCCACGCATCTCTCTCAGGTTTTTCATAAGTGAGATAAGAGCTTGTCCGAGTTATTGTCGGCGAGATAATGTTCACAAGCAGCCAATCAAATAGAAAAACACCCCCCTAACGTCTCGGGTAATAATTGGATATTGATGCGAGTTAATGTGGGCCGCCGTCTGCAGCTTTTTATCGAGAGGCGAGTCGACGTGTAAAGTCGCTCAGGTGGTCGTAAAAACGTCTGCGGAGAAAGACGATCTTTTTCACGTTTTAAAGTGTTGAACGACGACAAATGACAAAAGTTTTTACATTCACATCTGTAAAGTCTGTAAAGATTATAAGAAGGAGTTTGTTCGGCATTAAAAGGCAAAAAGAAACCTGCAGAAACCTCAAAGACGTCACATCACAGACGTTGAACCAGACTGAGATGTTTGGCATGAGTGAGCATTAAGTTTTAAACCCACTAAACTAAAACAATATTCTGTAGAAAATTAATTGAATAATATCTGCAGTCTATGACGAGGCCAACCAAAATCAAATCTGCAAATTAAAATGAGTCATTCATTCAAAAGAATTTGTCTTTTTTAAGGTTTTGTTGAGTCTCTTCTGTCTCTGACGCTTTGGATTTTAAACTTTTGTTTTGTGTTCATCTGCCCGATACGTCACGTCAACGTGAGAGAAAGAAAAAAAGAGAAATAAGAAGCATCTCCAGCTCCATCTTTTATCTGAAAATCACCCTCTTATTCAGCAGCAAATGAAGCTACTGACAACAGCTCTTTTTCACTTTAAACAAAATGTTCTGCCTCCAAACATAAAATATTGCTCCTCACTGCTTCATCACCGAGCTTTAGACAGAGAAATCCTGTTTCACAGTTTTTTTTATTTGTCAGGTAAACTATCCAGCTCTTCCTCACTTTCACAGCGCAAAGATGTAAAAACCAAAAAAGTGACAAACAACCTGGAAGTCTTTGAAAACGACCTCTGCTTTTCAAATTTAATTCATGAGGTGGCTCGAGCTGCAGGATCGTGATCAAATGAGTTCAGATTAAAAAATCGTAAAAGATGTTAATGAATCTTAATGCCCCCCAAAAACCCCACAACACAACTTCCTCTCACCTGTGCGGATCCTCGCGGTCAAATTAGGTTTTAGGTTTTAATCGTCCAGGTGAGTCGTGCAGGAGCAGCGGCGGGCGGCGGCGTTGACCCACTTCAGATCGAGAAGCCATAAAAGTGGAAATAAGAGTAACGTGAAAGAATAAATCTGCTCTGGAGCGAAGCACTGTGACTGATAAAAGTTTATTAGAAGTCCTTTTGTGGAGTCCTGGTCTTTTTTTTTTCTTTTTCTGTTTCCTCAGCAGGGCTCCCTCCACAACCGGCTCCAGAAATTTTTCTTGGCAGACCGTAAAGGCCCTCTGAGGCAGCATTACAGCCCATGTGACAGTAAAACCCTCCACAGAAACCAACACTAATGAAATTCTCTCCGGCGAGGTGGCCCATCCTGCCTATTCAGAGGAAGAGGAGGAAGCCTTTTTTTCTTTTCTCTCCCCCACCCCCACCACCTCACCGCCAAAGAATGCATTACACCCCCAGCGGTGCTTTTATACGCACAAGTACCATCGCTGGACGGTTATTTACATTTACATTTGCATCCGAGGCAGCTTCATCCGGAGCCACGGCGAGGCCTGAATTCTTCGTTACAGTTGATGGTACAAACAGGCGGCGGGAGAGGAAGCGGTGAATGATATTCCCGTAATCCCCGACCGAGCAATGTGGAAGGGAAGTCCGGCGGAGAAAAGAGGCGTCGAGAGACTGATGGTTTGTTTTAAGTGACGAGAGGAAACTTTATTGAGAGGATGTGATGCACAAACTTGAGTCAAAATGGGAAAATGGGAGCCAAAGTTTTCTCTCAGGTCATGTTTTACTCGTGGAAATCAGATGTTCAGATTAGAGATTAAAGATTATATACCATGTGGCCAAAAGTATGTGGACAGCTATAACATCCTCCATGCTTGGCGTTGGGTGATCAGGTCAGCTCTTCAAGTGTTGTAATGTAGCGTAGTTCGGTTCATTTGTGGTTGTCAGAAATTTTTCCTGTTTTTCTTTCTGTCTTTTATTGTATCAGTGCAGCTTTCTCTCAAGACTTTTGCAGAAGGACAGCATTCAAAGACAGAGAAACGTAACAATAGTGGCGCGGCCGAACTTTTACGAACATCACTGAAAAGGAGATTTCTCGAGAAAAAGAAAGTCGTCCTTCAGAGTTGTGTTCGGTGTTGAGAAACGCTTTCAGCTCTGTGAACAGGTCAGAGAAGACGACGCTGACCAGGTTTCTCCAAAAGTAGTTCAATTTCCTCACGTCCGTTATCTCAAATGACAATTCACGTACAGTTTGTTTGTCCCTGATGTGATGTTCGTACCTGCAGAGCGGGAGAGAAAAGCCTGTTTTTTTTTTTTTTTTTTTTTTGCAGCTGCTTGGAAAAGGAAAAGGATTTAAGATGAGAGCGAGCTCTGTGTGGTAAACGCGTCTCTTCTTATTTTATCTCTGTGATCTATTGAGAGTTTTATTTTGTACTTTACACTGCTGCAGAAGGTCGCCAACCTCAAAGGAGCTCGGGGGTAAATAAAGATAAATATAAGAAGAAGAAGCTCTGTGTGTTTGTGGATCCATACGGGACAGCTTAATGTAGAGAGATGATTCAGCGTATGAGGCTTAAATCAAGGAGTTGGCCAGGAAACCATAAATTCAGCCATCACTTATTATTTCACAAGTTTACTTTGTGTGGTTTTAATGGCATGAATAATGGAGAAATCCTGTTCATGCAAGCAAGGTGACAGTTCAGTCTTATTGTAGTTTTTTAAATGACACAAAAATTCAATATTGTGACAACAGAAAAAAGAAAAACCTTAAAAACAACACATGGCGGTGTTTTAGGAGCACAAGTATAACCGGAGAAACAGGTGCAGGTCCACGTGGCTGTGAAATACCTCGAGAATAATCTTTCATCAGCAGAAACCGCAGGCTGCCTATGGCTGACTTTATCCTATAAAAGACGGCCCAAAAATAAAATAAATAGAAAGTTCTAAGTCCTTTCACTAAATCCCCCATAGAGGATTTAACTTGTCATTAAAATGTGCCATTTGGTGGAACCTTTTATCCAAAGCGCCTTACAGGACCTGAGTGCATACGTCCTCAGTAAATGGTAACCTCGACTGCCTGCGAATGAGTACTGTTCGCTCAAATTTTTAAAAAATGCAGGTAAAAGTGAAGGACGTTGTTCACAACCTGTTGGGAAACTCCTGGTTTAAATAAGAGCAGCTTTTATTTTAACTTTATTTATGCACCGTGGATGTTTCCGGCTGCATTGAAGGAGCTTTTTTTTTGTTGCACAGGTGACAAAGTGCTCTGAAAATTTTTTCAGTGGAAATGAATGCAATAAAATGCATGTGAGTGTAGTAAAGTAAGTAAATAAGAGAAGTTTATTTCTGTGGCACAACAACAGACGTCACAAAGTGCTTCACAATCAGAAGACAACAAAGCAAAATAAGAGACGGAGAAACAAACAAACAATTGAGAGAAAAAAAGACAAAAACAAACTCAAATGAGCAGATTTTTTTAAAGTGACTTCCATTTCACCAGAAAATACACTTTTTAGTGTCTTTTTATTCAATTTCTTCAAAGTTGTCACTGCATTTATAATACGAGTCCAGACAGACGTGCAGGTAAACTTCCGATCGGCGGACGCTTAAAACTGCAGGGTCGTAATTCGTTTTAAATTTATCACGCTAGAGCTCGGAGTCACGAGTCGAGTGACGTGTTCGAACTGAGTCGACTTTTTTAACAGAAGTGACGTCAAAAAAGGAAGATAACTCGTAAAAGTGCTAAAACCAAGAGAGAGGAGATAATTAGCTTCAAACACATGAATTATTTGGGATTTCTTCACGTGCACGTGGACCGACGGGGGCCTCGAGTACTTCCTGTTCCTTTAACGCTCAATTTTTAATTTTAAAAAAAATATTTTTTCAGCATGACATCTGCTGCTAAATGATGTGAGAGCGCAGGCCGAGGCCGTGAGGCGTGCGCAGCAGCGACTGTTAGCATGGACGGGCTGCGCTGACCTATATACGGCTGAATGTAAGTGTGTGTGTGTGTGTGTGTGTGTGTGTCGGTCTGGCTTATATAGCAGCTTCACGGCCGGCTGGATGGATGGAGACGGCGCGTGTTATCTGAGGACACAGAAACACACTTTAACACACACATATATGCATATGGAGACGCACGCTACACGTGGACGTGAGGACACGCGAATCAGACACGCCGAGCATGAGATGAGATGAGGAGGCGCTATAGGCGACACACACACGACGAAGGAGGAGGACACACCTGTATGACACGTATATAATAAACACACACACACACACGCCTCATGCATGTTTTATCGACCCGCTCGCTCCCTTTCTGCACCTCCTCCTCCTCTTTAAACCTCCCTTTTCATCTCCTGCTTTAATCATCCTCCCCTCTTTTGTTTTTTTTTTTTCTCTGTTTCTCCCTCTTTCACCTCCCTCGTCCTCCTCTGACCTCTTGGAGCAGAACAGATCGACCCGACAGGCTCGGAGGAAGAGATGCCGCCTCCTTATCTCCTTCCTCTCCTCCTTACATCTTCCTCTCTCCTCCTTTTTTTTTCTCTCCCCCTCCGTTGTCCTTGTTTGCCTCTTGTCTCTTTTCTCTCCTCTCGTATCCTCGCTCATCCTTCATCTCTTCTCCATCACCTCCTCTTTTTCCTCCTTCTCTCCTCCTTCTCTTTTATCATTTCTCCTTCCTCTTTCTATTTTACCTTTAATTGAATTTTTCCTCCCTGTTTCCTCCTCCTTTCACCTCACCTCCCCTTTCTCTCGACTCCTCCGACCTCCTCTTCTTCGTGTCACCTTTTTCTTCTCCTCCCTGCGACCTCCATCCATCCCTCCTTCCTCTCCTGTATCCTCGTCTTCTCTTCTCACCTCCTCCTCATCTACCCCCTGACCTCCCCCATGTTTCTCCTCCATTCCTCACCTCTTCCCTCCTCTCGCCACCTGTCCTCCTACCCTCCTGACCTCTCCTCTCACTCTCTTTTTCTCGCTCTCGTCCCCTCTCCTCCCTCCTGACCTCCCTCCTTCTTCCTCCTCACCTCCTCCTCCTCCTCCTCCTCTCTCCTCCTCCTCCTAATTAGCACCTGAGCATACAGGCCTGGTTAATGGTTATTATTCGGCGAAGCGAGGCGCTGCGACGGCAGAAGGGCACCTCGCCGTCTCTCCTGCGCTGCTGTTGCCATGGTAACGCCATGGAAATGAAGCACCGCTTTCACCATCTCTATCTCTCTCCGTCTCTTTCCTAATTTTTTTGCCCCCTCCACCCCCCCCACCTCCAGTCCTCCCCTCTCCTTTCTCCCCCTTCACTTTTTAATGAGTCACTGCATCCATTAAATTTTAGGATGGAAGGATGGCAAGGGAGTCGCGAGGGCAAAGCGGCACGCTCCGAGACCCGAAAATTTAAAGAGTGGAAAAAAAAGGGAAAAAAAAAAAGTTTTATTCTTTTCTTTTTAAAAAATGAAAATAAAAAAAAAGCCAAAAGTCAATGTTTGAAAAAACATTGCAGCCATTGTGAGGCGCGATTATTTATCTGTTGCTCAGACAGATGTTTGTCGTTCTGTCCAAGGACGATGTTTATTTATTTATTTATTTATTTGCTTTTCTGACAGTTCACCGGTGTGTGTGTGTGTGTGTGTGTGTGTGTGTGTGTGTGTTAGGGTTGGTGGGGTTTTGGGGGGCTGTTTGGACCGAGGCCTTGGCCTTGATGAAGTTCTTTAAAGCCGCTAATTGTATTTCATTCATATTTCATGGTCATGGGGGGCAGACAGTTTGCCGAGGGATAATTGATGGAATATCAGGTGTGTGTGTGTGTGTGTGTGTGTGTGTGAGAGAGAGTGTGTGTAGGTGTGTGCGTGTTGCATTCCTAAACCATGGCCATGTGAAGCCGGTGGGTGTTTGTGTGACTGTCTTGCATTCGTCCGTCATGACAGCTGACAGCTGGAGGTCACAGGGATTTTGTGTGTGTGTGTGTGTGAGTCAGCATATTTGTGTGTCCCTTCATAGATATTCATACTGTGTGTGTGTGTGTGTGTGTGTGTGTGTGTGTGTGTGTGTGTGTGTGTGTGTGTGTGTGTGTGTGTGCATGTGTAAAAGTGCATGTCACAAGGCCTGTAGGATTTCCAGGTTGAAACAAAGCGACACCGTGTGTGATTAAAGTTTTTAGAAATTTTGTGTCAGTGTGTGTTGTTGTGAGTTTAACTTCCGACCTCCCTGGGGAGTGTGTGTGTATGTGTGTGTGTTATCCCCAGTATCTAATCATAACATACAGTGTCACACACTTTAAAAAAATCAGACTTTTGTCTGCCTCTCCTGACTGTTTTATTTTATTTATTTTTTGTGTCTGTCTGCTTTTATTTATTTAAATGTCACAGAATCACAGCTGAAATGAAAGCTAATGTGAAAAAGAAATTAAAATGACATTCGGGCATCATCGCTTCATAATCCGACACCAGCAGCAGATTTATAATGTCAGACTCACATAATGTGGCTGATGGTTTGTGAAGGTGGAGAAAGTCTTAATGCTCAGTAAAGTTGGTTTTAAAATATTTTCACAGCAGAGCGACGATAAAGGAGGGAAGAAATTCAGACGATACGAACGTTGTGACGAGTATTTGGAGTCGTTTGTCTGCAGTTTTTTTAGTGTTTTCTGCAGAAACTCCTCAATCAAATCATTTTAAAATCAAACTGTGGCCTGCTGTGTTTCAGATTTTCAAAATAAATGTGTGCAACTTCTGAGAAAAGTAGAATAATGAGTTAGTTTGACATCATACATGAGCTGACTCAAAGTTCAGACAAAGGCTGGAGGTGAAAAATGAAATAACTTATCATATAAAGCCATTTATAAACAGATCTATGAGACGTGAACCATCAGTAACATCTGTACTCGATGAGATGGGTGGAAAAAGACAAACCGACTGTTCATTTCACTTCAGGATTAAAACCTTTGGACGATGAAAAATGCTTCAGATGAATCATCAGCTGCAGTGAACGTCGGTCAGTCTGCCGTCCATCAACATAAAGCTATAATAATTAAACTAAACGCAGATATTTACTCCTAAATAGACTCGAGAAAACTCAAAGAAACTTAAAAACTATCTAGAACACAACATCACTGTATGATTAAAATGTTATAGTTTATATAAGTCCAGGCAGCATTAGTATGTTCATAACTAAATTATCTGCAGATTAGTTTTTCAATTTATGGATTCATCTTCCCATCTTTAATTTTGTCAAACCAACCAAAAATACTTCATTTCAAGTGAAAGATGCAGGAAACAGATGACCAAATGACTCAAAACAAGTTATCGATCCATCATTTCAACTCTAATAAAGTAAAATATAACAAATATATTTGTGTTTTATTGCCTTTTAAAAGATGTGACGCTGCTCAGTATAATGGTGCTTTGTTAAATAACAGATATTGACACATGATGATAATCTGCAGTGATCAAAGATGATCAGATGTCTTTCTTTTGGACTCGTGGAGGAAAAAGTAAATGATGATGAGATTAGTGATGAAGGGATGAAAAGGTTGATCGATGCCTTTCACGTCGAGCTCTGCAGACTCGACCTTGATAAAAGTTTGTCCGGCGTTGTCTCGCCATCGCTTCCGATGATTCGGCTCGTCGCCTTAAAAACCTGCAGCTCTCTCAAGGTTTCTCCGCCGGTGAAAAGCCGTCTTTGTTGTCGCTGCCTCACGAGAGCTGTCGCTCTTTTAGCTCGGCCGCTCTCCAACTCGTCCAACGCTTTAAGTGCCGTTTGGCCTTGGTCTGCAGTTTTCAACGGGGGGCGCCGGGACCCACTCAGTGTCCCTGCCGAGCATCCAGAGGGTCCTCAATGACTCCACGGATCCTCCTCTTCAGTACTGCTGTTCTTTAACTGTCTGCCAGTTTGTTTATGAGCATTTTTACTGTAAATTTCTTCTTCTGTTGACTCGAAGTCCTCTGAAATGAAGTCCTGTTTTATCTGGTCACATAAGTTAGGACTTAATTCACTCTGCTCTTATGTTTAATCATCCAAAAGTTTTCAGAAACAGTCCTAATAAACAGCGTTTTTACCTCATTACAAACAGTTCAAAGAACATTTAGTGCATTAAAGATCATGAGTTCATGGCTCATTTTTTATAAATATTCATGTTCAAACAATCTTTTAATGCACATTGGAAAAACCTGCATATATAAGACATTTGATTTACTTAACATACATTATAATCTTATTTTTTCTTGGGGTGATGTTGATAAAAAAAGATGAATCACCCATTCACTTCAGATTAAGCCCAATCAGTCAGAAGAAGTTCGTATTGAATGATGATTATGAGAATTAAAACACAATTTAAGGCCAGCAGAAGAAGTTTCATACTGGAAAAAAAAACCTTTTTATAAATAGTTTTTCTTTCTTCAAAAAGGGTCATTGTGACCCTCAAACATAACAGGAGGGTTAAGACATTTAGAAAATTTGAATTTAATAAAAATAGAAGGGCAGAATCAATGTTTTTAGAGGAAGTGTGATTCATATTTGTTTGTCTAAGTTTTGGAGTCAGCCCGGGGGTTTTATATTATATTCCCTTTGATTTTTATCTCTGCCCAGCACTTTGTTTGTTTTCTACGTACAAGAATAGAATTTCTACATTTTCCCTTTTAGAGTCGTGAGGTTGAATCAGTCTTGTACAACGTTTTTTCACCACTGAAGGTGTAGAAACTGAGTTATAGCTCATCTGTTGCCACGTTATCAGCCCGTGTTTTGTTTTGATGATACTCTGCAATGTCGAGCAACGATGAAATTTTCCTCCTTTCATTACTGAGTACAAGAGTTTTGTTTTCTAATCAATATGTGAGACCTCACATGTGTCCTCTCTGTTATTGAACATCGATAAATGTCATAAATAAACAAGTATTAGCCAAAGAAGTTTGTCCTCGGGATATTGATGGAGAAAAGGTGTTGTAAAAATCACAACCAGTCATCTTCTTTGGTGTTTAGGACATTTAGTCCTGCTGATTCTTGTGGAGAAATTTGACAAAAGTGGAAACCTTGGTGAGTGTCCACAATAAAAAAGGATGTTTCTCTGATAAAAGAAGCTATCAAGTCACACCTGATTGTGTCACTGGACCTCTCTTAGGATGGATTATCTTTCAGGAGGCAGCGATTTTTCTACCGGAGAGTTTCTGTAATTTAAGGCCCATGTCAGTAATTCCTACACCACCAAAAATTCAGGCCTCTTTTCCCCGAGGTAAACCATTTGTGACGTCCTTTCGGTAGGTTTCGCAGAACTCTTATATAACACGGGTGAGATTTGGATCTCTATAAGCTTAAGAGGAAGCTGCTGGAAATAGCCCGGCACTCTCAGAAGAGCTGGGTCATACTACCAGCTGTGTTAATGATGCATTAGCACCACGAGGTGCCCACACAAAGGCATCCTTTGATCAATCATTTAGCATCCCCACACACACTTATATTCAAACACACACACACACATGCAGCTGGCAGTTTTTGTGCATGATGATTGTGTGCCTGAGGAGGAAAACGAGGAGGGGGGGGGGTCACGGGACGGACTTCGAAACCAGGACGCTTTTAGTCTCCATGCGACGCCGTCTCGAAAGAAAGCAGCTTCATAAGCTTCAGCAGCTCAGAAGTCTCTGGTTGTTGCTCCGATTCATTCATGTACATGTTAGCGTCTGCCTTTTGGTCGTTTTACCCAGAAGCCGTTGCAGTCAGAGGCGAGGGTAAAGTCCAGCATCTCGCTCAAGGGACCATTATCAAGTCCTTCACAGGGGCCTCATCGGGGCGTTTCAGGGTTGAAATGCCGAAATCTTGATGACACATTAAATACAGTCTCGTGTTCTGCTCTATTCATTTATTGTGAAAAGCAAATGATTCGTAAAACTGCCCATGATACTTTTACTTTGAAAGTGGAAGTGTTGACAGCTGACTTTTTATTCCCAGTTTGAACATTCAGTTGAAAAAAATGAAATATTCAAACTGCAATTACCTGTTTGAATTCAAATACAGTCTATAATTGACCGTTAGAAGCAGATTGTCATGCAGTCCAGCAGAGGGCGCTCAATTTGGGTTCATCAATATCACGACACTCAGCTAGGACATGAAAACACGAACAAGGAGAGCAGCGCTGATTGAATAATTATGACCTCGAAGTGTTTTAGGTTCTAGCTGGATGATGTGACAGCTCCTCAAAAGTGAATCCAAACATCTGGATCGCCCCCTGGTGGCAGGCTCATAAGCTCCCGCCCCCTCCATGTTAGCAGATGGGACAAACTAAAAAAATCAAACATCAAATGTCAAAAGTTTCCTAAAGATGGTTTCTGTAATTTTACGTCATTCTCATCACACTGATATTTGTTTAAGTTTCTCTTTCACATTTCACATTCATTTAAACTAAATAACAACAGGATTTTCTTCACTTTTTGTTGGGAGGTTATTACATGGACAAAATATCTTTTATTAAATGATTAGAAACTCTTCATGAAGCCAGCTCAGAGAATGAGGAAAGTTTTAGTTAGCAGGTTGTTTTTTTTGTTTGTGAGGAGAAACGAAGCAGCTGAGGTGGTTTTGTGGTAAAAACATGTAATTATGATCACTGAGGTTTTTTTTTCTCCCTCTGATGTGTCTGAACACACCAGCAGTCCCTACACTGTTTAACAGAACGTTAGATTTGCACCCTCATGTGTAGTTTGATGCCTCGTTCAGGATGATTTTCACTCTGGTGCAGGATGACTTGCGCGGCCTCTCTTATTCAGATCTCTCAGTAACCACAGGACGAGCTCAGTGAAATTTGTCTTCATCGGATCCTTTTTTCTGTGCTGAAATGTTCCTCGCCTCCCTCCCTGTGAGCCCCCCCGTCCCCTCCAGTTTGCCCTTGTTCCAGTAAAACGTCTTTAACCCCTCCTATTAGCACACTTGGCTCCTTCCGAATCTGCCTTTTCGTCCTCCTAATTTGTCATCTCATTTCCCAAGACGTTTCCTCATTACCTTCTTTTTTTTTCGTCAAGTTGTTTTATGGCTTCCTCGACACCCTTTTTTCTCTCCGGGATGCCCTCGCTCACTCGCCTCGACACGCAAAACCGAAATCGCCCACAGTGCGGTCACATAGATGGATGGGTGCAGTTTGTGGTCGGACTGATGGTTTGCTTTGCCCTTGATGGAGGAGAAACTCTGATATGTTTCCTCATCGGCATCTGTAAAACCTGCGATGAACCCTGCTTCAACCCAGATTTTTGGTGTCCCATCCTGGTCTGAATTTGTTTTTTAGGAGGATTTATAAAGAGGGGAATCCAGCAGTATAGATATCTAAAATTAGTGTCAGTGAAAAGAAAAAGACAAAGGTTTGTTTGTTTTTTCGGTTGAGGGATCTCACCTGCCTCTGACAATAAAAAGAGCCGCTTCTTGCAATTTGCAAAATCACTGTTGTCGGTGCAGCAGTTTTATTATTTTCCACATAATTACGGAGTGCTACCGTGCTCCCGAACAATCCCCTGTACACAAATACTGTACAAGTAATTACAAGGATGCGTGGAGGCGAGCTGAGCCCGACAAAATGGGACGCAGCCAAGCGGCGTATGACTCCCCTCGTCAGAAGTTGGCCCGGAGTCCTCGAGGCAGATCCAGTGATGCAGCAAAACATGACACTGTTGTACTTTGTAAAATTTATTTATTTCTTTATCTCTTCCTCTTTTCTTTCTGGAGCTGGCAGAGGAGGGCTGCTGCTCCTCGTCGACATGAAGCGACGAGTGAAAATCCGTCCAATCTGTTCATTTAAAGTCTTTTTTCCCCCTTCTCTCCGCCCTCCATCTCCCTCTCTGATTTCCATCTCTCCTCCTACACTCTCGTCTCCTTTTCCATCTTTGCTTTACACTTTCTTCTCTTTTTACACACTCATCTCCCTCCACCTCTACCTATACGTGCTCTTTGCTCTCCTCTCTCCTCCTACACTCTTTTCTTTCTTTCTTCTCGCTGTTTTTATCTCTTTTTTCCATCTTCCTTTCTGTCCTTTCCCTCTACATTTTTTTTAAGCCAACCAGCATGTACAGAAGCAGAAAACATGAATGGACAGTGAAGTTATTTGTTCAAATTCGATCAGTAAGGCTGTAAATAAATATTATTTTATTATCTGTGAACCTATGAAAATCTTTATTTGGTTGGATCTTTTCCCAGAGCCTGAGGTGACGTCTTTAAAGAGCAACTTAACGCCCATTTTTAGCTCGAGTGCTTGTTTCTACTCTTGATCTCTTTAGAAACTCTTTAGAAAAGAGCTGCATAAATGAGTAATTTGTTGAATGAATTCTGTAAAAATGGCGTGTTGTACTTGAGTTTCCACCATCTGTGAAAAGAGTGAAATAAAACTCACTCACACCACCGAGAGTTGATTTAGTCAACAGGATACCATCACTGGATTTGGCCCTTATAAACATAACAGTGACGTTAAATATGATTTATTGACTGTAGAAAAATGTTAATTTACTGCTAAATAAATCTTAATTTCTAAAATATTCACTTTACAGTTATATAACAGCAAGAAAAGCAGGACATCCTCATTTTTAAAGAAATATTCAGCACTTTGCTGTGGTGGAAAGTAGAAATATTTCTGTGATAGTACAATACAGAGTTAAATACCAAAACAATATTCAAGTACTGAAAAACTGCAACTTCAAATAACTAAACTACTTCTTTAAGTTTGGATTTTTCTAAAATAGTTTGAGTTAGTTAGAAGAGTTTTGTGATTTACATCAGGGAGTGTCTTAAGTTTGAGAATCTGGCCAAACATTTCACACCAACTTTTCGCACTTGACCGTTTCAGATGCTGCAAACTTCAGAGGTCTTCAGGGTTCGTCCGGTTTCCTGGTAAACGACCTGACCCAGGACCTGAGCTGGGTCGGGTCCAGCATTAGTTTTATTTTCAGTTTTATCAGGTCATGTCCTGGTGTATCGCTGCAGGTTTTTTTGGAGAGTGTGAACCGTAGAGTGCAAAAATAAAAAAAAGACATATGTTTCTTCCACTTTCTGACCACGGCTGCTTGTTAATTGTCGGAGCATCACTGCTGCTTCCAGTGTTGGCGTTCTCTCAATAGTCCACTACAGTCTGGATAGTTTTTTAATCGTTCTCTTGTTTATTTGGATAAGGTCTGACTGTCTTTGGATCAGGTTTGAGTAGATTTTTCTTTATCTGTTTGAAAAGGCGTTCAAAACTTTGGATTTCTTACGACAGACAGATTTCATCCGTCTCTCACGAAGGTATAAATTCCTTAAAATCATCACTTAATCAAAATGTTCAGCTCTTCTTCATCACTTTATTTATATGCTCACTGTCTTAGGAAATCTCATTAGTGGAAATATGCAGTAAACAGCAATGTAAATGCATGAGATTTATAATAACATAAGGATTAGTTCAGTCTCATTGCACAACGCAACAATTCAAACAGGACTCTGGATGCTCTGAAAATATAAAATATGTCTCCTGTGCAGGCGGTGAGAGGCTGATCAAGGCTGCGAGAGCATGAAATATGTCCAACATTAAGTGACACTTGGGACAAATAACAGCTTGCCCGATACTAATTAAGTGTTGAAATACTCTCGATTTTTCTGGCAAATGTGTTTTTTTTTTCTTCCCAAATGATTGGGACACCTTTTCAAAGCTTCAACTTTGCTGATAGAAAATGCACCAATTTTATCTATTTTTTTTAAATATTTCTGTTGAAATTTTCTGTCAAGTGAAAAATGTTTTCTCTCTCTCTCTTGCTCCCTTCATCTGCTTTTGATTTTGTCCTCTTCTTTCTTTGCTTTCTGTTTCTGTCTCCTCTTTTTTTATTTTTTTTATTTCTGCCTCTTTAAACGCTCCATTGTCCCTTTCCTTTCTCCTCCTCCCTCTTTATGTTTATCTACTTTCTTTTCTCCCTCGTCTTCTTCTTCTTTTTCTCTCGCGCTGTCTTCTCTCTCTCTTTCTGTCTGCCAGGCCATGGCCTAGTTAAAACGTCTTCTGCTTTGTGCCTGTTCTCTTTCATCAGCTTGGAAGTTTTTTAGACTCTCCCCCTCTTTCTCTTTCTCTTTATCTCTTCGCTTCTTTGCCACTGTTCTCTTTGTATATCACTCTTCCTCCCCTTTATTTTTTTACCTCCTTCCTCCTTTTGCCCTTTTTTTTTTAACCCTTTTTTCTTCCCATATTTATTCATACCTGTCTGTCCCCCCTTCCATCTCTCTCTCTTTCCTCTCTCCATCTGCTTTCACCTCCCTCTCTCAGTGCCATTGTGTGGATGATAGCTGTCAGGAGATCTCATCACTGAGTCTCTCTTATTACATGATTACAGGGTAATTATCCTGTGAAGTTGTCTTTGCCCGAATCTATGAAAGACGCTTAATGTCTTTTTAATGGGGTTTGGAGTTGGGAGGGTTTTTTTTTGCCTTTTGTAGTTGCTGTGGACTCTCGTATTTATTGCATTTACATGTGATCGGCCTGGAACAGTGTGTCCTGATTAAGTGGCGTTCGGATTCATCGTAATTTTCGGGCGTGTCCGTCAGACTGGCTTCATTTTTAACTCCTGGCCTCGGCTTTGTCGGCAGACTCTTGTTATCTGCCAGCGTCTGATTAAGCCGGACCCGACGGAGCTCCTGTGATGTTTAGGACAAGCACAGACACGGAAACCTGGCTTGGACTTTAGAGGACGGGCGAGCGAAATGTCATGTTGCTTATCAAACCAAAACCTCCCATCTTTGATGTGGAGTTGCATAACAGGCAGAATCAGACGGGTTATTTGTGCTACTATGAACAATCTCCTCATAAATATCTGTCAAATATGTGTATCTGAGTTTCTGAGATATGCAGAAATCTTAAACATAGCATGACGCTTCCCTTTTTCTTCCTTATGAAATATAAAAACTAATTATCATTTATCCAGCAGATGTTTCTGTATCTATACAGTGAATTTTGCTTTTATTTTTCATTTATGTTTTATTCACTTTCCCGTGTTGTCACTTTCACATTTACTGTGACAGTGGCTGCTGTTAACAAGTCGTTTTGTCTATAAAATTACATTAATTAGTCATTTAAAGAAGAAAAGGTAACATCTCAAAGTTTATTTTATTTGTCTGCCCTTAGTTTGGACAGAAATTTGTTCCTGAGTGTTAAACTTTTAATGAATAATATCTCAAGATGTTTTCATTTCAGGTTTTTAGATTTTTGTTGGTTATTTGGTCATAAATATTTAACGCTGTAGAGAAATAAGATTTGAAGCCAAGTTTTAAAGTTTATTGCTTCATATCCAACTAACTGTCTTTGAAGGAACATTTGATCCAAAGCGCATAACAGTACAGTTCGGTGCATGTATTTTGAGTACAAGTGACCCCAGTAAGACTAAAAATCTCTTTTGATATTGTTGTGTTTTATCTTTGGCACAGTGTTGATCTCACATTTCTCAAATAAATAGACTGTTTCAACCAAAAGCGTAGTGTGCCTTTTTACAAAAGTGCAATTTATCTATTTTTCCCCTTCTGTCACTGCCCATCATGCATTTTTCTCATTCTTTGTCTTACTCTGGATGAATGCAGCACAACAATATCAACATGACATGACTTCCCTCTATGTTTTTTCTAACATGTATTTTTCTCTGCTTTTAGTGTTTCCCCAAGTGGCTGCAGCGCAGCTTGCTGAGCACAAACAATATTAACATGTAATTTTCTCTCTCCATGTTTGTCTCTATGCAGCTTGAGCGCCGCTGCTGTCTGTGATGCCCTCCCATGACGCCCAGGTCGGTAGCTGACACTGCCAGTGAGCGGGAGACGCCACTGCACAACCGGTCCTGGGCCGGCACCGTCAGCAGCTTCTCACCCTCCCTCTTGCACGCTGGAGACTCCACCTCCACCCGCCTACCAGTATTCACAACCATCCGCTCCGATCCACCCCAGTAAAGCCCCCTCAAAAGCCGACACGCTGACGTCCTCAGCCAGCACCAGCAGCAGCAGCAGCCAAAAACCACAGTATCTTCGACACAATCAGCAACACCAGCACCACCATTACCACCACCAGCAGCAGACGTCATGTCCAGTCGTAGAAAGTCCTCCACACCCTGCATGGTACGGGTCGTCAGCGACCTGCCTGAAGAGCAAGATGACCCCGAGGAGGTAATGGACATGGAAATATTGGCGAACACCGATGTGACAGAAAATGAGCGGTCAGAATCGTCTAAATCTGCAGAAAAGAATCAAGACCCCCAGCAGACGAATCCAGAGAATCCAGACCAGCAGACATTTTCCAGACCACTGGAAAACCAGAATCCTGAGCCATCAGAACAAAAGGAGCAATCAGGTGAAAAAGACCAACCTTCTGTCATTGAAGATGTAGAAGCCAGAGAGGAGAAGGACAGGGAAGGGGTTGAATCTGACCCGGCGTCCCAGAAAAAGCAGCCCAGAGGCTACGAGTGCAAATATTGCCCGTTCTCAACGCAGAACCTGAATGACTTTAAAGAGCATGTGGACTCAAGCCACCCTAATGTCATTCTCAATCCGTTGTACCTCTGTGCAGTCTGCAACTTCAACACCAAGAAGTTTGACTCGCTCACAGAGCACAACGAGAGCCAGCATCCGGGTGAGACAAACTTTAAGTTCAAGAGGATAAAACTGAACAATCAGACTATTTTAGAGCAGACAATCGAAGGCAAGGACAATTCAGTTGAATGCAAAGTGACAAATGAACAGGGTGAAACCAACGGCAGTCCTGTGTTCCCACCTTGCATATCTACCACAGTGAAAAGCCCGGACAATATCCAGTCACTTTATCAAGGGAGTGAACTGAAAAACCAGCTGGACAGCCTGATCCAGAAGGATCAAATCACGGCAGTGAACATCAACGGAACAGTCATCATCCCCGAACCCACCATCCTCCAAGGGCTCTCCCATGTCACCCCGATGCTCCAGCGCCCACCCAACTTTAACTCTGTACCAAAAATAGCTGTTCCCTTGAACACCACCAAATATAACCCTTCTTTAGATGACAACTTGACGTTGATCACCTCTTTTAACAAGTTTCCATACCCAACGCATGCTGAGCTGTCGTGGCTAACAGCCGCCTCCAAGCACCCGGAGGAACAGATCAAAGTGTGGTTCACCACCCAGCGGCTGAAGCAAGGCATCACCTGGTCGCCAGAGGAGGTGGAAGAAGCCAGGAAGAAGATGTTCAATGGCTCCATCCCTCCTGCCCATCACACGTTCACCGTCCTGCCTACAAGCCCCATCTCTCAGCCTTCTGCCAAATCCTCCCAGCAGCCCATCATCCACACTACAGTTGGACATCACATCCGAACAACGGCGCCCAATGGATTTGGCGTCACCACCACAAACTCTCCTGCTGGAGTTGCCACTGGCTCTAGCCTTACCCTTAAACGATCCCTGCCGACACACCTGACGACAATTTTCGGCCCGGAGTCTAAGAGGCCCATCATGGCAGTCGCCCCCCATTCTGGCGACCCTAAAGACAAGGTCCTCATGGCTCCTCCCCCACCCCCTCCTCCCCCAAAGGACCGCCTCCCAATGGCCCCGCCTCCTGTTCCCATGGAGATGAAGAGACCTGTAGCAGTTCCTCTGGGTACCACAGAGATGAAGAGGCCATCCGCTACTGTGCCTTTAATGCCACCGCCATCATTGTCATCATCATCTTCATCATCCAAAGGGAAGATCCTCTCGTCATTAGGAAACCCCAAAACAAAACCATTGGTGTCACTGCCCTCCATAGTCTTTCCAGAGTCTTTAACAAGGCCAATGATAGCTCCCCCACCTATCTTTGCCCCTCAATTTAAATCCTCAATGCTTTTCCCTCTTACTTCAGCCCTCACTTCCAAAGAAAAGCATCAAAATACCCACGCTTTGCCAGCTGCTGATCCGAAGCTGCCGAACTCCCCTCCACTTATTACTCCACAGATAAGGAGGCCACCCATTATCCAGTCCATTCGTGCTCCAGCGAAAGCCCCGTCCCAGATTCCAGTGTTCCCTTTGGATAGCAAGAAACTAAAAGAGCAGCAAGGAGTGGAGCTGAAAGCCAGCTACCCAAGAGGAGATAAGGTACTCACTCCTCTGACAGAGGCTAATGGGACATCTGGCACAGACAGCAAATGGTCTCATGATCAAACCTCCTTTGCTCACAACAATGGAGTCATGCATTTGGATGGTGCTGAGCCACCAGCATCGCAGAAACTAGACTTTCAGCAAAAGTCCTCGGTGCTGACCCAATTCCCTTTGCTGGAGAGAATGAAAGGAAAGACGGCAGAGCAGCTAAAGATCTTGGAGGAGAACTTCTTGAGAAACAGTTTCCCGACACACAGCGATGTGGACAATCTGGCGGGCACCACTCGCCTGTCTCACCAGGAAATCGACAGCTGGTTTGTGGAGCGCCGTGCACTACGCGACAACCTGGAACAAGCCCTCCTCAACTCCATGGGCACTAAGAGGATGGGCACAGGTGGCATCGCTTCCATCACTAAGAAACAACTACATCAGCAGCAGCAGCAACACCAAACTCTACAGCTGAATGGGATTCACAAGCCAAGCGCCGGTGTGGGCCATCTTAAAAGCCCTCTTCCACCCTCACACGCTAATCTGCCCATTGTTGCTCCCGGCACCATTGCCCCCTCCATCCCCAACCCGAATTCCTGCTCAGTGCCTCCAGACAGCCGATCCCTGGCGCTCCTCAAGGACGATTTTGCTCAAACGCGGTGGCCTTCCCCTGAGGAGTTCAGCCAACTGGAGGGTCGGACAGGACTGGCTCGCGCCGACCTCGCCCGCTGGTTCAACGAGAGCCGCCTGCAAAGCGGCAGCATGGAGCTAACAGAACTTTTTCAAAACAATGGAGTGAACGGAGGGCAGGGGCCGCCTGTGTGCTCTCCTGAAAACGTTCCCCCCAGCATCATCCAGCGCTGTCAGGAAGGAGGCCTAACAAACAACAACAGTAAGGTGTTGGAAGTTGAGTTGGGCTGGCTAATGGAGCAGCGTGCTAACAGCCTCAGCAGTCAACAGCAGGACGAGCTCCAAGACCGGTTTGCTGGCAGGTAATTAGATTAGATTAAGTTTAAGAGTTAAGTTTTTAGGATCATAAAGATGAATATTTGTTACAGATTACAACAGTGTGTAAAGTATTTAAAATTAACTCAATTTGGAGCAGCTTATCAACATTCAGATCTTGTGATTTTCTCTTGGAGATGAATAAAGTATCTATCTATCTATCTATCTATCTATCTATCTATCTATCTATCGATCTATCTATCTATCTATCTATCTTAAGCACTTGTGAATTTAACAATTAAATGCACTTTGACACATTAAAGACTAAATACCACAATTCGGCTCAGGAAATGTGACTTTTAAGGAGTCCAAGCAAGAGATTTTCTTTAAACAAGAGCAATTTATTAGAGCTAAAGTCAACACAAACCATTATATAAACCAAACGATGGATGCCAGCTGTAGGAAGGGAAAGATACAGGCAAGAAATTAACAAACAAATTAAACTCTCCGACTGTGGTCAAATCGTGTCATGACTCCTACGCCGACTGTACGACACGTTTGGATCGTCTTCACGATATTAAACTGCAGCTGCTGTATTTCACCTATTTCTCTTTATCACGTCTCCTCTTTCATGTCCAGTATAGAGATGACAAATATGACTGAATATAATATGGTGGGGTTTGACCAGAGATTGATGAAAAGAGTCAATTTTATTTATAACCCCAAAATCATAAATCTCAAAAGCGCCTTTACAATCTGTGCAGGATACAGCCTCTTCTGGATGGATGCAAACTGCATTTCGTTTCTCTGTACTGCAGGTGCAATGACAATAAAGTTTGAATTCTATTCTATTCTATTCTATTCTACATTTAAATCTTCGGGTTCAGTTTTTACAAGAGAAGAGTTTTGTGCTTTCAGTGTTTATGAGCTGCAGCAGTTCCAGTATCTTGTTCTACCCGTTGACACCTTCAGTGGTGACCTGTGTGTCCAAAACAAATTTGTATTTCCCCTCCAGGGCTTTGGGCTGCTGTTTTGTAGTTGCCACATTAACATTGTTTTCAGAACATTAACCTACAAATCTACAGGACTTTATTTAGCTCACCTTCCTTTCCAGGAGCTTGGGACATCTTTGGCCAAATAACAGAGCCATTAGGTTGGAAACCAATATCTCCACAATAATTTGGGCAAGAGTTTTATTCTTCCCACGAGTCAGCTCCAGATTCATGCTCAGTCTTTGAACAGTATGAACCTGCTCTGACGGCACGTTGGAAATCCTTCTGGCTGCTGCTCCTGTTGGTTTTATAAAGTCTGTGCACAACAAGCTTGCTGTGATTTACAGTGTACAGCCAGCAGGGGAATTAATGAGGCGGTGATGCAAAGGTACATAGATACATAGTCTTTGGAGCAGATTATTTCCAGTAAATACAGTGAAAATCAAAGCTGCTAAAGAACGTTTAAAGTAAGATTTTATCCTTGAAGGTTTGTCTGTGTTATCGTCAGTGTGCCACAGTCTACGGGCCCCTTCTCGATTGTTACGGTTCATTTACGATCTCGGTGTTCAAATTACATGAAGAGAGCGTCCTCCTTCAGAATCAAATTATTTTAATTATTAGTTTTTCCTCATTAAATTTAAATAGTCCCACTTACGACCCACTTGTGCTAAATGTGATTGTGAGCAATCTCCTCAGTTATATTGAAAAATGACTGACACTTCCTGTGATTCTAACAGATATCTTTAAAAAAGGGATTTTGGATAACACATAATGATACTGAACTGAGAATTTTCTTCAAAAACATCAAGACAAAATAGAGAAAAAGGAGCATTTGAGAGATCAGTTGTTGAACTCTAAACTCACATAAATTTCAATTTGAATAAATACTTTATGTAACAAGTCTAAAATAAAACTAAAATAATAAAACAAAAAATCCGTCTCACTGACAAACAAACGTGAAATCTTTCCTGAAGAGTTTTCTTATTTGTCTGCATGTTTGCGGTATCATATGTTGAATAGTTTACATTCTTATACATATTTATAAAGATAAACCTTAATATCGGCAATGGGCGTGTCCAGGGGGAGTGGCCTGAAATCTGATTGGCCACACCAGGTTCCACCCCATTATCCTAAATTATGATTGGTTACCTGCCTGGCTGGAGGCAGGACCCGTGTTAAAACCAACTGTTAGACTTTCTTTCATTAATTATTTTAAAGCGTTATTAAAGAGCTTAAAGCAACAAGAAAATTAAACTGTTAAACTGTAATTAATGAATGTATCTCATTCTTCTGTAGCATTTTAAAGAGAATATAAAGATTTATATTTTAGGAGCTTTGTCAATATTTTATCTTCATAGGCAGATTTATTTTAATTTTCTTGGTATTTTATACTGTTACTGTTCTTATATTTAAATTATCAGTTGCCACTAATGTTCAGAATCACCTGCCCTTTGTTGGACTGTTAATATGAGGGGTTTTATTGATCACCAGCGCTGATCCAGTAGTTGAATATTGGTGCGCCTGACCTGAATAACTTTTTTGTTAACGTTATGACAGACTGAGGCAGCAGAGCGTGGCGGAGCTGAAGAACGGGGGGCAGAACGGGGGAGTCATGGGGGGAGGACGGGAGGTGTTCGGGAGCTGGCTGGAGGACGGACACTCGAGGAGAGGACGGGAGCTGCTCCTGGACCGAGACCGGAAGATGGCGGAGGACACGACTGGGAGGCTGACTGGATAAACGGTGAGAGTTACCTTCATTTATCTCTGATCTGTCTGTTTGGTGGTGAAATCAGAAGGCTGCTGCTTATAATTCCTTGTTCACCGAGCACAAACAACTCTGAAAAGTGTCAAAAATAAACCCTTGCGTACGTGTTAAAAGGGCAGTCTCTTTTAATTAGACCTGCAACTGAATTACATTCACTATCAATACAAAAGTTAATTATTTCTCAGTTAAATGATTAATCGTTTATTCTTTAAAATGTCAAAAATGACAAATGACCTCCTATGAAGCAATTAAGTAAAGCATGAATTAGTTTTTTGGTTTGAGCAACATCTCTGGAGTAAAAGAAGTGTTAAAAGTTAAAAATTTGGTGTAAACATGTTGAATCCATTTCTTTTGCTATAAAATGACTGCAAGGGTTGTTTTTCTTAAAAGTTTCAACCCTGCATTGCTTACATCCGTTGCTATAAGATGTAAATGCTGCACACAAAGGTGGCGTCCGATCAAGTGAATGAAAGCTGAGCTAAAAAAAAAAAAAAGTTTTCCAGTTAAATTTTCGCGTTTCTAAAAATTCAGAATACAAAGACTAATAATCGACCTTGTTTTCTGTCCTGTCAAAAAATGTACAGACTCCACAGGGAAGCTTTTCTGCAGAAAAAAAAGAATAATTTCTAGAAAAGGGTTTGACATTGAGCCATCATTGTGCCACTTTTTTTTTCATCCTCAGCCTGTTTTTAGATTCTTTATTTTCGACCACAAAAGGGCGTAAAAGGAAAAAAAAAGTCTGCAAACTGTTGGTGGATCTGTGGCTGCAGGTTTGTGGAACGAGTGAAGTGATTTAACTCAGCGAGGTCCTGATGGTCCCCAGCGCCGCCCGGTCTGTTAGTGTTGAAGCCAGCACCTCGATCCCAGGCAACAAACAAAAACTACTCCAGCCAGTCACCGTCTGTGTGTGTAGCTGTGTGAGCTTTGGCTACACCTGCTCAGCAACAAACACTAAACTTCAGGAAAATTTAGGGGAAAAAAAATACACATTACTGGAGGCCTAAAATAGCAGCAGACCCCCCGGTGTGGTAAAGTTTGATAGATAAAAGCCTCCGCCTGGGGCAAAGTGTGACGACAGAGTCTGCTGCTTCTTCCCTCGGCTGTCTGTTCTGACAGAAGATTGAAAGTTTTAATGTTCCTACACGGCTTCGGATTATCAAAATAGGATCTGTTCAAATGTTTTCCTGCAGACAAAACAGCCGTAAACAAGGCGGCGACTCGGCTTCTGACACGCGCTCTGAAAACGACTGTCGCTGCCTTTGGATGTCTTCAAAATCGACGCCTGACAACTAAAATCAATAATCAATATGCGGTGTTGTGAATAACCAACAAGAACGGCAGATTTTTTGTAAATAAACATTTTCCTGTCAGCGATGTGTGATAAAGTTTTTTTGTGATTGAGTCTGACATTTGAGGCGGTGTGGTGTGTAAACACAAAAACATTCAAATAAGTTCATTCACACACCTAAAAACTGTGTAAAAATAGAGAAATGTGGCCAATCTAACAGCATGAAATCACAGTATCTGTTCAATTAAAGAGCATTTATCAGTTTACACACTGAAAATAACTGCATGTTTTATAATTATGTTGATATCTGATTTTCTTAAACACTAAAATCACTTATATACTCTGATGTTAGGATTATTGTTGTAAAGCATCTTGCCCAACCCACCTGACTGAGAAATTTGAATATTTTTATTATATTGTAAGGAATCAAACAAGGTCAAATCAGGTGTAATAAATATGCTCAGGTATAAATAACAAAGTGCCTGCTAATGATTTAGTGCTGCATTTCCATAAATTAAAGTCTTCATGTCCACCTTTATGCATTAATTGTTTTGTACGTTACACATATTTTTTATACTGTGAACATTTTCACATCTCATCACCTTCCTTTTAAAACTGTGCAGCTCTTTTTATCATAAAAACAGGCATGTTTTACTCTGAGTTTATATTTTTTTCATAGTTTAAAATGTAAATTTCTATTTTTTATTTATGATTCTTTACTTAATCTTGTTCTTTCCTGTTTCTTACTATGATTATTAGGTTATGCACCAAAATAACAAGGCAATAAATGGAAATAAATCTGATTCTGATATCTGATAAAGTCGAGTAAAAAGACGATGTTGCGTTGCGATCGAACACCTGAGCCAACTTTCTGCAAGTGGCCTCGTTCGAATAAATGAGGAGGTTTGTTTTTCATCACTCAGCTTTAAAGTCGGTCTGAAAGCAGCTTGAACAGACGCCGCAGCCAAAATCAGAGTTAAAACAACACAAAAAAACATGATCCAGGACGTTCAATTGAGGATAATTTTGGGGTAGACAGCAGAAAAACAGCGTCACATCCTTCAAACTTTGCAGCACAGACTTTCAGGTAACCGTGATGCCTTCGCTGAGACGTCATCGGGGTCACTTACAGACTTACAAAATGCCTTTTTACAGGAGTGTTTTCTCAGGCTGTGTTGTACTCCCTACAGTGGTATAATATAATCTGATATAAATCAATACAAACATTGCGATTTGCTGTAAAAAAAAAAACAGACAAACAGCACAACAACAGATTGAGTGTTTATCTGCTGGTGTTGGAGGTTTTTTCTTCAGCTGCTCTCATATAAAAAAAATAAAAAACTCCTCCACCCTCTCTCCTCTCCAACCCACACATCAAATTGAAAAAAACACTCAACACAACATCGGCGTGGCGTATTTGCATATTTACAGAAATTAGAGAGTGTAACTTTTAATGTCAAACACGTTAAAGCCTGAATCGAAGCCACGTTTCAGCGGCTTTAACAGGCAGAGGAAAAAAAGAGCGTGGCGAGTCGGCCGATCCGGTTCAGTTTGCGAGCGGGATAATAAATTAACACGAGCTGCTGTCTAAACTCTGGCAGTTTGCGACCGCGGCCGCTCGCCCGTCTGCGCTGCCAGACGCTCGGTTCAGGTGCCAGTTGCCGTCGGAGGCTGAGCTCGGCTCTCCGGATCAGTTTGGCTCACGGATTAGCGGTTGTGGCAGGTGAATGCTGGAATCCACCAAAACTGTGTGGATGGAAAAAAAATCTGAAATCTCACTACGTGGTGAAACTAAAGCAGGGAAATACAGCAAAAAAAAAAAAGGAGGACACCATCAGAAGCAATCATACACAAATATTCTCCTTCATTATGGTGATTAAACTGGTTAATTGTGCAGTTTTACACATTTTTTAGGCCCATATTGAAGTTACATTATATTTTATGTTATAAATTTTTACCTTTCTCTGCCTTATTTTGGACTAAACTTCCATTTTGTTCTCACTTCATTATTCAGCCTGATGTTGTTGTTCATGTTGCCCTGGCTTTTGTCACTGAAGGATGAAATAATTTCATTATAAGCAGTCAAACAGCCGTCAATGAGCAGAGAAACAGACCTGCCTCAGTCATCCAAACCTGCAGGCAGCAGCTCCAAGTTCGTTCATGCTGATGGATCCACCGATTTTTTAGGCTTTTGACACAAAACAGGTGAAACTGAAAAAGTAAAGCGTGACTCCTCTCTGACTTCCTCTCTTGACATCTATCAGCAAATTAAATTCTGATATTGCATTCAACTGTTCAATAAAATGATCCTAAACTATTTTCATTTTAAAAAAAGAAACCGTACGTTGAGTCAGTACTAAATAAAACGCGTTGCTGCTGCAGCTCGCGGTGGTTAATGTCAGGAAACTTCACTAAAATAATGCTGACACAGCCACTGAAGATGCACATAAAGAAAACAAGAAATAAACACACCTATCTCAGCACAATATATAGATATAAATATATTTATTGGTTTCCTTTGGGATTCAGTTGCCTGGTTTCACATTACGGTAGATCAGAAAGGATCCAAACTTTTTACATATTTTAACTCTGAGCAGGTAAATATCTTTACTGAGTTAATATTTAGATTTTTTTCCTTCATCTCTCTCATTAATTCTCCTCCGATGCCGACAGTCTGCTCACCGCTCGCTCATCCACCCGAGCTGTTTGTTTTTAAGCTCCTCCAGTGCCAGACGGGCGGGGTTTGTCGCGTCGGATGCCAAAAACTGATCACCTGATTTCAGTAACGCACCTCTGATGTCGTAAAGCCCCGCCCCTCTGGTGCACCGGAGAGAATAAATCAAACATTTATTTTTCGGCGTTTTCCTTTCAGCTCAAACTCAAACTTCCTGCTTCAGAGGTCAAAGAAAAAGCCAGATAGTGAATTTGACTTTATTTTTCTATAGATGCACTGAAATGAAAAACATTTTTGTGTGTATGCATGCATGTGTGCGTGTGTGTGTGTGTCTTTTGTGCACTAACCTCAAGATTCAGGATCTTTATTGTCGTCTGCACAACAATCACGAAAGAAGTAATGAAATTCTTCAGTCCCTCAATTCAGTAAATCCAACAAAGCTCAGAAACACACGAGTAAAATAAAAACCAAACATATAAGATACAAAATAGTGTAAAACCTCCAAATATAAATATATAAATAATATTAATGTAAGTATATAATACTAAAATATAAATAAAATATAAATAGGAGTCTAATATTGTTGAAGGCAGATGTGCAGACGTGACTTTGAACATTAAAGGTGTTGTAAAAGGGACTCATTATTCACACAAGTCTCCTCTGCAAGTTTCTGTTTGTATTTCATGAAATACACATTTTTTTGTGCTTCGGTGAAGATGCACCACAAAAAAAGAGAGAAAAAATCGTGAATGTGCTGAAATATTAAATATCAGATTGTCACAAAGACCCTCCGTTTTATTCAACACACAAAAAATAAGACATTTCTGCATATAATAGAATAATAGATCCTTTTTTAACTAAAATTGTTAAAAACAGTTAAAAACAAACTCATTGTGGGTTAAAAATGTCGCAATAATGTGGATTAAATTTACAAATTTCAGCGACATCTTGAAGAAAAAGAAAAGAAATTATTCAACACTCCTTTTCTTCATATCCATATACTGCATATTATGATTAACATGATTATTTTTGCATCATTTAGGGGTAAATAAAACAAACACATCAGCATACTTTAGAAAGTTATTTTTGTTAACACCTTTTTCCACATAAAAAACAACATGATGATTCATTTAAAGTCTTGTTTGTGTCCAATATTCCCTCTTTTAGCTCTGTTTTTGGTCTCCACCACCTCCTGAGGGGATCATATAACACTGATTAATGCAGCTTTAAAGAAACAGTCACAGGTGGAATATAACAAACAATCAAATACAATAAAAATCTGAAAAATAAAAGTGACGGATAAACAAGAGAAGTTAAAAATCAACCTTTGTCGTCTGTCAAAACAAAAAAAAGGTCATTTCAGATTCATCTCATATAATTAAAGACTGTAAAAAAAAGCTCTTCTTTATGAAAAACTTGTTCAACCATTAAGCAAAGAAAGATCAAAATGACATATACATCCCCCTGATATTATTCTGTATTAATCATAACTTTGTGTTTTTTCGGGAGAAAGCCAAGGTAAATGGCAGATAAAAGCAGCGAATATCTACGGAGAATATTAAGAGAGCAGCGCTGAAATGAATTGCTCTAAAAAAAACATACTGAAGAGAAGAGAGCGATAGATCATTTTCAGTGAATTGAGCAAATAAATCAGAAAATAAACTGTATGTGAAGAGACGGCTGAATAATGTTAAATCTAAAGCATCTGAATTTAGAATTTTTTTTTACTTGCTTACAAGACTTTAGGCGTGTTAAGTTAAATCGGGTAGATAATGTAAAGATTTGATCCAATCTTAGCCTCAACTTAATTTCCCTCAACTTTGTTTTAGATTCAGGATGAATGTTGAAGTTTAACGTTCAGTTTGAGGCCTGACTTTTGTCACTGAAGAAAGAAATATGTTCATTATAGGCAGTCAAACAGCCGTCAGTGAGCACAGCGACAGACCTGCCTGAATCATTAAAACCTGCAGGCAGCAGCTCGAAGTTCGTTCATGTTGATGGATCCACCGATTTTTTTAGACTTGTGACACAAAACAGGTGAAACTCCTGCAGAAAACGTGAAATAATAACTTCACAATGTCCGACCAGATTCACTGTTTACGCTCAGTGTGAGTTTAAAAGGAAGACTTAAGTTTTTAGTGTCAGAATGATGAAAATACACAGCTTTAACACACTTTTTTTGTTTCCATCCTCCATGTTTGTTTTGGTTTAGGGTGGAGGTCAGAGGTCACAGCAGCCTCATGATGATGCTAATAAAGAGCACTAGCGAGCGATGGAGCAGATTATATTAAGAAGTCGTGACGATTGATGTTGCAAAAACAAATTCCTGCAGCACAAATTGATGTAGTGTGTGTGTGTGTGTGTGTGTGTGTCAGTGGTGTGTGTGTGTGTGTGTTTGTGTGTACACCATCCATTGTCCTGTCTTCACTAATCACAGCAGCTCAGGGGCTTCATTTAATCAGCAGAGCGCGGCGCAGCGTCCCATAATAACTTATCAACAGTCGTAGCTTATAGATGAAGGCTTAATTGCCAAAAAATGCTGCAGTGCCCCCCCCATCCCCCCTCCACACACACACACACAACACACACACTTCATCATCATTATAATGTAAAACACAGAGGCAGCAGACACTGAAAGTTACCTGTTCCAGTTCACAAATATCTTAAAATAACAGTCCTAATAATTGATTTTAATAAAAGGGTTTGATTTGCTGCCAGAAACAAACTTTCAGCTCAAACAGACTCCTCATGTTACACTAAATATTTTCAACTCTATGACATGAAACATGAAAGGTTTCCAAAACCTCCGAGCTCTCAGAAAAAAGTTTCCCTCAAGTTTTTTTTTTTTTTCCTGTTACTGTCCGATCCGAAGCGTTGCCCGACATCACCGCTGCTACGTCAGCCAACTTCCGTCAACAAGACGGCGATTTTAGTTTGAAATGTCTGATCTGACGTAGGTGTCCCCCGTGTGTTTGGATCGTGAGGTTTCCTCTTCACGTTGACGTAATTTCTTCTGGACTCTCGGCTGATTCGAACATGAGTCATGTTCATGTTCTGAATCTTGGCGCGAACAAAGTAAATTAAAAGTAAAACATTTGGAAAGAAAGACTTCATGCGGTCACCCACAAAATCTTTTAATGAGCATAAAAGTTGAAATTTCTTGTTTTAGTTCTTGAAAAGTTTGTAAATCTGGAAAAAGCTGTTGTATTTTGTAGTTTCAGAGCTCCGTCCTGCTGTACGTTCTGCTGTTTGTGTATGTGAGGGGAGTGGGATGCATCTTCTGTCGGCCATATCGGGCAGTCAGCTGTTGTGAAACACTGTCTGCTCGTACAGCTGATTGAACAGCTGTTCGCCGCTCATCCAGCTGAACACAAACGGCTCGTTTTCTTTCCTCTTTAACTCGGAGCTGACGATTTCATCACCGCTGAGTTTCGAGCGCTCAGTAAAGTCCAGAGAAGGGGAGGAGGCTTTAACTGTGAACATCAGATCGACGGTCAGATACGGTGACGTCCGAATGACCGACAAGATAAAAATCCAGCAGAGTGTGAGAGAAAAGGTTGAGCTTTCACCAAACACATCTTTCAAAGCTTTCCAGCGACTGAAAGGGCATCACGAGACTTTTGATTTGAAACATCTGCAGGAAGTGTTGAGGTTCATTGACAGCAGCGATTGAAAAACACAGCAGAGTCAAAGCAACTTGAAATAATTAGTGAAGGAAAACAGCAGTTCTGTTGGAGAGGATTTCAAAATCTGCATTATACTGAGCTTATTGAAAACAGGGCTTATAATTTAGAACTTGAAGTGCATTTTCAGGAAAAGGCAGCTTTGCTTTTTGCTTTTTATGCGTTCAGTGTTCAGCAGCTGCTCTTTAACTTTGTCTGTTTGCAGCTTTTTTTCTCTGAAAGCAACTTTACGAGAGAGAAACCGAAGAGCTGAAACTCACCACGACGCTCCGTGAGAGGAGCTGCAGACACCTTTCACATTAATCTTTATTATGAAAAAGCACCCAATAAATCTCCTGAATGTTTCCTCAGAGTGAACCGTGGATGTTGATTGAAACGTTGAGCTTGAATCATATTAAAACAGCAGTCTCAGAGTCTTCTTACTCAAAGATGATGAAATAAAGGCTCAGTTCTGCGGCTCACTAAAAATCTGAGCTTCAGTGAAACAAAGGGAGCTCATCTGTGTGTGTTTTTCTGTTTTTCAGTGTGTGTGTGTCGCGTCCATTGTCCCGTGTCTGTAATCATGGCCTCGTTTTAATCGCGCCCGCACAAAAACACAACTTTAACACAGTTTCCCCTCTCACACGGATTAGGAAAGAGAGCGCCGGCCGGTCAGGTCCACCGTTATTTCACAACGTGTCCCAGCAGCACCAGGCGAGCAGGAACACCGGCTCCTGGCACGACAATTACTTTTTAATCTCCCTCGCCTTTGTTTTGGTTTAGTTGTTTTTTTGTTGTTGTTGTTTCCCCTCTTTCTCTCTGTTTTTTTTTTGTTGGGAATGATCTGAGTCCTTGTGAAACTGACATTTCTCTTATTTTAATAAACTTCCTCTCTTTTGTGCATTTCAGGTGCGACAAGGATTTTCCGCCATCGCCGCCGCTGCTGCTGGAAACATACAGGAGGAAGAATAAAGTGGACGGACAATGGAGCAACAAAAGAAGAGTTTTTTTTTTTTTTTAAACTTCTTTTCTTTTTTTTACCTATTTGTTATCTCTTGATTGTCGCATTCCCAGATCACGCACAGCATCCATCCTCTTCCTCCTCTGCCGCCGTCGCGTCGGAGGTAATCTCGTCAGCATCTCGATCCGAAGTGACCCCTCCACAGATGTGAAGTTCACAACAAAAAGAAGAGTTTAAATAAGGCTGAGGGGGGATTTTATTCTGGCGGGGTGTAAACACGCTCCTGAATTAAAATCTGCAGAGTGCAAGGAGAAATTCAGGGTCACGATCTGTGAAGATAATTGAAATTGCCCCCCCCCCCTTTTACAGTGAATCTCAAATTGCTGCTTTCTTTTCATTTCTGGCAGTAATGTGAGTTTTCAGTGGTATTACAACATGAACTGAGACGAGCCTGAGCGCACAAACACCATCAGCTTATAGGTGAACACGAAAACAGGCTGCAGCTTCCTTTTAAGGTGGAATTTGTGTTTATTCTTCAACAGACGCAGCTCTTAAAATCCCAAAACTTTAACATAAGAGGGAGATTTGCTGTATCAGGAGTGTTTTTATGTCTAAAACTGAACAAATGCTGCTTCTTTAACATCCCTTTACATTTACGTTTACGATCAAATAGGATTAGTTGGTGAACTTTACAGTTTCTACATCACTCCTAAAACACAAAAAAGACTGATGCAGCAGTCAAAGCCTACATTACCCATGATGCAACAGATTCTGCAGTTTTGTACTTTTTATCCGTCAAGTTCGTTCTTGACTTTGGAGATAATAGTTTGACAAATAGTTTTCTTTTTAAAAGTTCATTTCAAAGCCAACATGGAGAATAAAATGGATAAAAATCGAAACTGTAAACGGGTCCATCAAAGCTTTTTCACACTATGCAGCTGAAATCTTTGAATTCTTTAAAACTTAACAAAATGTTGGTTTAAAAAACTTTTTTTTCAAGGATTTCTTCAAGTTATTGAAGTATTTTCTTGAAATTTGGAGCTGAAACTTTCTGTCCCTCGTGACATTTTTCCACTTTTCTCCCCTACTTGACGTTGAGCGGAGGAGAAGATGGCGTCCTCGAACAAAAAGAGTCCAAACTGAGCAGCTGTGAATTTTAAATTAACTCCAATTTTGTATTTTTCCAAAACATTTTCAAATACTAAAGAATGAGTAAAATGAATTTGTTAAGTGAAACTGGGACACAGTCTTGGTCAGTAATCAGGAGAAAGACGGAGTGGATGATTTATTTAACTGGTTCCTCAGATTAAACCTTTATTTGAACAGGTGTTTTGGACAATTGCTGAAAACTGAAAAATTAGTTGGTTTATGTCGAGATAAAAAACACAAAATTACTTTAAAGTCCTCAACTTTCCCTTTACTAAAAAAAGGTGATGTGATGTGATGTCACAGGTGGGTGTGGCTACATATCTCTGACCACACCCACCACTAATCAGACATCTAAGAGGACAACGAAACAGCACGTTTAGCCTGTTAAGTTTCAGTTTTAATAAAAAAAAAAAGGCTTAGTAACTTTAAGTGTTTTTAACCACCTGTTTTTACTGTTAAAAAAACTGAGAGGAAACACCAAAATTTTCTGTGGTGCTATAACGACGCCGACAGGACAATTAGCGCCACCCGCTGTTTATCTTCAGCGACAGTGAATCTGACGTAAAGATCTCACCTTTAAAAATGTTGACGTCTATATAACTTCCCTTTAAGAGGATTTTTTTTTACTGACAAAGAGGATTGGCTGCTCAACATCACAAACTTTCCCTTTAAAAAAATCCAACTTTCCCTTTAAGTCGGAGTTTGATAGATGATCAAACAGATTTTCTCGACTTTCCCCTTTAGAAGGAAGCTCGGTTTTGTTTTGTCAACATCCTGAAGCTCGACGGTCTGAACGTCCTGAACTCTCCCCGCTTTCATAATCAGCACTTTATTGTGAAAGGAAAAGAAAAAAAAAACCCTGAACTTTTCCTTTAAGTCACTCTGAAAGAGGCGGCGTCCGTCTCGTGAGAGGGGGGATTAGCAGGTTGTGAACTCGGACGGACGGACGGATGTTTGCGGCTGAGGTGATGTTGTGCGTGACCTGTGTTGCCATGGAGACGGGAGGAGGAGGGTGAACCGGAGCACTGAATGTGTGCCTGCAGCAGCAGTCTGACTGTACACAGCGACCGACAAACAGACAGACAGACAGGGTGGATCTAAAACAAACAAACAAACAAGAAAAAAAAAACACAACAACAAACAAAAACGCCGAGTGCCAAAGCTGGGATCTGCTGCATTCTCACTACACTTTAAAAAAAAAGAAAAAAAAAAGGGTTCTTCTTCTTCTTCTTCTTCTTCTTGTAAATAGGATATATATGTTTGTTTGTTTGTTTGTTTGTTTGTTTGTTTTTTTCCTGTATTGCTTACAGATTTGTAAAATTTTGCGGAAAAATTTTGTTACATTTTGTAAAATGGGAGCAACTCGTCCCCCCGAAACCCTCCTTGATTTTATTTTGTTTTGTTTTATTTCAAACCTCTCTCTCTCTCTCTCTCTCTCTCGGTTTCTCTCGGCTCCTTTTCTTTTTTGTTGTTGATGGACTTTAAAAAAAAAAAAAAAATGGTGCCAGCAGAGGTATGTGTGTGTGTGTGAGTGTGAGTGTGTGCGACCTTTATTTAGTTTTTTCTTTGTTTGTTTTTTTTTCCTCCGTCTCTCTTTTTTTTTTTTTTGTACCAAACCAGAGTGGAACCACTACAAAAAAAAAGAAAAAAAAAAAGACGAACCAGTTGGCAATACTTCAGTCACTTCTTCTTCATCTCACCGGCACTGGACTTCCGCCCGCCACTTCCCTGCTGAGAGGATGAGGAGGAGGAGGGAGGAAGAGGAGGAGGAGGAGGGGGACTTCAGCTTCACATCAAATCAGATTTGAAAAAAAAAACACACACACACACACAAAAAAGCACCTTTGGACCTTTTTTTTTTTTTTTTTACTGTGCTGAAGTGAAGTAAAGTGCTATTATTATATTATTATTATTATTATTATTATTATCGTAGCCACTCTGTCTGGAACCCTTTTTTGAAGAAAAGCAAAGGAAAAAAAAAATCACACACAGAAAAAAAACAACAAAAAAACAACAAAAAAAGAGAAACTTAAGCCAATCTGCACTTCTTGTTCCGACGAACATGCTTGTATGACCAAGTGACTGTCGTGGATCTTTGTTTTTACAACAAAAAAAAAAAACTGATAAGGAACAAACAACAACAACAACGTGAATAAAACAACAACAAAAAAGCGGTTGAGAAACTGTCAGAAATGGTGGCAAACGCAGAAGGATTCAACGGTAACGATCACACAACACACTCGAACAGTAAGAAAAAAAACCACAAACCAGAATCATGCTGCCTGAGTCATACTTTAATCTCTCTTTCTTTCTCTTGTTTATCTCCCTCGCTCTATCACTTTTTATTTCATCGCTTTCTCTTAATATTTTATTTTTCTCTCCTTCGTTTATTTTTTTCCTCTCTTTCTTTCTCTTTCTGTCTCTCTTTTTTTCTCTTCATTGTCGTCCTGCACACCATCATACACACCTGTAATAAACAAAAACAAACAAAGAAAAAAAAAAGATAAATAGCCTTTTATTCAATACATAACTACATGTTGGCTTGGTAGGCTTAGTTGAAACTAGTTCCATTCCGACAAAAAAGAATAATAGTAAAAACAAAATATGAGCTTCTTTATGTATTGCTTCTGCCGCTGTAGTGTCCTGGTCAGATTTAAAGATGATAAGACTACATATATCTGAAATACTGTATTTACAAATGCATACCAGGGCTGGCCTCAACAAACAAACAACAACAAAGGGGGGAGGGAGATTTTTAACTCCGTCCACTGATCTGGTGATTGATCAGCAGCAGTTTTTTTTGTTTTTCTTTTGTTTTTTTTTTTATGTATGAAGCTCCGGCTGCCGCTTTGAATCGATTTAAAAAAAAAAAAACGCTTGTTTGTTCGCTTAAAGTCTTCATAGTTTTTTAAACTCGTAGCGTTCAGCATCACTAAAGCTCTCTCTGTCGCACTGCTGCACGTCCTTCTGCAAAAACCCTTAAATAAAAACAGAAATAAAGAAAGAAAGAAAGCAGCGCTGTAAAGAGAGGCTCCGGGTGGACGCACAGCCTTAGAAAGCTTCCAAGAGACTTTTATTTTTGCAAGTGTATAGTTTTAATTGAGTATTTTTCTGATGAATGATTGAATGTATTTGCTTTGAGGAGTTTAAGCAAATGTTGTGGGTTTACTGTCCGAATGTCTGAAAGAGGAAAGAGTCGAGCACGTTGGTCGTCTCAATAGCCAAAAAAAAAAAAACCTTCAGTCAGAAACTTTCAGAAAACTTCAGTCAGTCGTCGGCGAAAGAAAGCCATACGTTTCCTTTTTCCTGTAACAGACAGATTTCAGAAAAAAATCTGTCTGAAATATCGTCAGAGTTGCTAAATGGGAGCTTTTAAATATCAAAATTTTAGAAACCAGAAGATTTTTAGAAGATTTTTGTTTTTTACACCAGCAGCTGAATCACTTTTTTCTTCTTTTATCGTCTCAATCGGGGAATTTGCAAAGACATTTTTTTAATTTACTTTGTTGACTAAAATTGTCTTCTCTCTTCTTTCCTCAAAGCTAAGGCAGCTTTGTCCCTTTTTTATTTACAAAAGAGGAGTAAACTAAATGACTTTCTGTCGGTTGTTTTATGAAGAAAAACGAGGTCTGGTCACAGTTTCTGGATGCAACAAACCAGATTCATTCACACACATCGATAAATCTCTCCGGTTCTTCTCGGCCGGTTCAGGTTCTGTCGCTGCAGACTCCATTTTGAAGGAAAACGTGAGTCGACCGGCGTGCGCGACTTTTTCCTCTGTTTCATTTAAAAGTTGCTCTGTTTGCAAAAATATCTATCGGGTGCACCTGGTTTCCCCCAAAAGATTTTAAGCGATCAGATCACGTCTCTGATACGATCGATTTTCCACGTTAAAATTTAGAAGATCAGAAGCACCTTCGATATCCAACTCCAAGAACAGTTAAAGTGCATCTTTCGGTTAACGTCTCACCATCAGTTAACCCCTTAAAATCTTGATTTAAAGTGAATTTCAAACCTTCACAACTCAATTTGTGATTCATCTTCAACTCTTTTTATTCTTTCTCTTTTTTGAAGCTCAAACAGTTTGTTTTGTGGGCGACTCCCTCAGGCTGCAGGTCTGGGTGGAAAAAATGTTTTTGTCTCAAGTAAAATTTAACATCTTATCCATCAAGTAAACTTCAGAGGTCTTTTTCTGTCCTTCAGCCTTTAGTTTTTAAATCGCACTTCCTGATCTGTCCAGTGAGTCACATGGAGAAAAACCTGTAGTGAAGGTGAAAGCTCTGACTGTCTTTTTTTTACTTCAACTCTTTCAAATTAGGCACTTTAGAAGCTTGTTTTTCATAAACGCTCAAGTCAATCAAGACATATGCCTTATGCAAATTCTTCATCAGAAAAGGAGTTCGGTCCGTCATGCTGGAGTCAAACTTCCTGCGATGCAAATCCAAATATCCAGATGCTGTTCTTTAGGTACTGACGGGCGTCGAGCTGCGTTTTCCAATCGCCGGTGATGACAATCGCGGATAAATGTCCCGAACAAAGAGACAACCAAAAAGTCTTTTAGCACCTTCTTCGTTCTTGTGGTTCGATCAGACAGCTTGACCTCTTCAAAAGGCTCCAACATCAACAATAGGATAAAAGGCGGCCCGTATTTTAATAAAAGGTATGAAGGTTTTTCGAGCTCTCTGAAGTCAGACATGTTTCCCTCGGGACTGGATTGTAGATTAAAACGCAGACTGATAAAGACACGAGCAGCAGATTTTTTTCTTCTCTCGATTTTTCTGAGATATATGTTAACTGCTCGCTGTCTGAGTGGAGAAACATCTCTTCTTCTGCATTTTATTTTCTCAGAGAGCACAAGTAAAAATCAGGTTCGAGCCGCTGAGAGGTGAGAGATCAAACTTTATGTGCAAGTGAAGGAGGGGGAGGGCGGTTTGTGATTTCTTTTTGGGGAAACCAGGAGAACTAAAAGTCTTTTTAAGGGGAGTTGAGGCCAGTCCTGCTTCATAACTGAGGTTCTGCTTCTTCTACTACTGCTACTATCAAACAACCAGCCCTGGGCGTAAAAAACAGGCCTGAACACTGTTTCAAATCCTCCCTCCAGTACTCGAGGTGCGTTTTGATTTTTCAATTCATATACCAGCATTTTTTAAAAATCCAAAGTGGAGCACCGACTTGTTTTCGTTCAGTTCCCGACGCGACAAAGACGCTTCTGTTTTATCGACTCGTGGCCCAAAATGAAGCTGCACTTCCTCCGTTTGGGCTCCAGGTCGAAGGCGTCTTTGCCGTTTCTTGACTTCTAATGACAAAAATAGCCATCGATATTTGTTTTTGTTTTGGTTTTTTTTTGCGTTGATTGAAAAGTATTCAAGCTCTGTTTCTGTCGCCCAGGTCAGCAAAACAACCTGTTGATGTCTGCTGTATTTCAATAAAACACAGCCTTTTTCAAAGGGTACACCTCTTCATTGTGTGTGTGTGTGTTATGTGGTCCACTTCAGCCACATTATTATGTTTATTACAGCATCACATACAGACACACATCCACAAAATGTCGACCATCTGTGATTCCAGGTCAAAGTTGTTTACAGCCTCTGATTTTCCTTCAGCGGCAGTGTTCGTAAAAAACAGTCTCATCTCTTCAGCTCTCCAAAAACCCATTTAAAATAGATATATTTGGATATTTTGTGAAAAGATATGTTGAGAAAGAAGAGGGAGAAATGTCTTACTAAAAGTGTAATTAGCTTAAAGAGTTCTGTTTATGTACTCTGCTAAAGGTGTGAGGCCTGTATTCATGATTTTACAAAGTTCAGAAGTTTGTCAGTAAAATAATTCAGAGTATTAAAGGTAAAACTCATTAGGTAGTACTACTAGATGCTGTTACAGTACCTGGTACCATCTGGTACTATGGTACTTGTGTGTATACAGTATTTTTGTATTTTGTATTACAAAAAAACCCTGATGGCCATTCAAAGTCATTGACACCAGTACTACTATGGTACCCCACTGTACTGTGGTGTGTATCATGTACACAAATATTTCTATTTATGTAGTTATGATTCATACTATGGTAATATCTGTAGTACGATCATAATAGGCAATCTGAGATAGCAAGGTTATATCTGATGTAGCTTACCGCAGTATGTGATACCTATCTGAGTTTTTAACTTGTTCTGAATCAGTCTCAGTTTATGACCAGACCAGCAGACAGCAGGTTGTCTGTTTCTATCAGTTTCTAATAGTTCTTTGTCACATCAGACCAAACATTTCTGGGGTTAACTGAAGGTCCGTCTCCTCCCGGTAAAGTCGTCTCGTTGTGAGGAAACGTGAACTAACGTTAGATGAATCACTACCGCCTTTGACCACAGGGGGCGCCAAAACCAACATGAGAAGATCTACAGAGCCACCTGAAGAAAAATTTTCTCTGTTACCTGGAAAAGACGTCAGCAGTTCACATTTAAAGGTGAACATTCGTTTGGAGGCTCGTTCATCAAGCTAACATGCAGGACGAGACGTGTGTAGCTTTAGCTTGAAGATAATGTTTTGTTGTTCAGTCTGTGGCTCGTGTAGCCGTTCAGTTGATTTGTAGACATAAATGAATGTTTTTCTGTCAAACTGATGCAAAACTTGGCACCATCATAAAATCAATGAAAATATAAATATCTGCCTTTTGGAGAGAAGAAATTTAGCTGTAGTAGAAAAAAATATTTTTATTTCCTTTTTTTTCATGATGGACAAACCAGATGAACTACAAAAAGGAAGCGTGTTCCCCTTTTGGCTTGAAGTTGAATTGAACTGTTGGTGTGTTTTTTAGTCATTTTCTTTAAAAATAAAAAACATTTCTGACCTCCCGTTCTCTGCAACCAGGTGAAGTGAGGTGAGGCCTCGGGAGGTTTTCACCTGTTCGACCCACTTCAGTCGGTAAAAGATGGAGGTGAGAGGAAGGAAAAATGGCTGAAAGAAAAAAAAACTTGCGCGGCCTTGAAACTGTTGACGCCTGATGCAACAGGAAAAGATGAGGGAGGCGCCCCCCCCCATGCTTGGCTCGGCTGTTTAGCATTTCCATCCCGTTCATTTCTGGATGTTCTCCACGTTGCTGAGCCCATCGCAGGCGAGCTGTAATATCTGGTCGGTATTCTCAAAGGATATCACGGCGCTGGTGTTAATTTAAGATAAGCTCTGCCTTTGGAATCACAATGAGAATGAAGGGGGTTGTAAAAAAAACATTAAAAATGAATAAGAATAAAGGTGAGGAATCACATTTCGGGCTGATAGCAGCACAGAGCGGATTGAAAGCTGTCGTGCCCTCCGAGCGCTCGGTGTGTGTGCAGGTGTGTAGTTCTGCTAGTGATGTGTGCAGTGTGTCTAAATATTCATCCTGTGTGTTGAGTGTTTGGGGTTTGAGCTTGTGTCTCGGCAGATAAATCGACCTGCGTAAGATGAACATTTCTAGAGAAAACACTTTTTGTGTATGATGCTGCGTTTGGGGCCCCGTGGGAAATCAGGTAAATATGAGTTCTCCACTTGAAACACCCAGCGGTAAATACTGCTTGAAAATTCAACCCTTGATAAAATTTGCATTGCTTTGTGTAAAGAAATGTGTATTTATTATACGTTATATGTATTATATATTAGATAATATGAGAAAATAAGCTATTTCTCTATCTCAGGTGATTTAGTGCAAATAAATCTTTAAAAATAGCTTGATATCAAGTTTTTTTTAAGCTGTTTTGGACATTATGATGTTGAGGGAAATTAGTAGAGGTGCACGTGAGCGCAGAGTCAATATTTAAGGGTTAGTTTGCATAACCTGAACACAGAAACTCTAAATTAAAGATGAATTAATTGATATTTAATTGTAGCTTTTCTTCTGACAAAATTCCTATTTTCCCTTTAATTTATACCAAATGACTTGGATCTGTCCAGATTAAATGAATAAAATCTGTCCTTTTACCGACCCAAAGCTGCACAAATCCACCGATTGAAAACCTGAAGGGAAATGTGAGAAATAACTGTAAGTTTGTCTTGGCTGTTTTCATGCACACAGAGTTGGTTTTATCAGTCAGTCCCTTTATTTTCTATGTAAGCCAACACACCGACACTGACAAGAGGCCAAAATGTGCCGCTGTTCTGTTTCACAGCTAAAAATCAACCATCATGTCACGTTTACTTGCCAGCGTGTTCCCGTTTGGAGGTTTCTGGAAGTTCAGATGTTGATGTTGAAGGTTTTGTAAGTTTAAAGTTGTATTTTGGTCGTAAATCATTTGGTGATTTATAAATGAATAACAAAGAATTAAAAGCATAAATTTTGCATCCTATTGCTGAAAAAAAATCACAAAATGAACAAAATCTGAGTCACTATGATGCCACTTTTTCATGTCGTCTATAATAAGTTTGTGTGAACATGTTTAAATAGTTTTAATGGTTAACTGAAGAGCTTCTCATATAATTATTTTTCACTTTAATTTTATGTCCTGCTCGTAAAAATAGTTTTATTTTTTTAATCTCAACTTTCTCTCATTTGCATTTGACACTAAAACTTCATCAGTTGAGAGTGATAAAAACTGCAGCTCTTGCAGATTTTATGCATCTAAGGGAATAAATTAGGAAGTTACTGCGAGGTGTCCCCTGTGTCATGTGTGCTGCCCTCCCTGTATGTTTACACCTGCAGCCCACAGGCGTTGTGTTCAGCCGGACTGCAGAGTTAAACCCCTCGCCTGCCTGGGGAATCAGGCCAGGACCAGGGGCGTCTGATCGAGGCCTCCCTTCCTCCGAGGCTTTTTGAGCGGCAGACTGCGTTTGTACTCTGAAGCTCCCAGGTGTGAACGAGTGTAAGCGTGTGAATGTGAATCAGGGTGATGTTGAGAAACACGGCACACGCTCAGAGAAGCTTCCCGGCATGAATAAAAAAATAAAAAAAAAACAAAGAGATGAAGCGTCCCGTGAGAATTATCTGCCTAGATTTTCTATGCCAACTCGAGGGATTTGAAACCGGCTCCTGTTTTGCTGCTGCATCTCTTAAAATGTTCAACATGAAGCCAGCTGTGTCAGGACGTACAGTAACACGCTCGAGTCCTTCAGATCAAAAGAGGGGCGACGCATCGGTGGTCAAATTACCAAACAGAGGCCGACTCGCTCGCTGCATCTGCCCGCCGTATGGAGTAAACACCATTACATAAGATGTCTGTGTCTTAATTGGCCGCTGAGACGCAGCCGCCATATTTTTTTCTTCGCGTGTCAGATGCGGACAAGACGCCAGCAGGAGATGACCAGAAATTCTCAGAAAGGCTTATGCAATTCGTCATTGTGTAATTGTGTCTATTCACGCCGCCGCTCGGCCTCTAAAGTGGATGTTGGTTTTTCTGCAGAGCAGCTCTGAGTTGTTGCATCACCTCCGCTTGTGTGTGTGTGTGTGTGTTCCTCTGTACGTTATCCGCCTATAATTCAAAAACCTCGATGCATATTCATCCACAGAGTCTGAACAAAGGCTCCACCAGATATTTTACATCTCAATCTGGAATAACTTGGCAGTAAAGTCATGCTGCTGTGCTGTGAAAACAGACTAAACATAGAAATTACAACTGCAGAGAGAAAACTGCAGGAAAAGACGGTGAGGAGTTTTTTTTTGTTTTTTTTACAGCTGAACTTTAACCTCAATCTGAAGGGCAAACACAAATCAACATATGAAACATGGCAGCTTGATTTGTTGTCTAAACGCCTTCAAAGACGTTAAAAGACGTGTTTGTACTCGTGACCAAAGCTCGTCACAAATCCAACATGCTGCGGTGAAACTCGGCCTCCAGATGCCGAGCGAGCGGAGAGGCGGCATGTGAAGCGGGAATCAGAAAACAGTAAAAGGTGAGTGTTCATCTTTATCCTCGTATTAACAGGGACACAACCCCCCCTGCATCCCCTCCTCGTCTCACTCAGATCTGCACTTCGCTCGGTGCAGAATAATAATCGGATACTTTATCGATCCCTTTAGAGAAATGCTCTTTTTGAGCGTCTTCCACGCGGAGGTCAGAGGTCAGTTTCAGCGGCCCTGGAGCTGCATTCACGGTCTTTTTTTAATATTATTTTGTCCACTAGCAGGTTCTTTTTCACATGATTGCTGCATCTCAATTCAGGACCAGATCCCTTTCAAAAAGGATGCAACCGCAGAAAGACGGAGCAGAATGAGACTATGCTTTCAGAGACGAAACTACGAGTATGTTCGGCAGGCGTCAACAAATATTTCAGTGTTATTGCTGAATACATCCGTCGAATCATCACACGCTGTGATTAACAACACGTCCTTCTAATGGGAACAAACAGCGGCGTTTCTATCAGGCTGATATAATCCATTTTTGCAGGTGAAACAACAGTAAAGTTAAAAGTGATTCGATGTTTTTTCAGTGTTAAAGTTAAAAACAGATATTCCTTTAAACGCTCATTATCACACACACGTACATGCTCACCTAAATAGATATGAATCTCAACATCTTTTTCTTATTTCCCCCCAGTCTCTTTGTGAAACATTCAAGATGCATGTTTGCAAATTTGAATCTTTTCATTGACTTTTTGTGTGCAGCCAGCTCAACTGTTCGCTTTGCAGTCTGAACACACAGTTAGTGTGTTTTCCACGGCTTGTCTTTATCCATTAATCACATTTGTTACTACACTGACAGAGATATTGGTGGCTGAAAATCCATATAAAATTCCCCCTTTGTGCTTCATTTCTGAGTAGCGGTGGACAGAAACGTCCTGCTATTAGCAACTCTATCTAACTTTGATTTCACCAGTGCATGTTTGGAAATGACCACATGTACCCGTAACTAAACATGAATCATTTTAAGAATAAATACAAACACTTAATTCACTTCTTTCCTGCAAAGTCAAAGTATTTTGTATTTCGACAGCCTGAATATCTGAATCACACCTGTTTAAAATGACTTTTAACTCCGACAGAGGCCCCGATGAATTTCACACCAGCTTGGTGTCCTGATGTGGCAACACACACACACAAACTGTGATCTCACACATTCAAGCTTTAAATATCACAAAAAACTCAGGAATAATAACTCATCTGAATCTCTGCATAGCTTGAATTCAAGCATCTGTGGTTTAAAGGCATCGTGGGACTTTTGCTCTCTGAGTTTTTTAGTTTCATTGAGCTGTTTGAAGACATGCTGAAAGCTTAAAAAACCTTTGTGCCACTCGAACGTCAGTAAAAAAAAAAAAAGAAAAGACTGTTTTCTCTCGATACGAGGCCGGTCTGCTCTCCCTTTGAGCTCCTGCCTGTCGTATCACAATTTGTACAAAATGATGAAAGACGTCACAGAAAAACAGTTATAATTTAATATAGAAAGAAACAAACAGAGCCAAAGAACAAGTTCTACTAATGTTTTTTTGTGTGTGTTTTTGTGGAGGAAACTGAAAATGAAAACAGAAAAATTCATGTCCTTGGCTCATCGTGATGTGATTATCAGGTAAAAGAGCTGAAAAATGAACTTAACACAAAAACAGCTCGCACACTCGGCATTCGGCATTCCAGCTGTTTGTGATTCATGAAGTTCAAGATACTGCTTTTAGTTAAAGTTATTTATTAAATGGAGCAGCAAAGTTTCTCTGCAGTTTTTGTTGTGTTGGACGAGCGTGTGTTTATGAGAAATTTAATCAAAAGCTGATTGGACGTGTGAATCATGCTTTAATGGGCAGCTGCTCGTCAACAGGGAGGCGGTTACTCCGATCAGACGAGATATTGGGCCTCGCCAGGAAACCCACGATGAGCCATCCCGCTGCACTTTTATTATTTTTTAACCTTCGCGCACAGCAGGTTTGTGAGTTGCAGCAGCTCGGCTCGCATTCACGCCGCTCCACGCCGGGAGCTCCCCATTATAACCACAGTGCCATACTGGGAGCTCCCCATTATAACCACAGCTTGGCACTGGTCAGCACTGAGCAGATGCACTGAAGCAGCTGTTAGACTTTAGTAACCCCTGAAGTGAAATCCCTGCACTGCATTTGACCCATCATTAATATTCAAACAGGAGTAAACGGCTCAAACGCTCAGAAAAAAAACAACCTCATTGTTGTCTGTTTGTTTCCAGGAACGAAAGGATTACGTTGATTTCAGGTTTTATTTAGCCACAAGAAGGCAGTGATGATAACTGTCGTTTAAAGCAAAACTGAATAATCATCTTTATTTTCCGATCATTTGTGTTTAAAGAAATGTCAGTTTTTATATTTCATCCTGAGAGGAACGTGAACATCTGAAGCACATTTTATCATTATCATTAACATTTGTATTTGATCTAACAGTCGTCGAGATGTTTTCTTAAGAAACTACAAATGTTAACCTCATGGTGGCGCTGTGTAAAAAGTCAGAGGATCACCAACGTCAGGAGGAGTCAACCTCTGATGATGATGAACATCTGTGCAAAATTTCACAGCGATTCATCAAAAAACTGTTGAGAAATGTGAATCTGAATCAAAGTGACTGACTGACCAACAGCCACAGAAAACAGCTAAATGCATCAAAAATGTTAATTAACAAAAGGTACCTATAAAGATTGTTCATTGTTGAGTGTTTGATCTTTGAGACGTTTCTCTTCTCATCTGAGAAGTGATCGATCAGAAAAACGTCTTCTCGATGTAAATAAACACGAGTTAGCATTTTACGTTGATTTGATTTGATCTGAACATCACAGTATGATCAGAAATGTGACACACGAGAATCAGATGTGTTTGAAGTGAAACACAAATTTACAACACGTGTCCACAGGAGGAAGAAAAAAAAAATCAAAGAGGAAAAGACGTATGTTTTTCTGTTTGATGATTTTGACGTGTCTTCATAAACATTTATTCATTTATGTTTATGTGAAACAAACAGCTTCTGATCAGCTTTAAAGTCTTAAACTCAGCAAAACTGCAGGTACAAGAGCGAAAAGAGAAGGCGTTATTAGCTTCTATATATTATTATATTTCAGCCCAAAATCATGTCCCTTTTTGCAGGAAAGGAGGTTCAGAAACATCCAAATAAATTACACAGAAAATTAAAACTTTTCCAAAGTTGGTTCCCCTGAGAAACTCGCTCAACTCTGAAAATCTTTGCAAAGCATGTTATTATGAAAACACCAGAAAAATGAGTTTTGTCTCACTAATCTGAAGAGCCTTGACTGAACTAAAGTGGGCAACAAGCTCAAAAATAGTTGAAAAAATCACGTTTAATGATGAACTGTTCGAGCTTCAGGACTGATCACTTATTCTAAATGACTAAAAGTCCATTTAAACTTTGCAGATCTACTCAGTGGGATATTTTTTCCTTATTTATTTTACATATTCATCCCATTATTTTTAACCTTCATTCACCTTGGGTACTTTTGTTAAGAGCACCGCTGTCTTTTTCAGGATTTTATTTGTCACATGCACAACAATTACACAAAGCTGTCAATGAAAACCACACAAGTAAAAATTACAAATAAATTCAAGATACAGGAACAGAATACGGTATATAGAATAAAATATAAAACTAAAATGAGTGAAATAAAACAGAATATAGATAATAGTGTTGCGCAGTAGACGTGTAAATGTTTTAAGGTGCAGTTAAAAGGATTTTAAACGGGCTGTCGGCTCATAGTTCACTCTCGAGCTCGTCCACATCTGGAAGCCGCCCAAAACAACACACATTCAGATCTGCTGGTCTACAGAGGGGGGGAGGCGATCGTTTAAACATGAGCGAACGGTATGCGCCTTGTTGGACGAGCTTCTCTGGAAAGACGTCCACGGTGACGCTCGGCTGTTCACACGACAAGTGGCAGAAATAGTCGTGTGAGGAATGAGAAAAGAAAAAAAAAACACCAGCCTCCACATCTGGCCGATCGCTGTGTGAAGTAGGTGTGATGGTTGGAGTGTCTTTTCAGAAAGTTTGAGAAATTGTAAGAAACATCCCCCCCCACACCTCCAACATGCCGACGTCAGAAAGGTGTGAGGAGGTTTTCACATGCTGTTCTGTCATCTGACAAACACTTCAGCTGAAGGATAAAAATGCTTTTAAAGGGCTCAAAGGAAACGTCACTGAGATTCATCCTGCAGGGTCAAACCACAAGAAGCTGCAGTCGATGTTATAACATGATCAAAAAGAAACTCGACCAATCAGAAATGTTCTTGTGCCTTTAAAAAGTACTTCCTCTCGAGCAGGGACTTTATGAGGGGTAAAATAATGTCCCTGAACTTCATTTAGACCCTGGTCCCTGTGATGGAAAAGTTTCTCCAAAGGTTCCTCGTTTCTAGGGAAAGTTTAAGTCCACACTTTTCTCTCTTTTAGCTTCGTGTTTGGTCTCCACCACCTGAAATGTGTGTCTCTTTAGCTGCTAAACGCTCCACTATGAGTCTGCTGTCTGCTGGTTTTTCTCAGACAATAACGCCCCATAAAGAGATAACTGTAGACACCTCCCTCACTGTCACGTTGTTTTTGTGTTGTCATTTCATACGTAGCTATAAAAAATATCAATTACAGCTACTTTAAAGGGCATGCTGGGAAACATATCTATCACAGGTGCAGGAAGCGGACGAGTGCTTCTGATAAACTCAAAAAATAACTCCAGAAATTCAATGAATCCTTCAAATCAGTGATGCTCAGCAGTTCAAGAGTTTTGATCTTTGTGCACCTGATGGAGGGGGTTGAAGTGGGGGGAGGGGGAGCGCATCAGTGCCTCCACCCTCAAGTTTCCATCGCTTGTGTTTGTACAGATTCAACCTGTGAGAAGTCAGCGAGGAGCTGCTGATGAGTGAGTGTTTGTCAAAGGAGCATTTTCACCTACAAAACCACCGAGTTACCCCCTCAACAACTCCACCTGCCCCCCCCCCACTCCACCCCATCCTCGAGTGACAGGGTGTTACTGCATCTGCGTCGCCGTGGAAACATGTTCATCTTGCATCCTCCAAACACACACACACATAGACGGCCTTCTGTTAAATGGAGCAATTCACAGGAAAATCTCTGGCTCGGCAAGGGGAAACACACACACACACACACACACTCTGCATGAATATGGAGCTAAAAGGCAGAACGATAAACACACTCTTGTACACTGGAAGCACTTAGGTGAACTCACACACACACACACTCACTCGCAGCTTTTTGGGGGCACGGCAGCTTTCATTCCTGACTGCAGCTCTATATATCGCACGGAAATGTGATTTCACACTGAACTTTTCAACCCGTTCTTTCGGGAGAAGAAGAAAGAGTGAGAGAGAAAGAAAAAATCTCCGAGCACATCAGTATTTTTGGCAGCTGGTGAGTGAGGCGATGCTTCGACGTGGAAACCCTCCTCCCTCCTCCCTGAGATGTTTTTAGACTCCACGCAGGATATCAAGGTGCCAAATTGTGAGTTTTTCTATGAGATAAAGTAAATACATCTTAAACAAAAAAGCTTGTTTTTTCACTGCTGCTTTGGAAGTTTTTCTAAATGTAACGCATGAACAATTGAACTGCTGTTTATTCTTTATGCACATTATTGTACTGCTGAAAGATGCACACATAGTTGCAGCTAATGAGCACACATTTCAAACATGTGCCACTTCAAATAAAACATTTTTATGGCTGCTCAGTTCCATTAAATGGAAGTATTTCAGATTTTTGTGTGTGCTGTTTTCTACTTTCTCTCCCTAAATTCACCTTGACATATCTGACATTTCTGCAATCTGTACTCGAATTTTCAGATTCATTCATCTTCTCCAACGATTTTCATTAACATGTCTCAAGAGCGTCTAGCGCGAAAAGAAAATATGGGCGGATTATAACCATGAAAAAAAAAACTAATTTGCAAGATGAAAAGCATTTTTCTTTTTAACAAAACTATTTTTTCTGGCTTTATTCTAATCAAGGCTTTCTTCTTGTAAAGTATTAGAGGACTGATTAAAATTAACAATCTAAGAAGGTTATTAGAGAAAATCGTTTGCTACCTGTGATGGAAGGGGGATGACGAGACGGCACTTCTCATCTTAAGTGATCGATTCAGAGGCTCCGATGTGGAGAAGTCCTTTCAGACCCCATTCACACCTGGTGTTTGCTTTGAGCTTCAATAGACCTTTTTCACAGCAGAAACGTTGGCACGTCACAGCAGGAAAAGCACAAGTGTAACTGATAACATGAAAAAAAAGGAAAAAAAAGACTGCGTTCCCATATTTGTATGTAATCGCCCACTTAATTAAATTCAGTTCAGTTTTATTTATATAACCACAACACCTGTTATCTCCTCTTACACATGGAGTAGGTTTAGACTGTACTTTTTATGATATTATTTACAGAAACATTACAGTTCTCACCACAATCGAGCAGAGTAAGAATTTCCTTTTTATGAGGAAAAAACCTCAAGCGTGGTCGGGCTGTAGGTGGGCGGCCATCTGCTTTGAGAGACAGACAGACAGCTCTTTAAGATATAATGGTTCCTCACTATTAAAGGCTTTTCGTTTCTATTCTGTATTTTAAAAGGAGCTACTCTGTCGAGTTTTTGAAGCATTTATGATCAGTTGGAGGGTCTTTAGAGACTTATTGGGGAGGCCTAATTATTAAGAATTGCAAGACTCCACCATAGAAATGACAAATGCATGGACAGCTTCTTCTTTTCACAGAGAATTTGTCAGATTTTTGCACTATTACAAAGGTGGAAAAAAGAAATTCCTTGAATTTTGTTTTATACAGGAGATTAAAGACCTGATCTGAGAGTACCCCAAGACTCTTTATGGTGGTGCAGAAGGACAGGACTATTCAGTCTTGAGTATCTGTAGTTAATATTTCTTGAAGCTATTAGGACCCAGGTACAATAACTTCAGTTTGGTGTGACATTTTGCTGATTTATATATATATATATATATATATATATATATATATATATATATACACACACACACACACACACACACACACACACACACACATATATATATAATTGATAGATATATATATAATTGGGTATCATCTGCGTAACAGCGAACATTTAGGGAGTGTTTCATAATAATACACCTAAAGCACACATATATAAAATGAATATAACTGGTCCGAGCACAGAACCTTGTTGAACTCCGTGACTAACTTTGGTAGGCCTAAAGGATTCATCATTAGCTTAGCGTGGTTCCTTTAATGCTAATTAAATGTTTAAATCTGCAGAAGGATTTGATTGTCAGTTCTGTCGAATGCAGCACTGACATCTGATAAAACAAGGACAGAGACAAGTCCGTTTTCTGATGCAATTAGGATGCCATATGTAACTTTCAACAGTGCTATAATGAGCTCTAAACACTGACTGAAAATCCTCAGTTAAACTACTTTTATGCAGAAAGTCACACAACTGACTGGCGACTTCTTTCTCAAGGATATTAGAGAGAAAGGAAAGGTCAGATAAAGTTTATAGACAGACAGATGGACATATACGCCAATTAAATCCGTCAATGTAAATGTATGTTATGTGACTAAAGGTATAAGGGAATAATTGTTTTATACTGGTAATGATAATAATTTTAGATAATAAAATGATTTAGAATGAGCATATTTATAACACCATATTTTATGTTTGTTGTGGTTTTTAAATGGAAATATGTGGTGAAAGCTTGGTTATTAGTGTAGTTTGAAACAATAAGATTTTAATATACTACTCACAGGTGTGTTTCTGGTTTACTCTTTTGCAATAAATTAACAATGTTTGTTGCCTCAGTTCGGTTTTTGTAGATCTAAATCTTTGTGGAACTGGAGCACGAGTTTCATTTTCACCTCCGACAGTTTGACAAAGACGTCCCAACATCCATTTTCACATCGACGCTTGACATTCATTAAACCTGCCAATGAGGAAGAAAGTTCAGCTGCATCACATCAGTCAGGTTTTTCAGCAGAACAGCTGTCATTACGAATGTCTGTGGCTATTTTTAGTTGCGAACGACTAATTTATCACACGTACCTGTAAACCATCCAGTGAAACCTTAATCATCATTATTAAACGTCAGAGGGGATGATCAATGATTCATTTACAGAGCTCACGTCGAAGCAGACTTTACAAACTGCTTTGAAATATGGATAAAATTAAAAGATCATTAACAGGGGATCAGTTGCTAAGATGAAACTCAAACAGCCTGAACTAAAGTTTTTATTGTAAGTTTCTCACATTATATTTTCCATCCCATCGTGTTGCCTGCAGATTTATCACCTGTCTGCTGGAGCTGGTCAGTTTCTGCTGGATTTGATGAAGAAAATTAGATAGATAGATAGATAGATAGATAGATAGATAGATAGATAGATAGATAGATAGATAGATAGATGAATAGATAATACATTATAAATTAAAAGCTAAGTTAAAAAGCACAGTTGCACATCTGCAGAATATCAGTAAAAAGGAGTAAATATAAATATATATAATATATAATGTAAATATAAAAATAAAAAGCAGACAGACACAACAAATATAAAAATTAACAGAGATTAAGAAGTAGCAGTGAAAAATTGTGCAAAATGGCAGTAAACTGAAATTGAATAACCATGTTAGGTTTATAAGTTTATTCTGAAAAGACAACTTCTTCCATCAGATCACAGAAGAATAAATCAGTCACACAGGTGATTTTTACTTTACGTTGAGGTCACCAAACTTTCTTTGTGCTCTTTAACTTTGAGACTGACTCTTTTGAGGCTCGTGACTTCATCTGATTTTCATCTGAAGTGTACAAATGGCAGTTTATGTACGCAGCAGGACGTTTTGATGTATTTTCTGGAGCTGCGATCTGTTTTGATTTTCTGTGTCGTTTAACATACGGCGAAATAAGACTTGTCCATAAATACATGAGAGCGAAAAAAGTGGAAAAACAGGCAATTTAGGACGTTTTGCTTTTTCATTTTAATTAAGAAAATAATTTCCAGCATTACAGTTTTTTTTCTTTATTGTCTCCTAACGTTGCACACCATCTGGCTCCAGGCAAACTTTTTGGTTTCCAGTTGACAGTGTGGGTGCGACAGCGAAGAATTATGAAGTTTTTTTTTTTTTCCTTAAACAAGATAAATTTACGTTTTTGATGCCACATTTGGGAGTTTTTTTTTTGTTGTTGTTGTTTGTTTTTTTGCTGCAGGAGAGATTTGTTCTTCCTCCACTGAGAGAAAAAGAAGAGACAACAGCTGGAAGAGGGCAGAGGACACACACACACATTAACTGTCTTTCTTCAAACTCACAGTTTTTTCTCTTTTCACACACACACACACACTGCACTCAGTCACACTTTGCATCTCTTTCACACACATATTCACACATTTCTCATTGTCACATTCTTCCTTTTTGCCTACACACGTACACACACACACACACACAGTCTTAACGCTTCCATTTTTCTCAATCTCACAACACGAACACACTCCTCTCACTTCCTCTCTCTCTTTCCTTCACACACACTTGTTTGCAGCCTCTTGGCAGATGCCGGGACGTCCCAGGGGGGGCAGGGGGCAGGGGTTGCGATGGCGATACGAGTCTCTTTCTCAAAACTTGATTCTCTAAAACCTGATACTGAACATCTAAGCTGATTTGTGTGTGTGTGTGTGTGTGTGTGTGTGTGTGTGGTACTATGTTCAGTGTGAAAACCTCTTAACACCACACACACACACACTTCCTTTGTATCTTGTATCTCCAAAAGCTTGAACATCATTCGGTTTTAAGATTATTTTTTAAAATCCAGAAAGTTTTGTGAGAAAAACTTCTTTTCTTTTCTGACACTTTTTTTAAATCCAAATTTCAAGATCTGTATTGTCATCGCAGAATAATCACAGGGAAGCAGTGAATTTCCTCCAACAATGCTCAAACAAACATGCATAAAAAGGAAATATCACACAAATAAGATGAGACTTAAAGACAACAAATAGCACAGAAGTTAAAATATAAGAATAAAATCTTACATATATATAAAATAAGATACTTTTGTAGACTGTAATGATAAATAAATAAACTTTACTGTAAACATGTTGTGCCGTATTATAGTAAATAAACACCATTATTGAAAAAGATCTTAAGATAAGATAAAACTTTATTAATCCCACCTCGGCGAAATTAACTTGTTAAAGCAGCTCAAGGTAGACAGGCAAATATGACATGAAGAGCAATACCAACAAAGCTTTCCACAAATTAAACCTGCCAACAGAAAGTTAAAGTCCTCTCTACGTCACGAAGCTCCACCTGTTCGCTGAGGACAGGTGTGATATCTTTAATGAGGAGTTTGTTAGTTTACCTTTTGCTTAAGTATAAATTGAAAAACTACAGTATAAAGTACTCAAATACAAGTAAAAGTCTGACATTAAAGCTTAAATAAAAGTATTATCAGCTAAATGTACCTGAACTTTCAAAGTAAAAGTCCTCACAGTGCTGTTTACTCTGATGTTTCTGGATTAATATTCCTGCTGCATTAATGTGGATTTTACTGCTGTTCATGTTTCAGCTCATTTAAAGTAAATTTTGAACCTTTTTCCTCCACTTAAATGTATTTGAAAGTTTTAGTCACTTTACAGTTTTTCAGATCTCCAGATGTGTTGAGTGTTTGAAGGAAGAAGTCTTCCTTTATGTGTTGAGAAAATTCTCCTCCTTCTTCAGATAAATAAACTATTTAAAGCCTCCTTGGATCAGCTGCATCGTCACAAAGCTGAAAACAGGCTGTTTTTCTGACTTTTTACAGATACGTGGTTCTCACAGGACAAACATATATGATGATCTTATAGACCATGATGCATTGCTGCAGATGAAACTAGCCAACAGTAAATAAAGTCGTTTAAAGATGGAGCAAAAGTATAAAGTAGTTTAAAATAGAAATACCAACATCCTCGTGCTCTGATTGGCTGTTTATAGCTGTGAGCTCTCTTACGATTGGCTGTCAGTTCTGTGTGTGTGTGTGTGAAACATAAAAATGGCAACATGCATGTGTGTGACGGTGCGAGTGTGAATGTGTAGTCGAGGTGGAGCTGAAACTGGATATCCTGCCAGGAAACACACACATGAACACACACACACACACACACACACACACACACACACTCTCCATCAAGGTCGTCCAGCAGTTCTTCACAGCAGAAAGTGATAACAAGCTCAGAGACTCAAACAGTGCCCCCCCAGCAAGACTCAGACCCGGACCAGCTCCTGGACTGTGTGAACCCTGAACCCCCCTCCCTCCATGCCATGTGTGTGTGTGTGTGTGTTACGTATGTTTACACTTGGTAAATCAGTTTTCCACAGATTTAAACTCATTTTAAGGTAACATTAAACCACAGCAGTAAAACTGATTTTACAATTCAGCATGTTTCCAGGAGTTTCAAGGTTTTTCCAGGTGTTTTCAAGAGGTTTATGTTGTTTATTAAATAGCGATAATGTGAAGGTGATGAAGGAGACTCTCTGCCTTAGGCGATAGTACTCCAGAACAATTAAAAAAAGGAGGAATTTTCAACAATTTATATAGAGATGTGATTTGAGTAAATACATATAGAAACCTCAGAAAATATAATCAAAACAATGTCCAACTTCAGGCTGGTCATCCAATGGACCTTTCCCTGCCTAGCACCAATATCCCTAAACACCAAAAAAAAAAGAAAACATCTGAGGTCCCAGTATATTTACCCCATAGCAGAAAACATCATTCTCCAAGCAATTAAAGAAAATGTTATAAAATTTAAATCACAATGTCCTTGTTCGGGGTCCTCCAATCCGTTTCTATTTTCCATGTTTGGGTGTCTGAATCCCTTCAGAACATTTGGGTCCCCGAACAACCAGCCACCTTCATTGTGGCCTTCACCCAATTTATCATCCTAGGAGGAAAGAAAAGAAAGCACCAACCAGTATCTTTGCAACAAACAACAAATACAAATTGAAACATCAATGCAAATGAACACCTTATAAGTAAATGTGAAATTCACAATATCATACTTTCACATTATTCCAAGTTATAAATCACATTTTCCATTTCCCCCCTTTGATCATATCACTCCATAGTAAGAACCTCCTAAATAACTATCCCTGCTATTTTAGTACATTGTCAGTTCATCAAGAAATCCCCTTTATGTGTTTTTTTTTTTTTTTTTGGATTGGATGTTCAAAATGCCTATTTCTCCACCAATCCAACTTCTATCACCATTTCCTCGTCACCATCAGTATCAGTCATATGCAGTAATGGCATCTGAACTTGATCTCCAAGCATCACAACTCCAACCCATCTCAATATCACAGCCTTCGCAAAGGTCAACAGTAGCGTACAGAAACAAAACATCACACACAATGACAGCAGAACTGCTACCAAAATCTGAACCAACACTGCACCCACCGGTCCTAATCTCTCCTGCAACCAAGCATTCACAGACCATCCAGCTCCTTCCGATGGGCCAAACACATCCCTTTAAATTTAAACTCTGGCTCTAAATATGTTCATGTGTATTCCCCTTGATCTTCCCATCTAACATTACGCAAAATAAGTGAGCAATCACCCTTAATTTTCCACCACTTCATGTCATTGTACAAAATATATTTCCTTTGCTCACGAGGCACAGTGTCAACTTCAGGCCCTTCTAACAACACATCTTCACCACGACCATTTTTCCACTTAGGAGGGTTGTTAGCACCCACATTAAACCCACATTGACAGGGAAGGTGAGCCATTCTCCCTGACTTAGCTCTAATCACAGTCTTCACAGCAGTTGGCGTCGTGAGAATCATCTGAGGTGTTATGTAGTTAACTGCACCACATTTATACCCTCAGTAACTTTCAACGCTGAAAGAATACATTTCCCTTCCATTTCTTCAACTTTCAGCTGGAGAGTTGATGTCTTCGTTGTCATTTCTCCTATTTCCTCAACAACTTGATGCTCTATACTCTTACTTTCATCTGTTACCACCAGAGTCACTATACTAGCTCTGAGTCCTGTCTCTGACCCCTCACTCTCAAGCTCAGGATCATAAAAAGAACATCTATAATCACCTTGATCTTCCTGCTGGGGCTTACATACATAAAGACTACAATCTCCTTCAATCTTCAATCTTCTCTTATCGTTAAGTAACACATTTCTTAATGGTGATGGTCTTGACAAATTTAGTACCCTGGCATTGTTATCTTCCCACTGGACTCCCTGAAATTTCTCTTCACTGCTGCTTTCTCCTCTACACTGACATGGGAGCTGAACTGACTTCCCCAAAGTCACTTCAACCCTAGTCCACGTAACGTTTTGGTCTGACTCTTTTCCGAACTGGTCTTGAACTTCTTCGTCTAACTGAATCTCTGGCTTCTCCTGCAGTGGAATCACAGCCCTTTGTAACCTTTGGTACTTCACTCTCCCCCGAAACAGGCTCTGCTGTTTCTGGGACATATTGGAAATCAATGTCACCAAATCTTCTTTCCTGTCCGTTAACTGCAAACTCATCCCTGGCATCATCAAAAAGGGATCATCAGCACTGTCCACAACATGGAACAGTCTCCTCTCCTGGATTTTGACCCTGGAGCTCTTCATGCATCTCTTCCTCTGGCTCTCTTGAGCCTTCAACATCTCGGCTCTGTGAGCGCGACGCCTCTTCTCTTGGCGCTTTGACACAATACTGCGTACAACTTCAAATAGTCCTTCACAACATTCATTAAACCATTTTCTTCTGACCTTGTCTCCAAGTTGCACTGTGCTCCTCTTTTGCTCCTCAACCCTCTCTTGCACCTCCTTCCTTCAGAGACATACGCTTGCATCTCATCTTCCAAAAGAGCCAGACTTGGACCCTTTCCACTTATACGCAAACAAGGCATTGGCATTTGTCTTCCCATGACCAGCTCATGAGGTGTCATATGCAAATCATGCAGCTCACTCAAGCGACACACCATTAATGCCAACGGAAGTGCCACTATCCAATTTAGACCCGTGTGTTGGCAGATTTTAACAATGCGATTTTTCAGAACACCATTCATTTTTTTCACAAATCCCTTGGCTTTGTGGATGATAGACTTCCCCAAGACGCTGTGTAATTCCCAGTTTGTGCAAAATCAAATTCACCGTTTTATTCACGAACTCTTTCCCATTGTCTGAGGATATCCAATCTGGAAGTCCTCACCTGCTTATAACCTCTCTACACAAAAACTTGGCAACAAACTGAGCATCCTTCCGCTTGGTTGGACAAGCCTCAGGCCATCGTGAAAATCTGTCGACAACGACTAGCATCTATCTTTTACCTTCAACTTCAACTGGTTTTATCAAGTCCACAAAATCCACAACTAGCTCATGCATCGGACCCCTTGGAGTTGGAATGTAACCAGGAGGAACCATCACACATCAGTATTTTTCAGACAGATAGTACACCTGCCTATGACATAATCAATCTGTTCAAGCAAGTATGGTGCCCAAAAGCCATATTCTTTTGTGATCTTTCTCCTAACTTTCCCCCTTGCAACATGAGCTAACCCATGTGCTTCCTGAATCATCAGACCTAACAGGTCTGAAGGTGCTACTATCAGCCCCTCTATGCTATTTCTTTAGGCTTCGTCATAGCATGCAACAGTTTCATTATTTGAGCATGATGTTGTATTGGAGAATCATCCGTTTTCTTAAATCCTCTGTACTTCCACACCGCTCCAAACAAGTGACACACTGTGTGCATATCAGCCAACGCTCACAGCTCCTACAAGGGACAAACTAATCCCCGAACGTGTTCCCGCTCGCAGCAAGACAGTCACCTTATTATCACCCAATGCTCACACCCATTCACCTTAAAATTATCAAATAATCTCAGTATCGAATCCCCAGCACAGCTCAGATCAGAATAAACCATGCACAGCCAATGAAACTCACATTTGCAACTCTCAACAATGTTTAAACCAAAAAATTATACTCCATTAATTAATTAAATGCATTAAGTGGTCAGTCCATTGCCAAGCTTCTCTTCTATGTAACTACAACATAGTATCTTATGTGTATGTAGATAAATGGATATACTCTTATTAACCCCAAATTGAAAAATATTCTTATGATAGCCTATAAGTGAAAACAAACTAAATACACATCAACAATAGTGACTATAAATGAGTATATGCACATGTTTAAAAGCAGGTATTTGCTAAAAGAGTTTGTGTGGATTCAGGAGCTGCACGCTGTCATCAGCAAGCCTCAATCCATGTGACACACTGACCAGCTGCCTTCACGTCTGGGCTCCGTCTCCTCCACGAGCTCTCACACAGCATAGGTGGATAAAGGAAGAAAAAGAGAAAACAGGCAAGAGTTCAATATCTTATGAACCCACTAAAAACAATTCAATGTGATTTATGCACGTTATTTGCCAACACTTGGTCATTTTATCTACAACAGATAATTTTCCCCTTTAGACTACAACTATTAATAAACTCTAAGTTATAATTTCATACAATACATTATCAATTCAGATGTTATAGTTTATTTCATTCTAATAACATCTTAAATCTTATATTATTACTCACAAGCTGTACTCTTTTTATTTTAGACAAGGAGAGAAGGGAGGGAAGTCAAAGTCAAAAATCCCCCTCAAAAGCTCATAAGTTCTAATCAAATTTATAAAGTCCTCGCTTTTGAGGCTCATATGTTTTACCACTTTACCACCAAAGACAAAATATCTTTCCTTATGAATTACCAAATCCCCTGTTCTCACTTATATATATATATCTCACATATATATATATATATATATATATATATATATATATACCTATTCAATATGAAATCTATCACATTAACATAAACCACATAAACCAACTCATTCCACCACAGCCTTTCACACATCACACACGCACACAGAGAGACCAAAACACAGAATAATCTCACAGAACAAAAACACACAGCAGATTCAACATTATCCCAAAAACACAAACAACATTCAATCCTAAATTCTCAAAGTCGACTCATTCATACTTTCCCTATAGCATGCTTTTTCTGCCGCTCCTTTTTCTCTTTTTGCTTCTAAATTTGTGCGACCTTATGAGGAGTAGATATTCAGTGAGAGGCTGCTTCAGACACTGTTCGTCGAGTGGGAACATACAATTGAATTTTTAATTCTTCAACTCCAGTTCCTAGAACTGACCTGAAATTCACCTGGTGATTTTCCAGGATTTTTAGGCCCGTCTAAAACCGCCTCCCAGAGGGCTTTTTGTCCAAATCTGCGGCTTTCCTTCTCTTTTACTTTTATTCTCTCTTTTCCTTTATTTTCTTTATTTCTCTATTGTCTCTTTACTTTTTCTTTTTTCCTTCTCTTATTTCTCTTTACTTCTCTACTTCTCTTTTACCTTGTCTAAAGAAAAAAAAAGAGATAAGTAGCAACCCTGGGCCCAGGGGAAATTGGTAAGAAAAAAGAAAAAAGAGCCAATTTAGCCAATTCCGACTATTTCTCAAAGCCAACTTTCACGCAGTAACTAATATACATGTGTCTTACCATTAAGAAGCTGAGGGCCCAGTCTTCATTAATCTTGCATGGTGTTATTTAGCTCACCTTATTTACTAATTAAGCTATTCTACACTTTCACTTCAACTTCTTATTTTCTCTATCTTCTCCATTACACTTCCCCCTTCTGCATTATCAATAACGCAAAAAAACAAATTTAGAACGGAGCATCACTTCAAACATCAACACATCATGGCACACACACACACACACACACACACACACACACACACACACGCTTCTTTACGGCGTGTCCAAACAGCACTTTACCCACAGCCTCAACAAACAAACCAGCACCCAATGATGTGAGAAAAGCTCACCTTATCTGCCGGCTCGATTTCGCGGGAGTCCGTGCTTGCTGAAGCTGTCGGCGGCGCTGCAAAACAGCGCTGCCACAACACGGCCACAACACGTCCTGAGTTCGTGACGCCAAAATTCTTGTTGTTTATTAAATAGCGATGATGTGAAGGTGATGAAGGAGACTCCGCTGACACTGTCTTACTTGTATATAAAAAGGTTTATTACAAAGAAGTACAGCATCAAACATCATGATTGCCTGTGAGAGGGATCGAAGCCAATATGAATCTCCTCTGAATATCATCTCTAACTATCTGCTTATAAAGGTTTAGCTGTTTCATAATCCTGTGACAAAACATATGGTTCATATTAAGAAGGGCTATAGGGCATAACAAACCCAGGACAGTCAATCAACATATGGAACTTCAGATACTACATTTACTAAGGTGTCAAGTTTCCAGGAGTTTCAAGGTGTCTCCAGGTGTTTTCAAGGTGTTTACAGGTGTTTCAAGGTATTTCCAGGTGTTTTCAAGGTATTTCCCAGGTATTTCCAAGGTGTTTCCAGGTGTCCTCACGTGTTTTCAAGGTGTTTCCAGATTTATCCAGGTATTTTCACAGTGTTTCCAGGTGTTTTCAATGTGTTTCCAGGTAGGTGTTTTCAAGTTATTCTACTGCGGATATTAAAAGTATAGAAGCTGTGTGAAGTCTAATAAATGATGCAGTGATACAAAAAAGTGATGAACACAATTTCAAAAATATAATCCAATATTATAAATTATATGACTCTGAAATGGACCTTTCTGCAGAATAAATGTTTACTTCTGGTACTTTAAGTGCACTTTGATGTTAACACTTTTGTACTTTTACTTAAATTTAATTAAAATAAACTTTTGAATCCAACTTTAACTGCAGTATCTGAGCACTTCTTCAATCTCTGGCTTTTCTGTATGATCAGCGATGTGACGTGAACAGATTCTTTTACAATTAAAAAAAAACTAACATATAAAAGTTTCATGAAAAGATAAAATCAGGAGCTGAAAAATATTCAGTGCAAAAATACTTTTTTTGCCACTAAAAGGCTCAACACAGTTCAACAAAATGACAAAGCTTACACAGCAACATGTTAAAGTGAAAGACGGTTTACAGAATAAATTCATAAATATAAAACAAGGTTCAGTTTGCAGCGTCTCGTCTCAGGTTCAAACAAATAAACAAACAAAAAAAAAGAAAAAACACCTGTCTTGTTTCTGATTGGCTGATTGGCAGCAGGTGTGGAGATCCACCTGCTGATCTGTGACTCACCTTGACTCACCTGAACGTGTTTTGATTTGTTTTCATTGAAGAAAAACATTCACGTCCTCTCATTCTGATGAAAACTGGTCTCAGAGCAGATTTCAGTCTGTTTAAATGCATTTACACCTTTTCAGAACTGATCACCTGTATTATTTGCTTGTTAAGCGTCAAACAATAACTCTCAATTTGGATAAAACATAAGATAACATAAATTGATAACAACAAAAGTAAAATATAGATGATAATAAATGAAAATTAAAATCAAGATGTTTTTAAAAAGTGCAAATGGTATAATTTTCTTACTTAAATTGATTATATGTACACTTATTATTGAGTTCAGTAATAGTAGTAGTAAAAAATCTTGTAATTTTATCACATAATCATCCGTAGTTTGCCAAATTTCCATTTCCTGAGCATTTTTAAGTTTCTCATTATAAATTTAATAAGATATTTTTCAGATTCTAAACTTAACAAAGAAAAATGGATCCAAAAATGTAAAAGTGGTTGTGATGTATTTACTTTACAGTGTCTGTTTCAGTTCATTAAAACAGGAGGAGATAACAGGACAGTGAACCACTTTGGGAAATCTGAATAAAAGAAACAAACATGAAGCTTTTTCTTTTCTTTTTACCTGTAAAAGCAGGAGGCCATAAAACGCAGCTTTTTATAAACTGGTGATTTAATGAACTGTTGTCAGAACAGAGAACGAGGCCGCCGCGCCTTCGAATAACTTTAATCGTACAAACAACAAACTAAGTGACACAAGAGACTTTATTTTTCTGTTTTTTACATCAGTTTTTACTCGGTCGGCCCCACGAGGCTCCTCCGGCTCGTTTTCCTGAAGAACCTTTGACTCCGCGTTTCATCGCTCCTCCTCTAAACTTAATCAGCTCAAACCAAAAGTGAATTTAAAAAGTGAAACTTGGGAGTGAAAAGGAGCTTGGAAGTGTCGAGCGTCTGAAGTGTGATAAGAGTTTGAGTCAGGATGGACGTCAGCCGAGCCCCCCGACGACGCCAAACCTCTGCTCGTTTTACATTCATGTAAATACAATCGACCAGTTTAATTCAACTTTATTTAACAAAACCACAAAGGTAACTCGTCAGTGTAACACAGAGGAGCTCCAACCTTTGTCTTTTTTTTCTTTTTCTTTTTCTCTTCATTAACGTCTCATTTATCTCTACAATGATTTTGACGCCCATTTTGAACATATCTGATTTTGCACTTTTAAAATAATGATAATCTTTATTTTTAGAGCACTTTTTAACAAGAGTATGCAGCCCGGTGAGACTTTTCTTTGTCTACATGCTAACACGCTAATGTAAAGCAGGTATAATATTTATAATGTTCACCATCTGAGTTTGTGGACGATCCATTAATCCTGATAATCTGAAAAATGAACTGTTGGACCGAAATTTATTTTGTCTGTTATGTCAGATCCTTTGTTTCAATGACCCATTTCTTCAGAAATACACTGTTGTTCTGCAGAGAGAGTTTTTAGTATTTTCAGATAAATGGGCCATTTTTTTTTAGACTATCAGGCCTCCAGATGTCGGAGCAACGGCACCAAGTTTATATGCAAACATTAGCGGTCAACACGTCTGTAGTTCTGCAGGTGTTTGGTCATAAACCAAAGTATTTTTGGACACATGTTGACCTGATGATGATGGTGTTGGATGAAAAGTCAGAGGATCAATAAAGTTCTTAAAGTTCATCCTAAAGGGAACGTCTGAACCACGTTTCATAGAAAGGCATCGAATGGTTGTTGAGATGTTTCAGCAAAGTGGTGAAACAAATGAAATGAAAAAAATCCAAAAAGAAACCAACAACAAGACAAACGAGTTAACACCTGAATGAAATGTGGTAAAACTAATTGAAATAAAATGAAGGAAGAGAGGCTCTAAACTGCACCGACGGTGGTTTTATGACGCCAATGTCAAAGCCAAGCGGCCGACAGAAGACAAAGAGGACCTGATGTTTGGCTGACAGTTTGGCTTCGGGTTTTTTGGTGAATCACTTCTGGTTGGCAGAGACATTAAAGGGACACGCCCGGCATTAACTCAGAACAAAGACTCCTCTCTGGTGCAGGGCCAAGACGTTTTGGCATGAGTGGTGATAAAATATGTTGAGAGTACACTTCAGGCTGTCGGAGAACCATAATACAGGTTGAACCGGATACAAAGAGTCTGGCAGAACATTTGAGTTTGTTCACCAAACAGACCAGGAGCCACGAAGCAGCCGATTTCACGCCAACAAAAATGTAGGTAAAATCAAATAAAACGCACATCTTCTCTGTCTCTCTCTTTACTCATGTCTTTCTCATTTTCATCGACAGTCAAAACCAAAAAATATAGAATTATTATATTGAAATAATATTTTTTTTAATGTTTTCTGGACATACCTTGACACTGGAAAGACCAACTGGATCCATTTAAAGTTAAAAATCTTGTTTGAAATTAAGTTTAGGTTCGTTATGAAAGTGGACAATTGCAGTCAGGGGGACATAAAAAAGTCGAAAGTAAAAATAACTCACATTAAAGTACTTTTTAAAGTTCCCGTCCCATAATATAATGAAACATATCGTGAAATCAAAGGTATTTTTGGCTTAATGTCCTTTGTTTCAGTCTAATCTCTTTATTTTTTTAATGCACTCCTCATTTCTTCCTCTTCATCATCTCATGTCCTTTTTTTTTATCCTTCTCATCTCTCTCAGTTTATTGTATTTCTACACTTTGTTATTGCATCTTTTACTTTACAAAGACTTTTAAACTGCAGCTGAAGCTTTGAAGCTGCAGACGCCTGAACAAAAAAAGCGATGAGACAAACGACAGAAAGAGGAAAAGAAACAGAAGTGGTCATTTGTATTTAGTGTATTTAAAGAAAAAGAGCAGCAGAGGTCGATCTGATCTTCGTGAGGTTTGTCAGAGGAGGGTCTAGTTTCTCTTCCTCATTGTGGACTTGTTTCTGGGTGCAGAGCGACAAATGGGTCAGCGTGGTTCGTCTCGAAGCAGCAGCCATTTTGCACACACACACACACACACACAAAACATGCAGCAAAAACATGCAAAAACAGCCTCCATGTCTTCGCTCAGCATCTGAAATCATATTCGACCTCCATCGACCTTCATCGACGACCAGATACGACGCCACGGGAGGAGCAGAAATGTCAGAGGCAGCGCGAGGACCCCTGCTCGTCCCCGTTTGATTTGACGAGTCTGAATCGACAAACGAGCCGTTGTCCCGCCGCTTCCCTGACTCCGGTGTTTACAGGCCTGCAGGCAGGCTGTCAGACAGAAACCAACAGTGAGTCGAGTTAAAACCCACAGCTGGAGACGATCTGATGATAAACGTGAAGCTCGGCTCGCTCCGAACGACAAACTGAGGAGAGAAATCTGCCCGACGGCTCGTTGTGCTGCTAATTGTTTGTTTTGACAAGATAATAAATGAAGTGTTTCTCATGACTATCAAAAGCTTATTTTGGGACGTCGGGGATAAAAGCTCGTTGTGAGAAGAGGTCACGTAGTATAACTCTCTTGTGATCGCAGGGAAACCGATTTCAGCCGTGAAACAGAACAAACGACTCTCCTCTGGAGGGACGGCTCCAAAAAGAAAAGTTTTATCACTTTTTATAACCTCTTTGATAGTTTTGACTCCTGATTTTGGAGATGCAGATTCATTTACTGCTCAGCCTCTGAAGTTATAATAAGAAATCTGCATGAGAGCTCAGCGTTTACCAGAAAAAGAGGCTTTTATAGAGGCTGCTGCTGATTTGCATTATGGGAAATGTTGGATTCATAGCATAAGGCATAAAGTCTCTCCATATTGGCCATTATAGCAACTTGTACTATCTAACAAGGCTAAAATCTACTTCATATTTTTACTTGCTCCTATTTTAACAACAACAAATCCAGTGTTTGCTTTTTAAGTGAAAATATGAAGGTGGGCAACACGGGGAAACGCACTACGAAATGTAAAAAAGAATACGTACTTTTTATAAAGCCTCTTTAGTTCACTTTATATCCTGATTAAAAAGGGCAGTTGTCTCTGTCTCAGGTCAAAAATCATTTAATGCTTAATGCTTAAAACAAAGGTGTCCAAAATGTTTTTTTGTTTTTCAGTGTGAACGACAAACCGCTCAGAAACATTGCTGGACTGCAAAGTGAGGCGGACAAACTCCACATGACAAACAGTGGCATTAAAAGCAGTTTCCAAAAACAATTATTGGAAAATGAGAGTCACAAATCCCCCAAAATTCACATTTCTATCATCAGACCATTCACTCCAATAAAAAATAGTAAAATTAATTATAAGTGATTGCATTTAAAAAACTATTACAACATAATTTGCATTTAATCATTTTCATTTAAAAAAAAGCAGCTTAGATTGTATTAGTTTTTATTTAATATGACACTACCACTTGCAGCTTAGCTTAGCTTAGCTTAGCATAAAGACTGGAAACAGATGGAAACAGCTAGCTTAGCTGTGTCCAGAAGTGAAAATAAACCCAACAACCTGCTGATTTCTGCACCCTTTCTATCTGGGAACCTCACAATTACAAGAAGACTTATTTATTATATTTATTCTTGGTTTATTTAACATAAATTGTCCACATTAATAACCTTCTGTAAATGTGTCAGAATTAGTCAAGAGGCTTTCATTTTTTTTCATGTGTGGTCCCCGGACAGACGTCACAAAGTCACCCTGAACCATCGTCTCGTTTTCTATAAAGAAAAACTCATTATGGGAATCATCTGAAAGCTGCTTATAGTCAAATAAAAAGAGGCTCCGATGAATGAATTGTCACGAGGATTCAACAAACCGTCTGGACTGTCTGCAGTTAAAACTGTGTCAAACTGCATCTTCAAACTCTTCTGGGAAAAATATTCAAACTAAAACATTTATGGGATGATTTGTGGACAGTCGCTTCCTCCAAACTTCCCCTTTTTTTGGTTAACAAGGCGTCACGTCTCCTTTTTTGTCACATTTTGTGTCGCCGTTTTGCATATTTTTCGATAAAACTCAGCTTTAAAATAAAACAATCAGCCTCTCTGCAGCAGGAGGGAGAACTCATTTCCCTTTTTAATTGCATCACAAATCGTTTCAGGGAATTCATTTTTCGCTGAAGTGGGTGTATTTTAAATCAAGTGTGAGCTGCTGATCACAAGACGTCCACACTTAATTTAAAGCCGAATTAAAAAAAACCACAGTAAACGATCACTTTACAAGTAAAATGCGACTAAACGCGGCAGTAAATAACCTGACAGGCTGAATTTATAGTTTTTTTTCTTGCAGTGCAGCAAGCTGTGAAAAACAAATATGTGCTTTTGATGATTTTTTTTTCTTTTTCTGCAGAGTGTGACGTCACGGAGCTGGAACAAAGATGCTCTTCAGATCCAGGAGGCCTCTGGGAAATCTGAGGAGTCGTGACGACAGCAGAGAGGTCATGCAAAGCACATAAAAAAGCATACCCAGATACAAACACTTATTGTACATATCTCACTGCGTGTTCTTTGTTGGCCCCCAAACCGCAGCTTCCGACCCCATATGTCCTCCGAGCTGCAGCTTCGAACACTGAACGGTTTGATGATGCTGAACAGATGTTGAGTCATCTGCCTGCACGAAAAAAAAAAAATGATGCACAAAAGGGAAAAATAAACCACCTTTGACCTGTTTGAGCAAAAGTTACGTCTGTTTTACTTTTCACCTGTTTTATTTATCGATCGTGAGGCTGTTTTGAGCTCACAGTTAGTTTTTCTGCAATCAGCTCTCACATTTTGTCTCCACAGTTCAAATAAAACAGAGTTTATGACTTTTTCTTCCAAGCAAACCTAAATCCTGCATCTCAAACACTCATGGTTATGAGGGGAAAAAAAAGTGCAGTTTAACCATGTTTGAATGTGTTATATTCGACTTCATATGAAAATGTGACAATATGAAGCTCAAACACTTCAACAAAGTTATGTCTGTCCAAATCCTTCAAAATAAAAGAAAAACCTATAATTTTATTGTACATTACATTGTACATTACATTGTTTTTCTTACACAAAAAACAACATAACAAATACAAAAATATATATAACCCAGTACAGAATTGAGCCCTGTAAGATTATTTTACATTGCCCTTATTATTATATTATTTTATTATTATTCTGATTGCTTGAACAATGTGTCAGTCAAAGAATTTCACTCACATTCAGTTCTTATTGGTTCTGATCAGATGAAGGAAATAAGTCCCACATATAGAATAAGTATATAATTTATCAAGTGTTGGGGGAAATATCTATATAAATATAAATGAGAACATGCTGCTATAGTTGACTTTTTATTTTTCAGTGTTGAACTGAAGGAATGTGCTGTTTGAACTCTTTGTTAAGGCGATAATTATTTTTCTGTTAATCACTGTCCAACAGACCAAACAACACAATCTTCCAAAGCAGCTTAAAACTTTCAACAATATATTTTCAGAAAATTAAAAGATCTCATCAGCTCTGGATGAAGTAACAAATGAGTGAGTTATTTATCCTGTGAAGCCTCTTTTTTAGGCCTCTGCTCAAAAATGACACACCCAAACTGAACAGAGTTTATCTCTGCATCTACGAGGTCTATCTGAATAATTTTGGTGTCACAATAAAGGGAACGCTTGTGAAATTTGTTCAGATGTGTAAGTATCAGTATTTATGTGACTGGCTCAGAGTAAATTAAGATGGCACACAGCATAAATGAAAGATTTCATTTCCACTTAATAAAAATTCACAATTTTATAATGAATATCTCTTTGAAATGATGCAGCTGCAGCTCTAAATCTAAATCAAAGCAAAGAAAAATATGTGAACATTATCTTCTGCCAAGATTGATTGTCTTACAAAGTGAGGCAGAGCAAAATTATATAGGTTTTATTTCAGACTGTTTAGGCAAAATCTGCAGCAAAATGCTCATTTTGGCACGTTTTGGCACCATATATGCCATTTTAAATTTTTGATGTACCAAACTATATATTTCACTTTTATTCTTATTCATAACATACATTTACAACATTTTTACATTTTTTGGGGGGGGGGAAATCAACCAGACCTCTCTTCGTTTTTCAAAGAAAACCATACAAAGCAGCTGCAGTTTGAATAAAAGTGAAACATAAAAAGGAAAACAAACTGCAAACCGTAAAAACAACAACAACTATTTACACAGTCTAACTCTAAAATCTGTCTCCTGTTTGTCATGCATGATGTGCAAAATGACTATTTTTACATGATTAGTGCAGTGTTTCATGCTTTTTGTTGCAGTGACCTCACACTCCCCTAACTGGGCAACTCTGGAGCTTAACAGGTTAATCAATAAATGACGAAGAAGAACAGTAATTGCCCCCTTATATACCCCCACCCCCACTGACTAAACACTCAGTATAATGGATGTATCAAAGGTGTCATTTACATAAAGTTGAAAGTCCTTGTTGTGTAATTGCAGACTATACTTATTAATTAATATTTGGCTAATTTCTGATCAATTTTGGGTAAATATTGGGGGTCATTTCAAACATATTACAGATACGTTACCTGGTAATTATCACCTACTTAAACACTTCAACCCACCACCTTTAAAGTTTTCAAGTCTTCACCTAATCAGGTTCTTCTTTTGTCTTTAATTCCAGATCCTGGTTGTTGTAATTAGTAAAGTTTTACTGTATTTTCATTTCTCTCGTAGGCGCCGTCATGATGAATGTGATTGGGTTGTATAACTCAGCAGTTGTGAGTCTGACACGCTGAAAACACCTCGGCGGAAGCGGAGGCGCTCTCCTGTCATCACCAATGTTGGTGCAAAATTCAGAAAAAGCCTGGAGTTTGACAGTTTGCAGGGTTGTTTCTGTCCTCGCGTGAGATTTCTGCAGCTTTCACACCGCAGACACTGATCCAATAGATGTTTGTGCTTTTTGACCTCTTGTTGGTTTAATACCAGCGGACAGATTTTCTCTTTTCTAATTCTGCCTTTAGGTCATGTTTGGAAATGTCAGCGTGCACACGAGAGAGTCAAGGTAAAGGTGTAAACAGGAGGTGGAACATTGATTTCTTGTTCACCCCGTAAACTCCTCTGAAATAGTAAATCTCACAAGTCGCTGGGTGGAAACAAGTCTGATGCAACAACTCGCTTTTCATTTTCACTTAACAGATTAATGATGAAGCACAAATGTTTTATATTTCCCTCAAAATGGAGCTGATCCTGTTTGAAGACGACGATGTGAGGCCGGAGGGAGAAAATCATCAGGCGGGAGCTTGTTGATGAAGTAGCTTTAGTCCTGATGTATTTTTGGACGCTGGCCTATATTTCCTCGTTGGTTTCCAGGTGTGAAGGAGTTTCGTCCTCCTGAGTCAGACATCGCTGTTGTCCTCGATGAAAATCATTTTGGGAAACAGCTGCATTTCTACTCTTAGAAAACAACTTTTTACTCAAATTACTTTGTTATTTTAATTTTGGACTAATCCCCCCCTCCTGATCCTTCATTTAATGACCTTTTAACCTTGTTAAGATCAATAAATCAGCCCATTAATTGGTGAATGAGTTTCGAGATATTTTAGAAACTGTGTCAGCAAAACTTTATCCACCAAATATTTTATCACCACAAAATCTTCCACACTCAAATCTGAGGAACCAAAAAAGTTACTAGTTAGGTAGTTTTTGTTGTGCGTTTTATTTCAAATAATTAAGGAAATATTACAGCCAAAATAAAGTCTTTATGTCACTGATATAAGAAAGAAAATGGCAAAATATCTGTTTATAATGGATTCATTTAACTGGTATTTTATAATGAATAAGTGGGAAACCCTTTTTCAGAAGTTAATTTTTGAGTATAAACTGTAAATTGGAGGTAAATGAGATTCTTGAACGACTTTTTGCTTCTGAATACTTCAAACTTGTGTTGAATTCGGTCTCATATTAGATATAGGCTGGTGTTAATCAATAATCCAACCCTCTTTAAACCAAAAGAAAACATTTTTATATATCTGCATGCAGGAATGAGTTTTCCCTGATCATCTTTATCCACATGAATATTTTAATGCGTTTTCTCTGTTGTGAGCTGTTTATGTTTCTTTAATCAGCAGCTCATTAGAAACCCACGTGAAAAGGGTCAAAATTAGTGGTGGGAGAAGTACTCAGATCTTTTTTTAAAGACAAATGCTAATACCACAGAGTAATAATACTTCCTTACAAATAAAGTTTTTGCATTTAAGATGAAAGTACAAAATAATATCTGATTTTGTGTCACGTTATCAGATTAATACTGAAGCATCAAAGTTACAGCAGCTGATTGAATATTTTATGTACAGTTTAGTGCTCAACATAGGGGTCTTCTTTTAAAAAGAATACTTACTTTGACCTCTTTTGGCTATACGGAAGTTAAGAATGGTCGTGTTTGCATTTATTTTTTTCTTTATGTCGTTAGTTTGAGATATCAAAGCTGTTTTCCTGGAGATAACTGGATAATTGTGTTGAACTCCAAAAATGAGTGTGTGGTTCATTTGAGCACAGCTGATTTCAACCTTCAAGATCACTGTGATGACTGTCAGGGAGGATCCATAACTGATCAATAATTAAGGCCTAAATGTGGAGTTTGCTTTGCTGCAGTTTCTTCATTGGAGCAGACAATCTGGTTTTATAGTCTCCAAAGATGAGAGGTTGACCCATCTCTCTGCTTCAGCCAGCAGCTGCTCAAATAAAGCCGTTATATATATTATATAGAAATAATGAAGACATTATTAAGCTCATTGTTGGCTGGAAACTAACTAGAAATAAACACAAAAACATTACAAGGAACAAAAGGAAACCACCTTTTAGTTTCTCCTGATAACATGTTCATTATCTCGTTATCTCGAGATATGAAAGCTTGTTTTCTTGAGATCATGAAATAATTAACTTGTGATCTTGAGATAGCAGCATAAAAAAGATTCCAAGCACAGCTCTTCTTGGCTTCCGTACTTGAACAGTCATTTAAATGAAACATCATAAGGGAAATCATTGATTTGATGAACAACACAAACATCTTGGTTCAGTGTTTTTGTTTTATAAGCTCAGCATGTTTTATTTAAAGTGTGCTGGAAAAGTAACTGTCAGATAAAGGTAAGGAGTAAAAATATAAAGCATCATGAAATGGAAGTATTACTCAAGTAAAGTAAAGCACAGTATTGGATGAAATGTTTCTTTCTACCACTGCTCAGAATAATCTCAGACAAGCTGAAGCATCCTCCAGCTCGCCGGTGTGAAAAAAAAAAAAAAACCTTTTCAGTCATTTGTGAAGAGTGTGAATCTGATCCTTTCTATGCTGACGCTAAATGTCTGGTTGTATTTTAAGTGCGTGCATCCAAAGGAGAAAAAAATACCAGCGAATAATTAGACTCAGTGGCTGAACCCCAAGGTCACAGGTTCAAGTTTCCTTTTAAAATTCCTGTTTTGCAAATGTGTTTTCAAAGCTTAAATATGTTGGAAATACTGAAAAGCTTTAAGAGAAGAGAGGCTGTGCAGAGCATTAGCTCGCTGCCGTTCGCAGCTGCACAGCGCTGCAGCTTTTTTTTTTTTTTTTTTTATTTGGGGATTTGACACACCACTTTTTTGCTTTTGACAATCAAGAGGCGGCATCTAAAGGGAAAAACTTGAAAAAGCTCTCACACATGAAGACTCAATGGCTCAATCAGCAAAGCAGATAGGCTTAGAGGTGACGGGATCGAGTCACGTCTCTTCCTCTTTAAAGGCTGTTTGAAAGCCGACGACGGTGTAAAGACGTAAAAAGCAGCTGCAGAAGGTTGTCGAGACCAGAAGGCTGCGAGTTTGAGTCCCATATACAGCCTCAAACTCGGAGGAAGATTTAAAACAAACAGCCGGAATAAAGACTGAAAAGACTCAAAAGCCACGATGACTTCTGTTATGAGGCCGCTGGTTTGATTCCTGCTCCATCGCCAAGAATTGATGCACCAAAAACAGTAATTTTATTATACAGGCTGCAAATTTTACTGTATAATTAGATTTTACTATATTATTCTGTTCCAAGACTGTATAAAACTGGACCTGTTAGAGGAAAAGTGAAATAATTTATTACTATATTTCTGTGTATTTATTACCACTAAATCTTCATTTTCAGCTCTCATGGAAACTCCCTGGATTAATTTAAACATATTTTTTTACACTTCTAATCATGTGAAAGAAAAACACAAGAGAAATGTAATGGAAAGATTTTAGAATGAAACTGGTGACGCAGGCTCGACTGTCGGGAGTGAAGATTTGATAATTATAAATAGTTAATCTATGAACTATATTAGACTTTAAAATTCTATTATGATTTAGTGACCTATGAGGACTTTTGTCATGATAGTTTAAACGAATGAATCTGAATTACACTTACACTGTTTTAAGTGACTAGTATTTACAAAAATACTTGAAGTAAACTGCCTAATAGTTACTCTTATTTCTTGTTTTTAGGGACAAAATGACTGTAAATTGAGAGTTTTATTATAAAAGCTTCCGACATACCTTCAGAGAACAGATAACTCAATGTTCCCCCTCGAGAATAAAAACATTTTGTCATTCCCATCAGATAACCAAACCCAAACAGGACTCTCACTTGAGAACCAGATTAAAAAAACTTTTTTTGTTGTTTATAGTTGCAGTTTTGCAGCTGACCACCAGAGGCAGCACTGAGCACAATACACTCAGGACACTTAGTGTGGGAGGAAGAAATTTTCTATCTTTGACAGGATTCATTCTGACTTGAATGGGAATTGATGCCTAATTAACCCTGCATGATTATTAACACAGCCTCCTTAAAACAGCGCTGAATCGTCGGTAAAGAAGTTGACTTTAGCTCAAAGTTTGCTAAAATCAATAAAATGACTGTCTGCTCGGTGTTATCTTGCATGTTTTAAGGTCTGATTCAAACACCTTGGATTTACTCAAATATTAAACCACCTGGGGGCTTGTGTTTAATCTGTATTTAAGTTCACTTTGTTTGACAGTGTCGTGATCATAAAATTCAAAAAGATTTTATCTGCAGCTCTGTAACTACTGCTAGTCAACACTATTTCTGAACCACTACCAGATTACAAATTTGTCTCACAGAAAAATATGTGAATGAGAAAAAGTAAATGATGAATTCAGCTGCATTAAACAGTTTTTCACTTCTCTCTCTCTTTAACAGCAAACACGAAAACTAAATCTGATGTGTGTTTGTGTCAAGACAGAAACAAAAGAAATGCATCATTAAAAACTAATTTATGTTGATTGCCAATAAATTCAGACCTTTTATTTGCATTCATGCAGCTTCAGAGACACAAGCTGCTGCCGCGACATCGTCAAGCTGTGAAAACGCTTTGCAGCAACTCAGAGGTCGTTTTCATGAGCAAAATTCAAAGGAGCAAAATCTCACTGACGTTTTTCTCTTCTCGGCTGACAAAACAGCATCACATAGTTATTTTCTATCAGCGACGATGACAAACTCGGCATAAAAACAGGTTAATGAAAGCAGCTGAGCTCTGTGATCGCCTGGATGGAGATTTAAAACCAGAAAATTGACAAAGTCTCCTTCACGTGATCGGCTCTACTGTGTTTTTATATGACTCAGCTGTTTTTATTTACATATTTGTCATCAAATAACCAAACAATGTCACTCATTTTTTAAGTACTATGGAGGCAAACATTTACTACTATAAAGATTTGATAAAAACTTTTCCAGCTGCTGTTTTTTGGTCTGTTAAACTGATAAAAAAAATGAGTTTGCATGTTCACCGTTCTCCCCAGATTGTATGAAAATCTAAATGACTGAAATCTTTTATCATATCAGGCCTGTTTAACTCTCCTGTTGTGTTAATTAGTGTCAGAAACAGCAATAATGTACCTGAGTCAAGGTGCATGTTTAATCATCCAAAAGTTTCAGAAACCCTAAAACATGTTTTATACCTCATTACTAACAATTCAATGAACATTTAGTGTACTAAAGATGATGGCTCAATTAGGATAATACTCATGTTTTTTAATAAAAATACATGCTGAAACAATCTTTTAATGCACTTTGGAAAAAGCTGGATATGTAAGACATTATCGCAGCTATCACAATAAGATTCTTTAATTCAACATAACACTACTGTTATTATCACCATCTGTCACCAAACAACACTTTAATAATTTTACTCACATCACGTGCAATTAATTATCCAGTGCAACAACAATCTGTATATATGGAGGATGTTTATAGTGTTTATAGTGCATTTATGCCATTTTTATCTTCTATATTTTATATCGACTTTTCTTTTCTTCTTTCTATTGATCTGCTGTAACAAGTGAATTTCCCCAATGTGGGATTGATAAAGTTTTATCTTATCTCTCATCTTACAAAAACAAACATTTTTAAACTTGTTTTTTAGGAGGTGATGTTGCTAAAAAGATGAGACATCTTCCGTCCCTTTAAACTCAGTCAGAGTTTGTGTTGAATAATGTAACACCGTTTAAAGCCAGCAGAGGAAGTTTTGATACTGAAAAAGTACTTTATAAATACTTTTCAGACTTTAATAAGGGCCAGTTTGAGCCACAATATAACATGAGGATTAAGAGGCAGGCAGGGAGGAAAAGAACATCCAAAATCAACATCGACTGTACTCTGAATTTCAGATTTAACCTTCTGGATCCTCGTTCAGATTCATTAACTCGTTCACCTCCACTAAAATCAGTCACTGTTTTTCCTGTATATACACACAGGTTTATATATGTTCAGGCTTTAATGTTTATTTTTACCTCGTTTTTTAAACTTGTTTTAAACTGTCTTTATCTCTATTCCTGTGTTGTGTAAAAACTGGAGTCAGATTCTTTGTATGTTCACACATCTGATATAAATAAAATTCTGATGTCTGAGCCGTTGATGATGGCGATTATTAATTATGTTATTATGATCATATAATCAACATAAGCCAGTCTCCTTGCACTTTACTTTACCTTCCTTGTGTGTTTGAATGTTCACATTCAATTTAATTCATCATTTTTACATGTTATTGCTGTGAAGGTTGGACATCAGTGATTACAGTCTCACTGTCTGCGCTCTCTTACTAAACTAAGCTTCTTTTATGTGTTTGCATTATCTCTTGCTGAAAAACCAATTGCCTTGAAAGCAGTGGGAGACGTGCAGAAGGATGGCTGCAGAAGAGAGACGCAGTCCTGCAAATCTCCAACAAAAAGTGGAAGTAAGCGACAATCAGTGTGCAGTGTCGACTCTCGTTGCTGCACCTGCACACACCTGAGGATGTTTGCATCGGCAAAAAACACAGATAATTTTCTTTACTAATATCTGTAGTTTTCTTTGTCAGGGTTTTTTTTTTTTTCCTCGAGCGTCTGCAGCCTTTTTTTTTATATATTTGTCAAACTCCACCAGCCGCTCACCTGGTTCAGCTGTAATACAGTATTGATCAGGTATTGTCTGAACATGCCAACACGGATCAAAGCTGCGATGAAGACTCCGGGTTTCTCTGCTGCGTATCGATCGACCGGCCCGTTGTTAGTGAAGATGTTTTTATGATTCATCAGTATGAGCTTGTTTCAGTTCCAACCCTTCGGTGTGTTACAGAAAAAAGTGTGTGTTTTTCAGCATTTTGATCGGCTGTCACTTTTCTTTCGGATAAAAGCTGCGAGTGAGAATATACGTCCCTTTGAAATCACAATCAAACGTTCATAAACAATATCAGAAAACTGAGATTTAACGAGCAAAACTGACAATTTGACCTCCAGTTTAGTCTCTTTAGTATCACAGCTGTGTGTAGGAGCATGTTTAATGAATCTCTTGTAGTGTGTGTGTGTGTGTGTGTATTGGTGTATTTACCCCTCACATTAAATAACCCACCACAGTAATAACGTTTTGTCCCCCGTCAGGGATCAAACCGACGCTCGTGACGAGCTCTGCTGATGCTGCAGCCGACCGCCGATCCTGCTGAGTGTTCAGAAGCTGCCCCGCCCCCCTCTTCTTCTTCTTCTTCTTCTTCTTCTTCTTCAGTGGTAAGAGAGTCATAAAGTTGAGGGTCTAACATGGGCGGCGCTTTTGTTTTCTTTCATGCATCCCAGGTATCTTTTCTCCTCGCTGAAGCTTTCTACGTCGGTCGTTTTAAAAATTCCTCCACCATGCAAAACGACAAACATCCAAACCACAGTTTTATTTTCTCTGTTGCTTTTATCAGCTTCTTCTTCACGTCACTGCAAACAAATCCTCCTTCTTCTACATTTGGAGACAAATCTGCACTAAAACATACAAGTTTAATCACTGATTATTGATTATTATAGATGATATAGGTTTTTTTTGTCCACTGACTTTTACATGTGGAAGTAAAAGAGCTTTGTACAACAATAAACTAAAAAATTTCACGAGTTATGGCAGTTTGTCAAACAGCATTTATGTTTATTTAAAAAAAGAGTACAAGAGTTTCTATGCTGCTTTTTATCAACCAGACAAAATGAAAACAATTTTTTGTAATTCATTTTTTATTCGTATTGTGTTTTTCCTTGTGGTGGTTGGTAATTTTTTATGGTCCAAACAGCAAATAATTTGAGTGTAAAAGTTCTTTTTTTTATGTTGGATGTAGTGAAATAACTCTAGATCCATCTTCTAGCTTTTTTTATGTGGCTTTTTTATGTGAAATGAACCACATTTCACTGTCATCATCAGCAGACGTCCTTCATAAAGAACGAGACAATTTCTCTAAAACAGCCAATCTGAGTGCTGGGAGGAGGTGAAAAAAGCTGGAAGAAGTGGACCTTGAGGTAAGATGCTTTTCTGACAAAGGAAATAAATTAATCAACAATGAGTGAAAAAGAAAAACATTTTGTGTACAGTGTTGTGCTGCAGAGCTGGAGGTGCTGTAAGATGAATAATGAAAAAATAAACCACAAGTCTTTGTGGCGGTGACCTCTCAATCGATAGAAGAAAGTAGAAGCTAATTTTATTGTCCAGCCAAGGACGGAAAACCACCTTTGGTCTCACCAGGTAAAATACAAATAAAACACCACATCAACACAGCAAACCTCAAGAATTAACACACACAGATTGTCGTTGAATTTATTGCACAGAAAAGAAAAGATTTGTTGAAGATGTTTTCATTTTCCAAGGTTACTCTGTAGTGTCGCCCTGATGGAAACAACTCAAACTCAGGATGGAGGGAGTGTTTAACTTCACCGCTGATGGATAAATCATCAGATTCCCCGTATGCTATGGGTGGGAATCGTTACCTCATAGTTTGATTATTAAACGACTCTCGATGCGTCTCAGTTTCAGATTTCTATCTCCATGGTTTATTTTTCTCCATCAGTACAAACGAGTGTGTCCAAACATCATCTTTTAAAAAAGCCGCGGTGGTTTGATTTCTTTTGTCTCTTGCAGCTGCTCTGACATCTTGTCGTGGTTTTAAAAATGGAAACACGTACGCAGTTAGCAGCACCAAACTCCAGAAATGACAGAAAACGGATCTGATAATCGATTATTGAGACTTTACTGCATTGATGCCGAATCATTCAACAAAACATCGACATGCATCAGAGAATCCATTATTTCCATTATTTTCCCCAACAAAGCACATTATTGTAAAGACAATCAGTGACTTTGGTTGGTTTGCTCTCTTTCCTGCTGTTTTCATGATCTTGTCCACAGCAGACAGAGATAAAACTCAAGACTTTTAAACATCTGCCTGACTGACACGTCTTCCAAGATGTTATGACTGAACCTAAACTTCAACTTTCTATTTCAAACCGTCTGTCAGGCTTTCTTACAGTCAGAATCGGGGACTTTTATTGATGCTGATAAGATGATTTCATGATCACGTAGCTCAGAGACTTGGTTTGGTTTGTTTGAGAGGGATGTGATGATACACAAAGATCACAGTTTGGTACGTACCTCTGTTTTAAGGTCACGGTTCGATATGTTTTCGGTGCTGTACTTGTTTCTCTCCTCGTCCCACTGATGTTAACACTCGTTTCAAATCAGTTTCTTTCTTTCAATCAATACTAGAACTTTTATAATAATTTGTATTAATGATACTGAACAAGATAATGCAGCAATTGTTGTCTGTACATTACAAACAGGAGCTTCTAATATCCGATTCTGTAGATTTTTTATAGTGTACAGATGTCACAGTTTTATCTTATTATTTTACAAAAAAACATAAAACAGCTGAATGAATGAAACAAAGAAAAACAGTCAAAATAATACAAAATTTCAGATAATCTCAAAATAATCTGGGTGTGGGCTGCGTAGGTTTACGACATTTCTAAAATCCTGCTCCATCTTTTCTGCTGTTTGAGCTTAATCTGATCTCAAACAATGTAAAGGAATTAAAAGTAAAGAGGGATTAAACTGTACAGCTGTATTCTTGTCAGAGTCGGGCGGGGAGGAAAAAACACAACAAAAGAAAAAGCCCTGCGTTTCTCACGTCCATCAACTCGTTGACAAACTGCGACAGCACGAGGTGAAAAGGTCGGACCGAGCCCTGATGAATCCGCCTGACCCAGAGACCCGCCGTCGCTTGGCTTTCATCGCAGGTTTTCCAGGAATAGACAAGACACGTCTCTGCTCTGGAGACAAATGTGAATTGATCTGAAAGTACAGTAAAGTGAACCTGAGAAACGTCGTCCGACCTCCTCCTGCAGCTCCCTCGGCTCCTTCCCCAGGTGAGCCGAGGAGGAGGGACGCATCCAGAGCGCTGCGAGGACATGCTGTAATTTCCTTTGACAACATCTTAAATGGCTGATTTTTCAGCTGGTGCAGAGCGCAGACGGGGGGGTTGGAGGAGGAGGGGGGTTGATGTAACCGGGCTGAAATCACAGTCTTAACATCCCAATCTGTCAGAGTATCTGAAGACGAGAGACATCTGACAGGCAGCGGCGCTGAGGAAGGTGTCAGGAAAAAAAAAAAAAGACAAAACACACACACACACACACACACACACACACACATTTACACATTTCGCCGCACACACACATTTACGCTGCCTGAACTTGCTGATTTGAGTTTTTTTTTTTACAGGATTATATCTGTCCCATAATGCAGCAACTTCTCTATATTTGGGTTTTTTTTGGTTAAATGTGTCACGCTCTGATCAAAATACTCTTTGAAAACACGCTGTGGTTTTGTTTCATGTCGCCTTTTAAAGAAAACTTCAGCCCGTCTCTGCCGGAGATCAGTGGCACAACTTATGTCCTGTTAAACATCACACAAATCACACATAAATAATACACAATAAAAAAAAAAAAAAAAAGTCCCCTTCGGCCTTCGGGACAAAAACAGCCCGACATTATGATAATCCACGAAAACACCTTTTGTTCAGGTGGGACGCTGCGAGTTTACTTTGATTCATTACCGGTCCGCTGTGTTGGCTCTTTCATGCACGCATTTCTTTTTCTTTTTAACTCGGCGCAGGAAGGTTGTTTGAAGGCTGTCGGATGCACCTGCAGCTTTTGTTTGCGTTGTTTTCGACATGTTTGTTCGGAGCTGAAGTGTCTCCTTCAAACTATTTGGGCCGCTCGTTTTTGGATGAAATGAGCGGCGGAGCAAGGATCCGAAAACTGTCGACTTCCAGTCAATGTCTGACAGTGAAAACAGTCCACAACAAAATGAGGCTTTTTAATTAAAGGTGTGTGTTTTATTTAGGGGGGTGTTTTGTCTGTTTGGTAAGTTGCCTAATGCATCTAAGTTAGAATAAAAGTTTTTGTTTTGACTTTATTTTTTGCAGAAATGGAAAAAGTAATCAGATCTTTCGCTTAAGTAAAAGTACTCATCATGCAGAATGGCTCATTTCAAAATAAAATACGTGGATTCTGGATTCTTCTTATTGATGCATTAAGCTGATAACAGGATTACTTCCATTTCTTCATTTACTTCATACTTATTTTTTCCTCTGGGATCAATAAAGTTGTCCATCTATGTATAGATTTATATACATGCTTCATTCATGATAACACATCATCATTTATTAGTTAATAATCTTAATCTGCAAAGTGAGCATTAAACTCAGATAGCTGATATAGTGTAGTAAAAACACAATATTTCCCTATGAAATGCAGTTAAGTAGAAAGTAACATAAAATAGCAATACTCACGTACAAGTACCTTAAAGTTGTTGACAACTTTATTGATCTTTATTGAAGTTGTTGTAGCAGCCTGGTACATTAAAATACAATAAAATCAATAAAATACAGTAGAAAAAGATAAATATAACTGTTTTTGCAGTCTGTTTGTCTTCAGCTCTCCTTTTCCTTCTTAATTCTGCTTGTTCACGATTTATAAAACCACATTTTATCAGCGCGTCGCCGCCTCACCTGTAAAATTATTTAAACATTCACATTCAGACCGACCTGACATCATCAGAAACGCGACCTGATTTTAGGCCTTAACGTGTCGTCAGCCTGTAAAAGGTTAAAAAAAATCTACGTCAGAGACTTTTGGTCTTTTAAAAACCGACCAAACAGCAGCTGAATGTGCCGCGTCGCCCCTTTAAGCGTCAGACGGGCGAGCGTTTGTCTTGGTGGCGTGATGAACCGCGCCCATCTCTGCTGCCCCGCCGAGGTTAAAAACAAAACGCTAAGAACATTATATAACATTGCTGCACCGCCACACATCTGCACGCGGATCTGCCTCCTAATGCAGCCGAGGAGGAGGAGGAGGAAAAAAAAAACGCTTCAAAACTCGGAGACATTACACAGGGGAGTTTGCATCCTGCTCCGGCGACCCGTCGTCGGCTTCGGGAATGTAAAGGAAAACACGTTCGTCTAGTTAGATGTGACAGACTCAAACGGCGGCGGCGTGTTTTTGATGCGGAGGAGTCAGCCAGGCATGTGTGTCGGCGGAGTTAATATAGGTTAATGCGACACCAAAAAACATAAAGGTATACAGCCGAGAGTCGACATGACAGCGAGAAAGAAGAAGAAGAAGGAGGGGGGGGAGTTGACGTACTTGTCCAAACGTGGCCCGACAAGAGGAGCCGAGCTGACAGGAGCACACACTTATACACACACACACATTTTATATATATATATATATAAATATATACACACACACTGAGCAGTGCTGAGAGCGAGTCTGTGTTGGTGTAACTGTCTGTTCCTGCGACAACACTTTCATTTCAGCTCTGACCCAAATAGACCCACATGGCTGGCAGTGTGTGTTTCTCTGTGTGTGTGTGTGTGTGTGTGTGAGGAGGTTTTACTCTATTTGTGGGGTCTGGCAGCTCAGGGGGGGTGAGGTTAGAAACGAGATTTGTTTAAGATCAAGGTGAGGCGTCACTCAACCACAACGCAACCGCAGAAGTAAACACAGCCTTTAAATGTGTGTGTGCATGTGTGTGTGTGTGTGTGTGCGTGCGTGCATTACAAAGGTGCACTACACCCCAATTTCCCTTTTCTTTCTTTTTTTTTTTAAACATCCTACTATCGTTAAAGTTTCAGTCAGATTTCAGTTCGCTTCGTCAATTTTCGGTGTGGATCTGTGTGTTCAGGTGAGACAACACACACACACACACACACACACACACACACACACACACACACGCATATACGTACACACACACACATATCACGATATATACACACAGCAGATGGTAAGTGCGATTCTGTGCCGAGCCCCGCTCCTGAAAAATAGCACAGAGGTTTGAATACAGTCTTTGTGCACCCAAGACCTCCTCAATAGCCTCGATACAATTGTGTAACGGACCTCCTTTCACTGACGAGATGGAGAGGCCGAACGAGAGGAGGGAGGAGAGAGAGAGAGAGAGAGAGAGAGAGACGAGGGAGGGAGAGTGAGTGAGTCAGGAGAGAAAATTAGAGAAAAGGAAGAAAGGGAGGGACGGCATAAAGACTGAGGGAAGAGAGAGAGGACAAAGACGAGAGGGGAAGTGGAGGAGAAGGTAAGTACAAGTCGGGAAACTCAATGTGGCCAAAAGTATGTGGACACCTGAACATTACAGACACGTGGCTGCGACCGCCGAGAGCACGAAGCTTTAACGGCCTCCGGTAGACTGGTTTCAGGCTTTAAAAGACCAGAAAACCAGAAAACCTGCATCAGTGAGCATCTGCTCTGGTTTGTGTTTATCCTGAAAGGAAGAGGGGGTGGATGGGATTGAGGTCAAAGGTCACTGCAGGTCAGTGAAGTTCCTTCACATCTAACTTTTCTTTACAGATTTTTTTTTTTTTTTGGTGACACAGCGACTCTCAACTTTTCTGACCTGCCCCTTTTTTTTTTAAATAAGTTTACTTTTGATCCCCCCATCACCACTTATGACCTCAACGTGGTCGGACTCTAACTTTTGAGAACTTCAGTTTCACAAGATAAAAATAAATCACTTATCACAGCAGCTCAACAGTGCGACAAATATGAAAGTGCAAAATAATGAATATAAAACATAGAAGACATAAATACAGTACATACACCCTCCATACATACACATATGAAGATATACCCGTGGATTTTTATTACACTAGATTTTAGAGGCTAAGATGCTAACGTTGCTAATTTACACTAAACTCACAGTCCAGCTGAGGCTGATGGGAAATGTTTTAGATAGACGATTTTATTGATCCCTGGAGGGAAATTAAGCTGCCATAGCAGCCGAGTACATAAAAAAGAAACTACAAAAGAATAAGACAACATAAAATACTATAAAATAAAAGGTAGAACAAAATAGTTATTAAGGTTCATCCTGAGGAGAACATGAACATTTAAAGAAAACACATTTCATGGCAGCCACAACTTTTTCACTCAAAACCACAAATCGGTAAAGTCATTGGGGTTCATCCTCTGATCCCGCCTTTCCACCGAGGCGAACCTAGTGCCGGTTCACAATTGGTTCAACTTGCGAACCTACCAAGAACTCGTTTGCGTTCTCACCAGAGAGCCACGTCATTACGTCACTCTGTACGGAGGTCACCTGTTGTTTGGGCTTACACACGATCTCACCACCAGTGGGACACAAATGTTCTGGATTTCAGCCCGCAACAGTTTGTGCAGAATTTTGACAACTTTATTGATCTTTATTGAATTTGACATTATACTACGTATATATATATATATATATATATATATATATACACACACACACACACACACACACACACACACACATATACACGTTAGAGCTGCATTAATGGACTATTTTAACAGGGGGAATGAGTGACTGTTTGTGTGTGATGTTTTTCTGTTCATTAAGCATACTGAATCAGACATGTCTGTTTACAAAGTGTTTATTTTCATACATAAATACAAAAAAGTTCAAACATTTAAAAGTACTGTACAATGTTAAATAAAAAAAAAATTTTTAAAAAGAGTCTTTTGTTTTATTTATTTGCTTGACCCTCCATTAATGCGATTACCATGCGTCCCATCAGCCCAGTCAAAGCGCTGCTGTTTTCTTCCATCTTCTGGAGTCAGGCGTCGTTCATGTTGTTCTCGTCTCTCCAGATACTGCAGCAGCTCCTGGCTGTTGTCGCGCTTCCTCTTTCCTCTGTACAAAACAATAACAATTGTCTCAAATATTGTCTATTGTGAGTATATACTACTGTGTGTTATATTTCTGTACAACATACTTATACTATATCACAGCACACTGCAGAACTGACAGATATACTTTTACATTACATCTCTATATTAATTAAGACAAAAGGTAGGTTCCATCACTCATATTACATATACATATAACATATACATATAACATATCATATTACATGTAGGACTTGTATTTGCCGTTTACATGGTCCATGTTGTGGATGTGTTATTTGTATTATTAAGGCTCTATTCTGTGTCAGGTAAACTTTCATGTGTCAGCTAACGTTACCCAAGCCAGCCCAGCATTTCTGGCGTTACAAATGTATACTGATGTGAGAAATTTGCAATATTAGCTCGTAAAAAAATGCATAATTCATTGTCAGTAAGGCGAAACATCTTAAAAATAAAAAATAAAACTTACAAGGATCCGCGGAACTTTGAATGGTTTCATCCACCAAATCTGAGCAACTCCTACACTGGAGTTCAGGGTCCCGGTCAGCCGGCATGCCGGTCTGTCACCGAGGACCAAGTCGAGCAGGTCAAAATGTGGACTTTTCCTCGGCCGACCAGCGCCGCTTCACCAGGTCCCTTTTTTGGTCCCTGTAGTCCTTCTTCAGCTTTCTGAGCTTGTTATTTATTTGCTCAATTTTCCGCTCATACCCCGCTGTCGCCATCTCACACTGGAGCTCCTCAAACACCCGCTTTGTCCCCGCCCCCAGCCCGCCCGACGTAAGCGGTTCTTGGTTCTAGACCAGCAAAGACCCGGTGCTGCTGTGGAACCAGTTTACCTGGCCGAGATCCAGTTCTTAGGCGGTCAAACCGGCCCTGGAACTGCCGTGGAAAGGGCATTGAAATCAATGACCATCTGAACAAAATTTCAACAATCAATCCGATAATTAATGGTTAATAATAACCAAAGTGGCTAACCAAATGCTGCTAATGTGGCTTAAAAAATGAAAACTAAAAGAAAAAAAGAAAAATACAGTTTGTGTAAAATGACCCTTTTTCTTTCTCATGAAGCATTTCCAGCTTGAGACCCACAGCTCTAAAACATCATTATATCCTCCAAAATTAAGATTTACATTCATAAAGCCTCAAAAACACAAGAAAATGTGCGTCCACATACTTTTGGCCACATTGTTTTCGAGACACAAACTGAGACTCGGTTTGACAGAAAAGCTCAGAGTGTGGCAGCGCGACACATTTTCACTGTAAAATTAGCAGATTTTTTATCTCGCCTGAGGAAGTGTGTGTGTGTGTGTGTGTGTTTTTAAATCATTAACACGCGTTCAAATTAAGATGCAGATGTCACAGTCAGGTTGTTCCCCGAATAATACAGCTGCAGAAAAAAACACCTCAACGACATTCAAGTTTGTAAAAGTAAAACAGTTTAGGTAAAAAAATAAAGTAAATCTGGGAAACAGCTTTTATTTTTATCACATTTAAAGAAAATAAAATCTTTAATTTGAGGATGTGGATTTTAAGTTCCTTTTTCACCTGCTGGGTCGCTTCATTGCATGAGATGAAGGAAGCTTCAATTTTTCCATTTTTGCTGTTTAAGGAGGAAACTCGAGCCGCTTTCCTCCAATTAACTCAATTATTTCGTTGATGTATTGATCCTTAAACAAACCGACGAGAGCAGTTTTCCGGGAAAAACTGGAAGCAGGAGGAAGCTCGATTTTCATCTCTTTCTGTTTTTAGTGAAGCACGAAAAGTGAAATGAAAGGTTTCGAGAACGAGAGGCAGACAGAGAGAGAGAGAGAGAGAGAGATCAGGTTATCAAAAAGAGGAAGAGGATGAACAAAACAGAGCAGAGGGAGGAACGACGAAGTGAGACGAGAAACAAAAAGAAGACTGACAGATGAGAGACGCGACTGAACACAGCGACTCGGTTTCTCCGTCTTTACATCCATTGAGGTCGTGTGTGTGTGTGTGTGTGTGTGTGTGTGTGCACGAGGACGAACTCAGACGACGGCCTCTTCACTTTGTGGATTCAGATGACAAACAGGAAACAGGAAGTCGACAGCTTCGGCAGCTTTGTTAACGTTCGTTCGGTCACATCTTCAGCTTTTACGGCCTCGAAACACACGAAAGTTTTTCATTTTGTCGAAAAACAAACTATCTGTAAGTTATTTAAATTATATTGTAAAGAGAAACATGCAGAAATCTGATTCAGACGGAAATGTGTTGAAGCAAAGAAAAGCAGCTGAGTTTGAGTCAATATTTCTGTCAACCAAACAGACGTGTTGGCCTGAAGGTGGCGCTCACACTCACAGTTCATCCGGAGAGAGAAGATGAACGTCATTTATCAAAAACATGACGCTGTTTATCCTCCGAGGATCATGAATGTTAATCAAGATATTTCAGTGAGGAACAAAATGGTGGACAACGCCGCCATCACAACGATTTTTATTTTGACGTTCACTTTAAATGACAGATTCAGGACAACAGTTTTAACGCTGAAAGACGTGAATACATCAATGATTAAAATACATTAAATATAATTTACATGATACTGAAATGAGCCATTCATGATGTGAACTTATACTTTTGGTATTTCAAGTACGGAAGCCGAGAATGGTTGTGCTTATAATTATTTTTTTTTAATGCCGATACTGATCAATTATCTTTAGAAATCAGAGAAAAAAAAAAAAAAATGCAAGTACGGCCCTTCTCGACTTTCAAGTATTTTTTAATGCTGATAGTTTTGTGAATGCAGGATTCAAAGTAAAAAATCTGAGAACTTGAATTTCCACATTTACTTTTACATTTTTATCTTAATTTTGTTTTGTTGTGTGACAGTTTGTTTTTTATGAGTCTTTAATATCTTCTCTTGAATCCTTTTCGATGTAAAGTACTGATTTTGTCGTTGAAAAGCTGCCGTACACGTGAACTTTCCCTTTTTTCCACCCGTGCAGGTTTCCACCGGAGCACGTAAGTCGGTGAGCGAGGCGGCCGGTGTTAAAGGTGTCGGTCGCTGACATGAAAGCGTTTCTATTTAAAGCCGCGGTGAAGAAGCAGCCGCAGCATATGTGTGTGGGGGGGGGGGTCACCCGAGGACACCCGGCTCGTGTTCAGATGTTTATTTATTTATTTATTTTTTGTTTCCTCAGCGGAGCATGGGAGTATGTTTGTGCGCTCATGTGTGTCTCGTGTCTCCGTCTGCATTCATGCATACATGTCTGTGTGTGTTTACCTGAGAGGCCGAGGTGGTTTTCAGAGCCGAGGATGTGAAAGTCTCTTCGGAGCAGGTGACTCACCGACCGGCAGGCCGAGGAGTTTGTTTGTTTGTTTATTTGTTTGTTTATTTTATGTTTGTTTATTTTTTCAGGAGGGGTCGTATAGCCGCCTCGGCGAGAGCTCACGTGTGTGCTGGCGCGCTCAAACGTGAGCACACGAGAATCGGTGTGTAATCGTTCAGCTGAACCGCCTGGTGTCCTGGGAAGACCCGTCACTTTTGCACAGGCCGGGTTTCCACCACATCACACACACACACACACTCTCTCTCTCTCTGCGTTGGAGGAGATGAATCGTCGTGCAGTCTCGCGTGTTTGTTGAATCACGTCGACCTGTAGCTGCTCTCTGCCACATTTCACATTTTTAACCTTAATGCAGCTTCATGAAGCGTTTTGTTGTTAAAAACTTTAAAATGAGAATACATTTTCAGTTATGATGGGAAAGAAAAACATCGAACGATATTAGATCCACTTCACGATGTCACCCTCAACATCCTTAAATCCCAAATTTCTTCATAACCTGCAGATAATTAATTATAACTAATGATTTATTAGATTTTATATTTTATTTATTATATTTATTATTATATTTTATCATTTTTTCCTGTACCACATGTCTGATAACAGCAGAGAAGAAAAAGCACTTACGTTTAATCACTTTTTATCATGAAACTTTCAGCAGCCGCAAACACACAACACAGGTCTTTTATAATCATCTAAAGGAAGTCAAAGGATTAAAGCTGCAACTAACCATCTTTTTCATTATCGATTGATCTGCTAATCTGATTAGTTTGATTGGTTGTTTTGTCTCTGAATTCTTCAAAGTCAAACTAAAAGATTTTCATTTTCTGATCAATAAAAGCTTCTCATTGGGTGAACTAATATAAAAAATTAGCTTAAAGAATTGATGAATTATCAGATTAGTTTCTGTCAATCGACGAGTTGGTTCATCAGCAGATTGTTTCAGCTCCAAAAGATGTTAAATTTAAAATGAGCAAAGAAACACATAACGTCTTCCTCACATAAGCAATAATTACAAAGCAGCCTTTATAAAGGGCTGATAGGCTGTAATTAATGTTTTATTAATGGCTAATAAACATTTTCTGATTATTTTAATAGTTCTTTATAAGTAATAAGTTATGTTAATACATTTTCTGTAATGTTCCCAGAATATAAAGTGTTTTGTTTCATGTTGGAGGATTTTTCCCAACCTGGCAACGCAAAAGTTCTTATTAATATCTTATGACTGATTTATAAAGCATTAATAAATGATTTATTAACATGAATAAAGTAATTACATCTTATAAAGGAGCCGTATTATAGTTCATGGTGGTGTTATTATAAAGGAAGTATTAAAATGTCAAATAAATAAATGACTCAAACAAAACAAATATTTTCTTTTAATAATCTGCGATGTTGCAAAGCTAACTTAAAGTAAATGAACCAATTAAAGATCATCAGACATGTTTAAGTCGATAAATGTTTTTTATTCTGATGTTTGAAGGTTTAAATTCCTTCGTCATCACCCGAATGTCTCTGTGATGAATGAATGAATGAATGAATGAATGAATGTCAGAATGTCAGAATCTGTCCTTTCACTTCCTCTCTCGTTATCTCGCGCTGCCATGGCGACGAGAGATAATTGAAGATTTAATTGAAGTTTTATCGGTTCATTTAACCTCTTCTGTATCTGCCTCAGCTGTATTTATCGCAGCTCCATGTTAACACGTTCACTCGCTGACAGACGAATGTGTGTGTGTTTTATTAAAATACACTCGTCGACCACAAACAGCGTGTTAACAATCAGATTTTTACTCTTCATCCTCCTGAATGCTGAAACGCTGGATTTACTCTGTCAGATTAATGTGTTTTATTATAATGTTATGACACACTATTAATAAGTAAGTAACTACTTTAAATACTGAAGAGTAGTTTAATGTGTAATTGTGAGTTTTGTTAATAAAAATCATCTGAAGTTTCGTCCTTGTGGGGACCCGCCTTCATATATGGACACTTGATCGGGAACCTTCGGCGTCATTTTCCAACAACGCTGTCACGCTGCGACTCAAACTGATGAATTTTAACATTTAAAAAAAAAAAAAAACAACATTTTTAAGTGTTTGTTTGGTGTTTTTCTGCTGGCCTTTATTGGTTGTCAGCATTTAAAAAGAAAATGGTTCTTTTAATATATTTTTTTTCTTCATTTCAGGTTCTAAACATTGCATAAAGTTTACTTTCAGTACATTGAAGCAGTTTATTTCTTTAATTTACAACAAAACACCTGATTTTATAAAAACTCTTTATATGTTTTGAGAGTAAAAATCTGAATTTGTGAAGTAACAGATAAATGTAATGGAGTAGAAGTAGAAAGATAAATAGAAAGAAAAGACTCAAGTGAGGTTCAAGTACCTGAAATTTGTACTTAAGCACAGTACTTGAGTAAATGTACTCAGATTACTTTTCACCACTGGCAATTCAGCCAATTGGCTAATCAATGGACTAATAATTTAATCTGTTTAGTAACTTAAAACAAAACATCTGACTTTATAAACTCTTCATGTGTTTTGTGAGTAAAAATATTAATTTCCTGTCAGATAAATGTAATCACATAAAAGCAGAAAGAAAAATGACAAGAAAGTACCTGAAATTTGTACTTAAGCACAGTACTTAAGTAAATGTACTCAGTTACTTTCCACCACTGTTCAGTGTCACTTCAGTCAGTTGGCTAATCAATAGACTAATCATTTAATCTGTGTAGTAGTTTAATTAACAAGAAAACATCTGATTTTATAAACTCTTTGTGTTTTGTGAGTAAAAATCTTCATTTCTAAATCTGTCAGATAAAAGTAGTGAAGTAAAAAGTAGAAAAGTACCTCGGATGTGTAGCTGATTAACTGTACTTGGTCAGAGTCCGGCGCTGTCACACAATCATCCCTCCTGATTCGAGCTGAGACGCTTCATACGTGCAGAGATTTGATCAGGAAGTGTGTGAACGCAGCCCGTCGGGGTCGTGCGAGGACGCCGGCGGCCCGGCCAACAACCGATCTGTCAGAGCTGAGGCATCCGAGACAGGCGGCCATTACTTCATTTAGGAGGAGGGGAGGGGGAGGCTGGATTGACACGGCAAATGTTCTCATGTTAAAGGGATTATCGCAGAACAGAGGAGGGGAAGCACGGCGGACTGACATTTCATCCTCTGACAGAGCGGCCTGCAGGGACTATACTTCACGGCGGCGGGACACGAACTGTTCCCTCTGATTTCAGGAATGTTTGCCTCCCATCCTGAAATGACTTTGACTTTCAGGAGAGTGTAAAAAGGCCCTTCATGTAAATCCTGGCATGTAAACTTTAATAATAAAAAAAAAAAAAAGAGGAGGAGAAAACCCAAAAAGCTGCAGTGACGTGGCCGCGAGCCGATAGCGGTGAATTATTTATTCTCATGTTGGAGGGATTATCAGCAAACGGAGGAGGAGGAGAGCTGGAGACAGTTAACAGGAGGCTGGAGAGTCGTACTGTGGAGGGACGGAGGAGAGAAATATCTGTTCGATGTGAAGTCTGATTACTAAAGCCTAAAATTAAAAATAAAGGCAGTGATGTCATCCTAAAAACGAGTTAAATAAAAGACCTCCTCACGTTGGATCGGCCCTCCAGACATGAAATACGACTTCATGTATCACGTTTACAAGCGGCGGTGGCAGAGGCGGGTTTCATTACACAGCGAGGTCGACGGGTCACGGCCGAACAATACAGACAGCGAACGCCTCTCTGAGTTGAAGTTATGCGGACAGTGAACGCACCACAAGTCGAGTTCAAGTCAGGATCCAGATGTAATCCTGCAGAGACGCTTTTAAACTGATTCAGTCATTTGTTCTCAGTTTTCCTTTTCAAAGCTTCATAATTTGTGTTTTTTACGTTTCTTTTCCACGAACGCTGCTGCTGACGGTCTGCAGAGGATGAATTTGATTTTTACTGCGGCCACGAGCCTGGTCGCAGATCTCTGAACCGCTGCCCACATTTCTGATTTGTTTAGCGAGCCAACGACGAGGTCCGGGTTTGTGCTCGACGGCGGCTGCTTGGGAGGAAACCAAAGAGCGAATCGGGGTCAAAGCGGCATCGTCTTCCTGCATCAGAGCGAGAAACGACCATAAAAACACAGAAAAGTGTGGATGATTTGGAAATGAGCGCTTCTTCAGTTGACATGACAAACGTTACATCAGCTGCTTTCTAGCAAAAACAAAATCGCAGCATAAAAATACTTCTACAAGTAAAAGTGCACAATCAAAACTTGAGTAAAAGTACTTAAGTAACACCAGCAAAGCAAATGACCCCTTAAAGAGTTGGACACACAGGAAAACCGTGCTTCAAATAACCAACATGTTTGTTTTTGTTGTGGCAAAATTTCCAACTTTTTCTTTTTACGTGACGACGTCGTGTAAATACTGTAACGTTTTTTTCTGATGAGCAAATTGACTGAAAACTCCTGTGTGGCCTTTAATCTATAAAAATACATACAAAAGCAAATTAACTGGTAACTATGGCAGTTAAATAAATGTAATGGAGCAAAAAGTCCAATATTTCCCTTTGAAACTTGAGTATAAAGTACTGTAAGTTGGACAGACTTAAGTACAGTTTGTAGGTACTTTACTTAAGTGCAGCACTTTTCGAGTAAATGTACTTAGTTACTTTACTCACCTGCTGCTTTTTGTTTGGGTTAAAATCTTAAATTCAATCTTAAGATAAACAGGAGAAATATGTGAATTTTCATAAACTTTCCTGTTTCTGCTCCCCAGAGGACGAACCGTTAATACTAAAACACTCTGATATGTTTGTTTTTTGTTTGTTTACATTTCTGCTGTTCACTGAAACTTTATCGTACTTGAACAGGAACAGTTTGTAAGATTAAAATCTGCTGCGTTTATTTGGTGCTACACAAAAAAAAAACTGCATTTACAGCAACAACTTTGTTTCCTGCAGCTTTTGGAGAGTTTACAGCAGAAATTTGTTCTTCAAACTAACCAAGGCTTTAAACTTAATTTTTTTTTTTCAATTAATTAAATTTTATCCTCAGTTCATCAAGTCCACCAATGCAGACTAATATAACAGTGCAATAAGTAGAATATATAACACTGAACATTAACTTAATTAGATGTACCTCATAAACTGGTGACTAAATGTATATATGGTTGTCTTTAATATCTAATTTTATGCCTTTTTAAATCCTTTTTAATCTTTTTTCCCATCATTTCTTACTGAATGTTGAAATTTTACACTTGAATTTACTTTTTTATTTTTCATTAGCAGCCTTAAACGTGCATCTTTAAGGTATTTTCTTGTATTTTTTTGTTGTATTGTCATCATATACACCTGTAAATTTAATCTCTCTCTCTTTTCGGCAGCTGTCACACAAAAAAGACGCCTCAGCTAAACTTACAAACTTCAAACCTTACTTGAACATTAATTTTCTTCTGTGATTCCTCAGATTTGATGTGACTCTGTGTTGATCCATCTCTCTCTCTCTCTCTTTATTTGATTTCATTTTTATATAGACTATAATGGAAATGAATGAGTGGATGGATGAATGCATGAATAAGCTGCCAGAACAGCTGCACATAAAGAGGCGGTGCAGCCGGCCGGGTTCGCGTGCAGCCAGTCATCCACTCATCCAGGCGTTGGGATATGTAGGCCGACGCAGCGAGCAGGCAGGGACCGCGGGCACAAGCTGCATGAGGGGGGGGGGGTGAGGAGGAAGAGGAGGGAGGGGGTGATGGAGGGGAGGTATATGAAGGAGAGAGAGGAGAGAGAGAGGGGAGGGTATAGGAAGGCAAGGAAGCAAAAAAAGGAGGAGGAGGCAGAGATGAGGTGAAGGGAGGAGAGTTGTCCTCAGATTGACCCACAGCAGCACCAGACAGCCTCCTCCGCCCCCCCACATCCATCCATCCTCCCTCTCTCTCTCTCTCTGCTCATAAATCTCCCCCATGCTCGCTCGCTCTTTGCTGCGTAATCGGCTGAAAAAAGGAGGGAAAAAAAGAGAAAAGGCATGGCCGGGACGCCTGCACTCTTCATAAAAAAGGGTCAAAAAGGAACCTCCTAAAATCCAAATCCTGAACCACAAAAACAGAAAATATCACATTTATACAGAAAAAATAGATGTTTTTATTCTTTATTTTATTCACTTTTAATGCACTATTCTTTGTCGTAACGTCAGCGAAAAAATATTCTCTCTTAATTATCCTCGATCACGCAGGTTGGACGTCAGTTTGTTCACGTACAGTTTGACAAAATTAAAAAATAATAATTGTCAGCTCATACAGGTGAAAAAAAAAAAACATAAGTATTGACAAAAACAAACAGCCTGATACTTCCTGAGGGTTAAACGCAGGTACACAGGTGTGCAAGAGGATTTTTAAATGTACATAAATAAAAGGTATTAAATTCAGAAGTTTAAAGTGTAAAAACAAAAGTGTGAGGATAACAACAGGAACAGTAAATGAGTGAAGACGAAGCGTGACGAGAGTTAAAGTGAGAAAAAACATCCGATGTTTCGCTTTCCCGCAGTCGTTTCTGCTCACGATGCTGATCCTGCTGCTGCACACAGGAAGTGAATAAGAATTATTATTGATCGAGTTATTTATTAAAACACACTGCAAGTTTGTTTGGCTGCACTGTAAACAGCTCTACTGTTGGTTTCTTTTTTGGCACTTTAATTCAGTGTAATAATAAACAAACCTGCCGTAATATTCTTCTTTTTACAAATTAAATTACATTATTTTAGCGTTCAGGTCGTAGAAACGCCTCAATATAATGCAGTCCACTACAGCATATTATCATTATTATTATTTTTATTATGATTATTATTATTTCATTTATTGTGTCTCTACTGCTGGAAGCTTCTTGTGAGTTAAAGCTGTTGACATCAATGTGCTTTACAGTGATATTATAGTGTTTTATTAACATTTATTATTGTTTATGTAGTGCTTATAAATGCAAATGAGGGTTAAAGTGTTATTATTCTGTGAATTATTCTTTAAATGTTTTACTGGTTCTAGTAAAATAGTTATATATTTATATGCGGTGATGAAAAGTGCTGTAGTTCAATTTAATATTTCCATTTTATTTCCCTAATACTTCTATTCTTCTACATTTCAGAGAGAAATATTGTGCATTTCACAGTTTTACATGTATTTCCTAACTTGAGTCACTTTGCAGATTCAGATTAACATAATAAATATAATAAAATAATAAATGATGGTGTAATATCGCAGGTTAAGATGAGACTTCATTGATCCCTTTGGTAAAATTCACAATCTAACCCTGCAGCCTGTGAAGTCATTAAACTGATTAATAATCAATTATAGTCCAATAACATAACGAGAACTTCTGGTGCTTTCGGCAGATATTTGATGCTAATATTTTGTAAATAAGAGTATTTGTTCATTGTGGTTTTACTACTTTTACTAAAGTAGAAGCACTTTTTTTCTCAACACTACATAAATAATAGAAAAATACAGATGAACCCAAAAAGGTTCGACGTGGCGCCGCCTGTCTTCAGAGTGTGCAGCCAAGATGGAGTTTTTTTTGTTTTTTTGGAGTGTGTGTGAAGCATTAAACACGAGATTTAGTCCTCATCGGCCTGCCATATAGACTACACACACACACGTTTGTGTACACGTGTGTGTGTGTAGAAGTAGGTCAGTAGTGAAAGGGTTCTCGGTTGTCCTCACACGGCCTCTGTTCAGCCCGTCACACCACTCGTGTCGACTCTAATTTTCTCTTCCTCCTCCTCCTCCTCCCTCCCTCATCCCTTTCTCTCTGCTCTGATTAAGTATGTGGGGGGGGGGCGGCAGCAGGTCCCACCCCTGGTTCAGACGGGTCTCGTGTAGGTTAACTCTTCAGCTGCCGCCTCTCTTTTTCATTTTTATTTTATCCTGAAATTATTTAACTTCCTGCGAGGCCGGCCGGCGGTTCTCCCTGCCCTGTGTTTTCTGCCATGCCAACCGTCTGCGGCATGTAACTGGTGTTTTTTTTAAAAAGAGGGAGACCCGACGCCACAAAATGGGGCTCGGCGTTGGGAAGGAGGGACGATGTTTTTCCTCCCCTGATGTTTTAATCAAGAGGGAGGGGGGGGGGGGAGAAAAAGGAGAGAAATTTAGGAGGAAAAAAAACTCCTAGTGAACTTCCAGGAAGGCTGGATAATGCCCAGATCTGTGAACAAATGGTGTATTACCTAACCCCGACCGGCTTTACATGATTTACAGTAGAGTCAGAGGCAGGGAGGGAGGGGGCGGGTGTCTGAGCTCGCACCACCATCTGCTGGAGGAAAAGGGAACAGAAATAAAATTCACCACACACAGACGTGCCAAAACGCCCCAACATGGCTCCCGAAAACAACTCCGGGGAAAAAAACCCAAAACAAATTAAACCAAATTACAACCAGTTTGTTTTAAGTACATAAAAAAAAGAAATAAAAAAAAAGCACACACTAAAAATGTAAAGCTGCGGTGAAGAGGTGGGGGGGCGTATGCAAAAAGGACGTGGAGGAGAACAGTTTGTTCCCTGGACTGGTTGGACTGGTTTCTATGGCGCTGCTGGTTTCTATGGCGTTTCACCAGGCGCCACTTGGCGACGGCGCTTGAATACCTTTGAATGATTCAGGCGGGTCACCAAGGACGAGAAAAAAATAAAATACTCGAGGGAGTGAAGACTGAAGGAAGCAGGGAAACCGATGGTGAAATGTGTTTAAAACAGGGTGATAATTTAGAGTTTAGAGTGAGTAATTCAGTAAAAATGTTAAAGAATTTAGTCCCTAAAATCTCCTTTTATAAACAAGAGTAAAGGTCAAAGGTCAGCATTTTAAATTTAAAGTATTCTGGTCCACACACGAGTTAAAGTACGTTCAAAATGTGCCATCTTAAATAAAAAAAATGCATAAGTTTAATCAGTTTTCATCAAAACTCAGTAGCCTCTATTAGATACACCTGTATAATCTTTATTTGTCCATTTATAAAGCTCTTAATGAATAAAAATAAAGTATATTCAGAGGTTTTTGATATTTACACACATCAGAAACTGCTCGCAGTACAACACTATTTATGAGCTCAATGCTAAAACATATAATTTAATAATACAAATAGACCTAATAAAGTGACCGCTGAGTGTTTTTTTAATTTTTATTGATGCATTCAAGCAGCTGAAGATAAAAGTACAATAAAATGTAAAGGAAGTTCCTCAAATTGTACTCAACTTCAGTACTGGAGTAAATTTTTAGTTACACATTGATGATTTTTTAATCAACATTTTTACAGCTTTTATGGTGTTTTTAGTGAAATTTTAAAGGTGACACAGCACAGACAAACAATATCTTAATCATCTTTTGTGATAATCGACTAATAATCATTAAAATGCTCCAAGTTTGTTACGAATATTTTTGTTTTAGCTGAACAGCAAAGAGATAATTTTGAACTTTTTTAATCATAAACTGATTTATTTGGAGAATCAAGAATTTAATGTTTACGTTTGCTCTGTGTTTCAGATTAATTCCTCGTTACAGATTCATGTCGTGTTGAGTTTGAAAACTTTGTGCATTTAAATAAAAGACATTTACTGTTTGTGTTTCTGCTCTCAGATCGATTGAACCTCCATCGATCGCCGATCTGATCAGGTTCTCGTGGGTCATGTGATCCTGTTGGAGCCGCCGCCTCCTTAAATCAGGTTGATTTAAACAAATGTCGGCTCCTTAATCAAGATTAATTCCTCGTATGTGTAAACTTATTTGGCAAAAAACCTGATTCTGATTTTTGATTTTCCACCTGATTTTTCTAACTTTTTAAATGTGCTGATAAATTATTACTGCTGATACCGTGACAACACTTTTCTCAGTCTTTTCTTTAATCATATTTTGTAACTTTAGCAGAAAGCTGATGAATGAATGAACCGGATAATTAAAGTTTGTTTTAATCTGCGGTGGGTAAAGTTAAAGTTCTGCACTCGAGTATTATCGGCTAAACGTCAACAACTAAACGTTTTAAATTACGTGAAGGTGGAGACGACAAACTGCTTTATAAACACGTCAGATCAACTATAACTGAAATTTTCATACAAAAAAGCCCCTAAAAAGCAGTTTTCAGTCTCTCGAACATGTATAAGCGTAAGTGTGTAAGTATTTCTTTATTTTTTCTGTTTTATTCTTTATGGCTGAACATTTTTCGGTTTTTATGCCGTTAGTTGGAATTTTACGGCGTCTAAATGGACATTTTTACAACTGAAAAAATAATTAATTAATCAGCCCCAATTTAACAAACAAAGGTACAAACATATGGAAGCTCATTTTGACCGGGAAATGACGGGAATATAAAAAGATAATGACATGAGTCATTATTTCAAGAAAGTTTCTCAAAATAATCTTTTTTTCATCATATTGGCAGAAATGGGCTTCCATACACATTTTTCTCCATTTTAAACAATTTACTAACCTGTTGTCAAAATAAATGTGGTGGAGTAAAAAAAAATACTTTCAGTAAAGTTTCAAGCTGAAACGATTTGTTGATTAATCAATTAGTTGATTGACACATTGATCGATGTTTTCCAGCTTATTAAATGTGAGAATCTGCTGCTCTTCTTTGTTTTATTTCATTATAAATTAAATATTTTGGGTTTGGTTGAACAGAACAAAACTCTCCATAGATCTTAAGTTTTTTCAAAATAAAATCAATCTGTCCTTTTATTTCCTTGATTGATCCTTTTGACCATAAATCTTAAAATAAAATAGTAAAATGACTTTAAGATAACAAAGATAATTAAATTTTGTTATAAAAAAACTGAGAAAAGCAGATTTCTTTCAGATTTTTTTATGTACAATATAAAAACTTTGTTTTGTCTAAAAAACAAAAACATATCAATCAATCAGTTTTTTCACTTTTTATTTTTCGCTTGCAGACAAAAAAAAAAAAAAAAAAGATCCATGACAGTCCAGATATAATAATAAATAAATTAACTACTAAAACTTGTTGGCTATTAAAGCAAATTTAAAGGATGGCAGAAGGTGTAACTTTGCAGAATTACAGAGCTCATATTAAAGGATCCCGTGTCTGACGAAGGAAATCAGTAAAAATTAAAACTCACCGTCGGCCCACCTGCTGATTGTTCTTTGACATTTGCATATCTAACAGAGTCCTACACGGTTCGGTAAACACAGGAAGAGACAGCAGAGCAAAGCAAAATAAAAGCTTATTTCTTCTTTTTTTTCTTATTTTTCCCCCCTCACATATATGAAAAGTTAAAAAGCTCCCGTAGGAACCGACCCAAGTGCTTGTGGTTTTCTTGTCCCTAAAATATCGTTTCGTGGAAAACCTGAAAGATATCATTTGCTAGTTCACCCGTATTTGAGCAAAATAAACTAATAACTATGTCTCCTTTTTTTTCTATCTTAAAGTGATTCACTTACTTTGGTGGCGAGGACAACAAAAGAAAGAAAAAAAGAAAAAACGCCATCTGAAAGACATAATTATTATCGTGTACTCGTATTTTCATGCATACAGTATTGAATCCTCGAGGAAAAAACAGAAAATAAAAACTGTAAAAGTGTAAATGTCACAATCTTACCGAGTTTGTAGCTTAACTGACTGAGGTAAAGTTGCCTGTTTCCTGAAGAAGAGCACACATGCCTTTTTTTGTTTGGTTTTTTTTTTTATCTTTTGGACGAGGACACGAACAGTATTTGGGTTCATCTCCCTTTCAAGTCGATCAACTCTGAGAAAAAATAAAAATCTGCCGCTCAGATAAGAAAAGAAAAAAAAAAATCAGGAGCTTTGATGAATAAAAAAAAAAAAAAGGAAAAATCCACCGTCAAAAACACTTTTTTTATTTTATAATGTTCAATGAAGATTTATGTTTTGTTATGGTTTTATCAGATGTCCTACATTTCCCAGAATGCCTTTCAGCGAGCCTTGAACTCTTAAAGGTGTACGGTGCGATGAAAATGAGGCATTTTAATCAACAAAAGGTAAATTATTACTCTAATCTCATCTATAAAAACTAGATAGAAGCACTTGTGTACATTTTTAAAGTTTATTTTTAGTTAAATTACATTTTTCTGACAGTAAAGTGTGTTTAATAATTTTAACTGTTTGTTTTCTGACTCTAATCTGATCTGTAAGTATTTCCTGTACCAGTTTTATCGTGTAAATAAGGAACTGAGCTAAAACTAAAGCTGCATTAAATCCTCTTTCGTGAAGGTTAAAATATTCAGTTTGTGTTGAAACCGTTGAATAAACAGAGATGTAAATGACAAAACCGTAGAAACACCTTCTCCAAAACCATCAAACACAAACTGAAAACCTTCAAGTTCAAAAGTGTAAAGTTTCGGCACTTTTCATTCATCAAATTAAAGCCTGATCATGTCAGATATAAAAGTTTCAAAGAAATATGTGGCTTCATTACAGAGTTTGTTTTTACACTTTAAAACTTATTTTAGTCGCCGTTCTTTAAAAAAACAAGTTTAAGGAAATCTTATAAAAATAAATAGTTTTTCAGACTCCTAAATATCGATGAGGGCTGCAGTCTTCAGATTTTATGATACTACATGACTCTTATTGATGAGTATTTTAGGATATTGGGAATAATAACTTTGATTTTAACAACATTAAAAGTGCACCAATTGTTTTTTGAAAAGTTTTAAGGCGGATTTTTCCCTTTTTTAAATGATTTGAAGTCACTGAAACTGAATGGACCCATACACCCGCTAACATGGAAATTATCACCATATCCAAAAGAACTGATAATAGCATCATCATATTAATAATAATAATGATAATAATAATATAATAATAATATAATGGATTCAGTCCCCATTATATAGTATGTCGTTTAACAGATCATGTGGAAAAAAAAATACAAAAAAGTTCAAACATAAACGTGGAATTCGTTCCAGCACTGATTTTTTTCTTTTTCATTTAAGAACAAAAAACTTAGAAACAGAATGGCACTAATTTGAGTTGTCTATTCACAAAAAAAAAAAAATAATAAAAAAAAAAAAACAGTGCGGTTTTAAAAACCTTTTTCTTTCAGACCAGCAAAATGTTTTGGGTTTGGGGACGTTCCCTTAGAAAAAGGTCTTGTGGTCCTTTTATTTTGAAAAAAGTTGTTTTATATTACTGAGAAATCCACGCGAGGTCTCACCTCTTAGAAATGTTTTGGATTTTTTCTTTCCTTTATACAAAGTTTACCTTAAAACATTTTTTTGTAAGAAAGATGACATAAAAAGGCCAAAATAAAAGCCCTGTCATTCTCACCAAAATAAAAGCCTTGTTGTTTGTGGACTTACTCTCTCGTGGTGACGTTTTGGCGTTGTCCTGAACGTTCGGTTGGTCCCCACAGTTCATTCGGCGGAAAAACAAACTACATCCTGACGATTCGTCCGTCCCTTTGTCACCTCAGTGCTTCTCAGCCGCATCAGGACCCAAAGTCCGTCTCCAAGGCACAAACCCGTCGTCACGGTAACGTGTCCTTCATCTGAGCGGCGTCTCCGTCCGAAAGCGTCCTGCGGCCGTCTTTGGGTCCCGGCCCCCCCGGCTGAGAAACACTGACGCGTAACGCAACGTCCTCCATGTCGTCTCCACAGTGGGGGGAGCAATGTTAATTCTATGGAAGAAAAACATTTTAAAAATAAGTCATCATAAACCTGCTTGTTAAATAACCTTTAAAAAATTCCTTTTTTTCAGATTTAAACAGTGAATTATTTAATTTCCTAATACTTATAATGTTGAACGCTCCAAATAAATCTCCTACAATCAAAAACAAAATCATTAAAATCATTTTTAATTTTATATTTCTCACATCTCTAATTTTCATCATTAATAAAGCACAGTGAGCGTCTCTTTGTAAAAATAAATAAAGTTTTTTTCTTTTTTCCACATCAGACTTTTGTTTACTTTCCTTTGTGTGACTCTAAACACTAAAACAAACGTTTTATTGATCCTTCAGGTGTGTTTGGACTCACCTGCCTGCTCAGGTCTGCTCCTCTGCCTGAGGCTGTGATTGGCTGACACCTTCAGATTCCTCCGGGATCGTCTCCTCCTCCTCCTCGTCCTCGTTGCAGTCGTCGTCGGTGGCCTCCTCTCCTTGCTCCTTCACCTCCATCTCACCTTCGCTGCTGTCTGCTGCTGCCACCTCCTCTTCCTCCTCCTCCTCCTCCTCCTCTTCCTCCCCCTCCGCCTCCTCCTCGCTGAAGGGCTCCCGGCCCTCTTCCACCCTCCTGCTGGTCTCGGAGAACCAGTCCCTCACCTGCTCGTAGCTCATGCTGGACTTTGTCACAAGGTCGTCCAGGTCTTTCTCGTTCAGGACTCGATGTTTGAGGTAGTAGTCCTTCAGGAACGCCTTTCCGGACTTCACCTGAAACACGCCAACGTTAACGTGACGTTCAAAAGTACAAACTGATGCAAGTTTTAAGATCAATATTAAATTAATCTGTATCAGTGTAGTAAAAATACAACCAGTGAGCAGTTTAATCTGTGAAAAAAAAAAAAGCAAATATGTTGATTTACGACATATTTAAGCCTATGGAGTCTCAAATGAGCTTTACTACATAATGATGACATCAAAATAAAAAGTTCACCATGACTGGAAGCGACACTAAGCAGGCTTTGGAGCTTTTGGACGACGTATTTTATTTTGTATTTAAGATGATATAAAAAGAACAAATTATTTTTTTCATTATCGAGAAATTTGCCAATTGTTATTGTCTTAATTAATTGATATTTTAATCTACAAAATGAGCATTAAAACTTCCCAGAGTCCAAAGTGACGTCTTCAAAAGTCTGTTTTTCTTTGTTTTATGTAACAACAATAATAACTCTCAAACAATATTTGACATTTTTCCACTATTTTTGCTTGAAAAAAATTACTGAAACAATCAAAATATTTGCGGTTATTTTACTGTTAATGAACTAATCGATTCTTCGACTAACCATTGATATAAAGCCTGCAACATCCACTGTCTTCAGAAAGAACAGCAGCAACAAAAACTACGTCTTGTTTTCTGTGTCTGTGTGATAAATTAACAAAACGACACTCAACTGTTGGAGACACTTCTGATGCAGCAACTTTAAGCCACAGTAAAAAGGTGAAATCTAAATAAAATGATGTTAGCAGATTCATTTTAAGAGTATAAATAAAGTATATTAAACTAAGTAGTTGTTGAGCTGTTTTTCTTGTTTTAAACTGTATTTATGTCTGTTTCTGTGTGTGTACATATAATACTGTAAAATCAAAGACTTTGTATGTGCTCTGATTGATTATCAGTCGACTGATTTAAACTACAGATTGACCCTTTAATGTCTGACGTCTCATCCCTACACCCCATCAGATCTGATCCTCAGTTAATTCGATGTTTCTGAAACACAAACTGAACATTAGTTTTGTCTGAATGTTTTAAACAGGACTTCCTCATGAACTGGTGACTGGGTGTATCCTGCACACACAGACCTTGATGGCGGTGGCGCCCCCTTGTGGGGAGCGTTTGCAGGGATACGGCCGGCGTGTCCTCCTGGACCAACCACGGAAACGTTTCCTGGACTTCTTCTGGGTCTTCGCTCCTCCGTTCAGCGCCTCGTCCACCTTAAATCCACCACATTAATTTATTCACACAGTACAAACACCTGCCGAAGTGCTGAAGAAGCACAAATATCACTATAAAAGTTCTTTTAACAGAAGTTCTGCTGAACAAACGTCACATTTTGCTTTAAAATGGACACACAAAGATTAAGACAGATTTTTTTAGTTGTTTCTGCTGAATATAATGAACATGAGGAACACTCCACCTTTCCGCTCTGGTAGAGGTAGTACCACTTCAGGTTGCTGTTCTTGCAGGCGTAGCGGGTGTCTCCGAACCAGTTGACGATGTACGTCCTCGGCAGGCCGCTCTCCTCCGCCATCTGGTCGTACTCCTCGGCCGTCGGCCACTGTGTGCGGACGAAGGCCTTCTTCAGGATGTGGAGCTGCTCCGGCGTCTTCTTCATCGTCTTCCTGCTGGAGGGCGGCGTCGTCTGCCGCTCCTGAGCCGAGGACGAAGATACGGCTCCAGGTTTCGCCTTCTCGCCGTCGCCCTCGGCGTCGTCGTCTTTGGACTGACCCGCTGAAGGCATCTTCCGCCTCTCGGTGAACCAAGCATCCACCTCTCGCCGCGTCAGCTTCGTCTCCGCACGCAGGCGGCTCAGCTCCTCGTCCGAGGGCGTGTCTGATTTCTGGAAGCTGGCCTCCAGCACCAGCAGCTGCTCCGGAGTCTTTTCCTTGAACTTCTGTGGCGTGAAGTCGGGGAAGGCGTGACGAAACTTGACCCGTGGGTCGCTGGAGGAACCGGACGACCCCGGTGTGTTGGCAGAGGTTGGGGAGCAATCACTGGCGTCGTCGCCGCTGGAGTCAATGACGATGGTGGCGGTGGCATTGTCGCTGTTGTTGCTGTCATTAAGGCTTCCGGCGCCGCCGCTGTTCCTTCCTCCTCGGCCGCCGCCTGGCGCTGCAGCTCTGCCTGAGGCGGTGTCGCTCAGCAGGATGCCGTGATGATCCTTCGAGTTCCTCTGGTTGTAGCGCGTGTCGCTGAACCACTTCTTTATGGCTCGTTTGGAGAGTTTGGTGACCTGCATGAGACGCGATATCTCCGCCTCTGTGGCGAACTGCCTCCTGCTGTAGCTCGCCTTCAGCTCCGCCAGCTGTTCCTTCGACTTCTTCGGTTTGGTCGCCGATGCGTCCAAACTCAGCGCCGAGCCGGCAGACATCTCAGTCTTTGATTCCGACGTCGACGGTTCGGCGGCTTTGGGTTGGTTGCCGGGGACGCCGGCGACAGTCAGGGTGATGGGAGAGGCGACGGGCACGGTGCTGCCATTACCGGCCACCTGAGTGAGGACGAGGCCCGGCTGGCCGACGATCTGGCAGGTCTGAAAGATGGACTGCAGGCCGTTGGTGGCTGCGGCGATGTTAGCGGGGATGACAGTGATGGTCTGAGGGACGGTCTGCACCGTGCCATTAAACTTCTTCCTCCTCGCCTCCTCCACCTGTAGAGAGGAGGAACAGAGAGCAGGAGATCACTGATGCATTCGTGTCACCGCAGAAAAACAAATGAAGAGAATAGTAGAGAATAGAATAGAATAGAATTCAAATTTATTGTCATTGCACCTGCAGCTACAGAACGAAATGCAGTTTGCATCCATCCATAAGTGCTTTTTAAGCAGTACTTTTAAAAGATATAAATATAAATGTTACAATGAAATAAATGTTACAATGAATATAAATGTTACAAACTCAGCAGAAAAAGATGTGTAATAAAAATAATAAAAATAATGAAGTGACTGTACACGATTTAAAGAGTCTAAAAGTGGATTTAGAGTCAAACTACTCTTCTGGCTGCTGATGAAGCTCATCTGAACGCCAACTTAACGACTCCGAGGTGAGGCGGTTTTGTCATCTGCTGTTTGAAATGTCCCTGTTACGTCCTGATAAATACATACAGAGGGTCGTTTCACTCAGCAGTGCTGACGTAAATGCTTTAAAATGTAAAACAAAAACACTAAACGTGAAGTCGACCAGAGCAGCACGAGAAGAGAAGGGCTAAAAAGCAATGAAAGCAAGGCACCACTTAAAAAAGGTCACATAATCAATACAGAGATCATTACATTACAGCGAGTCTATAAAAATGACTTTTATGGAGCGATCTGATGAACGACGCAGAGTCTGCCAACTTCAGGCGCATCGTCCCAGAGTGCTGCTTGTTTTTAAAATGAGATTTTGGCTCCAAGATAAGAAATTCCTGTAATGTGACTCTTTCTGGGTCCAGAGGTCTCTGACAGAAAAGGCTGAGCTTACTTTATTGGATGACCCGTCAAATGTATTTCAAAAACTAACTTTATTATCTGATGCCAACACGCCACCGCCGTGATCAAAACCAAATGTGAACCAAATGTGAATGCGTTGTTGTTTCACTGCTTTCTCGTCTATCTCAACGAAGCTGTCTGACGCTTCAGATAAAGGCACCTGCAGCCTGCGTGAGACTTGTTTTTTTTCCACATTTATAAAAAAATAAAGCTCATTAGAAACACATCAGAGGGCAGGTGGAGGGACAGGAGAGTCTAAATCAGGGTGTGGATGTGTGACAGCGAACCTCCTCCGGCGTCCAGCTGACTCCGTGTTTCAGCCTCTGGGCAGAAAACCAAACTTTAATCTGCTCCTCGCTGAACTTGGTCTGCGAAGACAAACCCATGATCTCCGACACAGAGGGATACGGAAACCTGCGAGGACAAAATCAGAGTGTTAGTTTTCACTGAACACATCAACATTTTACATTTTTAATTCTGTTTCCTCATCGAGCCTTGTTTAAACTCTTAAAATGCACCATCTATTTTGCACCTTTTAATATTTGCACAAATACAACCAACAGTATTATCTGTATTCTACTGTATATTTTTATTTAGTTATACATTTTATTACTTCAGTATTATTTTTCATTTTTAGTCTGATATCTAATTTCTTTCTGAACATTGTTTTAGGAAGCGTGAGACTGCTCTGTGTAATTGTTGTGCACATCATTCCCTCAAAGTGCCTTAAAAACATTCATTAACACCTTTTTACACACAAGTCTATATGAAGTTTGACATGTTGGTTCTAAAGGGAGTGTGAAAAAAGATGTGTTCATGACAAAGGCAGAAAGAAAAGCATCAAATCTTCACATGTGAAAAGCAACGAATATTTGATTTAAATGATTAAGTTATTATAAGACAGCAGAAGGTGTGAGAAAGTCGGACAGTGTCGCTCTTTTTGTTCTGAATTAAAAAATCTAATCCTGTTTAGATTTGACACTTGGCGAGATTTCTGCTGGAGGACGACCGTGCTGTGGCCCCACCCCTGCAGGTGCAGTTACCTGTTGTAGGCGCTGACCAGCAGGACGTTGTTGTCCATGGCTGTGTTGTAGGTGGGGATGCTGCTGATGGGGATGAGGAGCTGCGTCTGCGTCTGGGTGCTGTTCTGCTGGTTCTGCAGGGCTGACAGAACCTGAGCCAGTGTCCCGGGAGGCAGCACGCCGCCGCCGCCCGAACTGCCTTTAATCTGCAGCACGTTGGGGCTGTTGACCATGATGCTCTGCGGGACGGCCTGGACCTGCACTGGCGTGGAGACGGGGATGAGGCGAGTGGCGACGGTGGTGGCGGGGGTCATGGGGGCGGGAGACAATGTGGGCGGCTCCTTGTTCTCGTCGTCCTCGTCGTCGCTCTCTCACCTTAATGGCCAATGCGTCATCGACGGCCACTTTGTGCGAGGCAGTGAACTTCTTGGGCTCCGGTCTGCTCTTGATCCTCATGATGGGCGTCTTGCTGAGGGCGATGCCTTTGCAGGACGTCTCTTCCGCCTCGTCGTCCTCCACTTTGACGAAGCTGCCGTCGAAGGTGAGGTCGTTGACCGTCTGCTGGAAGATGGTCTCGTTGTTTCGCTTCACCATCGTCCGCGTGAAGTTGTCCTCGCCCGGGTGGAGGCGAGCGTTGTGGGCCAGCAGCGTGTCGTAACTGGACGAGAAGAGATGTGCGTGAAAAAATACAGATTCAATTTTTATTTTCTTTATCTGAGCGAGGAGGCCAACATGAACTTCACACCACACATCTCATCAAAACTCTGACGATGAACATTTGTCTTTTTATGACAGTAAATAATTCTATAAAAACTGAGGAAACAGGCCGACAGAGGTCACATGACAGCGTTTGTCACTGTGATCCGGTTCAGAGTATTTAAGGAAGTAGTTCTGTGTTCAATCAAAGTCTGACACAAAGAATTTCAGCTTTCAGAAGAAGACAGAGAAACCAACCTGTTTCACATCACACACGAGTCATTAATATAAATACTGATCAGAGGGACTTTCTATTCACTGAATCAGAAACTAAAGAGATCACAAACACGTGTTTATACAGATATTATACTCAGTTACAATTACTGCAATTACATTTTGCATCATTATCTGTGAGCTTGATCTTGATCCTCCCAACTATTTTGTCTCATAAATGAAATTGTTTAAACTATAAAATGCTGAAAAAGAAGCTGCAAGAGATCAAAGTTTACAATAATATGAAACATAAAAGGATTAAATCATCTCAGAAGAGAAGAGATACTGTAAACGACTGAAGGAAAACCTGCAGAGTGATTTACACTGACGAGTTGGATTCTGAGTTTTGGCCTTAAAATAAAAACCACAGCAGGTCGTGTATGCTGACCATCGCTCTCACACAGCTGAAGTATTAAACTCTGAGTAAACTGCACCTCTTGGTGTGGTAGTCACACTCCATGCAGACGTAGGAGGTGTTGAGGACAACGTCGGGATGCTCCGTGTCCACGTGCATGGTGAACAGGTTGAGCTCGGACGTCTGGAAGCTGCAGTATTTGCACTCGTAGCCTCCCTCTGCTGTGTTTGAGTCCAGGTAGGGGTCCGACGCCTGCCTGACGTCTGCGTCCTCGCCTCTCTCCTCCAGCAGACCGCAAACCTCCGAGGAGACGGCCGCCACGCCGTCGCCGTCCTCCGCTTTGCCCGCGTCCGCCACGTCCTCCATCTCCTGATCTGAGTCGACGGCCTCTCGAGGAGGAACCATGCAGGGGGTGGTTGACTTCCTCCTGCTCGCCATGCTGACGTCCGCAGAGCGCTCTGACTGTCCAAGTGTGAAAGCTGTCTCAGTTCAAGGCGTCCTGTCGTGGCTCCATAAAGAAGGACGTCGTCAGTCGAAATGTTTCCTCTGTTGTCCTCAATTCCTGAAGACGAGACAGCAAAGTGTCACACAAACGAAAATGTTTAAACTCTGCACACGTTTCTTCTTTAGTTCACAAACTCTCAAAACAAACACAAAATAATGACAACAGGAAACTATCCAATATAAAGAATCACAACGAAAAGTTCAATTAATTTGGATTCTTATATTTGCTGACTTAGAGTCCAACAAATGCTGGATCTTTGAGGCACTACTGATATTTACCAAGTTTAAAGATCTGTTAAGAATATATAATTATCATCATATAAAGACACAGTATAAAAAATACAAACAAGCTCACATATTTCCACAAAAAACGCAGAATACATACATCAAAAGTAATGTTTCACATTATCACACATCTCTCAGAGTATTAATCCTGTTAACGTTTCCTACAATCTGCACAGTTCTTTCATTTAAATAAGTCATTTTACGCATACTGTCTTTATCTTATTTGATATTTTTTAATACTGCCGTCTACTTTATAATATTGGTTATATTACATTTAATTTATACTTCTAACCTGAAGTACTTGCTTTCACCCTCTCTTATATTTTTTTACTTACTATGTTAATGTTTTTTGCACCAACATATCAGGACAAATTCCTTAGAAAGAAGTTAAACAGCTCAAAGTGCAAAGTGAGTGTTTATAAAGTACCTTTATTTCTATTTTAATGCTTTAAATTACTCATGTATGTGTCCTATTTATAGTTTAATTATGTAATATAAACTTGCATCTTTTTGGTACTACGCCTTTGCAATTTAATGTCCCACTAAATGTTCTCTTATTGTTCCTCTGCAGCTTTTGTCTCTCCTTAACAGACTAAATGAGATGTGTGTTTTTATAAAGACTGAAGTGATGAAGTGAAGTTACAACTTTTTAATCCTGCAGGTTTGCATGGCTTTTTCCTGAACTATGTTTCTAGCAGAGTTCATATTTGTTAAAGCTATTTTTTCAGTGATATTTTGTTTAAACTGCTCAAAGTGCAAATGCATGTTTATAAAGTACCTTTATTGCTATTTTCATCCTTTATATTGCTCATATCTGTTACCTATCTATAGTTTAATGATCAAACCTAATAAAAGCATGTATTTTCTTTGCAAGTGGGAGTATTTAATCAGCTAATAAATGTTCCTCTGAAGCTTTTATCGTCCATCTTTAATAAACTAAATGAGATGTTGTGTGTTTTTACAGAGACAGTAAAGTTACAACAG